>JARHVA010000220.1:1080000-1680000 GCA_037957365.1 Torreya grandis | reverse complement strand
TTTTTGGATCAACTTCTTGAATAAGAGGGAGAGATATGATATTACATTCTAATAGTTACTAAAAAAATCTAGCTAGAGATAGTGGTAGATTGGAAAACATTTGTCGAGGAGGCATAGATAAAACCACTCACTGAGGGGGCTCTGAATCTACATTAATTGTAGGTTGATTTTGACTCATTCTATCATTGACCTTTACTTTGTATGATACTTTGTTGTCACTCTTGTTTCTTGTTTATTATATACTTTTGTACTTGAGTTTGCCCATTAAAATTAGTTTTACTTCCCTTTCCTTTAATGTATGACATAACTCAATGAAGGAAGAGAATATTTTGACATTATTGATTCATGTAAAGCTGGTAGAAGAATATATTTAAAGAGATGTTGTAATTCTTAATTAGCCATGGGGCTAGTCATCTTAGACAAGATAGTCTTATATCAAAGAAGATAATCTGTGCTATGATTATTTGACCTTTGTTTCTATTGTGCAACTTGGGCATAAGAAACCTTAGCACTAATGTTAATTATAAAATGAGCTAAGAACATGTTGCCTAAATGATTGAATGAATTAACCAAATTATTTGATATACTATATAACCATCGTAAATAATAATCCTTTAGACTTCATAGAAATAGCTTGGTTAGTAACCAGTCATTTGGCACATAATCCAAGCATGTAGCATGAAAATCTCTCAAGTGTGTCTCTTGATCACTTTTTACATCATATAAAGTGAGTTTGAGTTGAAAAACACTTTGTGGCAAGGGTGTCAAAGCAATATGATGTGTCAATGGTGTATGAAGTAGAGTAAAAGAATCCAAGGCTTATGTAGGTCTAGAGGCACCTTTCTCAAGATGTATCACCTTGGATTGAAGAGATTTTATCTCTTCCATAAGGGTTACCACATCAAGAGATAAAGATGTATTAGTTGTAGTTGGTGGTAGCATAGAAGAAGGGTGGGATATTATAGGGGGTTGTTGAGACATAGTTTCCCTTATAGAGTCATTTGAAAAAAGTTGCATTGTGGTTTGAAAGGATTGACTATTTTTTCTTTTTGTTTCTCTACTTGTAGTATTTTAAGCATATCATCTTGTATGTTAGGGTGTTTAGTTAAGATTTCTCAAAGTTCCCTTTTATCATTTTTGTTAAAACTAGTGTATTGGGCCATTATTAAAGTAGAAAAACAATTTGAAAATTGAGTAATTTTTTTGTAAAAATGTTTATTAAGCAAAGTGATATAGAAAGAAAGTATTGAATATAGGAAATATAAAGTCCTAAAAACAACAAACTAGAAAATACATAAAAAGGATATGAAGTTCAAAAACATGTAAGGTGATACCTCAAAAGCAATGTGACCTAGTATCTACAACTAGGGTTATGAAAAATGATATTAGTTTAAAATTACTAAAGAATTTTAAAATTTAGTTCAAATTTTTGAATTAAATAGGTAGATAAAAAATCAGAAAAATATTTTGAAAAATCTTAATTTTAAAGGGACCTAGTATATGTAACTAGGGTTTAGAAGAAAATAATTTTTAAAAAAATTACTATAGAATTTTAAAAATTAATGTGAATTTTTTATTTAAATATGTAGGAAAAATTGAGAAAAATATTTGAAAATTTAGGAAATAATTTATGCTAAGGTCTCTAGGGTTTTTGTGCACAAAAGGACCTAGTAAATTCAAATAGGGTTTGGAATAAATGAATTTTAAAAATAAATGTGAATTTATGATTTAAAATATGCAAGAAAAATCATAAAATTATTAGATAAATCAGTAAGGGATTAACCCTAGGGTTTCTAGGGATTTTGTGTACAAATGAAGTAAGTCAGGTTCACCAAATGATTTAATAGTGATAGGAATATTGGACTCTTATTTCTAATTTAGTTAAAGGTTTGATTTGATTAAATCAGTAAATAATATTACAATAAGTTAACTACTGATTTGTATAACTTATTTTTCTTTCATAGCTTTCTAAAAATAGTAATAAAAGAGGAGAAATGTAACTTGTCTTAAAACTATGTTGAGATAGAGGCTAATACTAACTATGCAAGATTAGGATAGTGTCATGAACTAGGATCTAAATTTCATTCAATGAAAGGATAAGAGCAGTGAAAATAGGACACTTTAGGGTCTAGTGCTATAGTCTAGGTCCTACTATTGTTGTCTAAACTAGTCATAGAGATATAAGTTTTCTAGATATTATCTATTATCCCTATGTAATCTTACCAATGAAATTTTGAATCTTGAATGTTGACAAAGCTCATTGTAGAGCTGATTTAATCTCCAACCCTAGACCTTCATAGTGCTTGAATAAAACTTGATAAACGGTGGGGGGGGAGGAGGGTTAGTGTGTGTAAGATGCACTGAACATGTATCCACACCCCTTGTGTGGGCATCTTGCCTACATAACAATACTATGAAGAGGGATCAGGCCATATGTAGTTCTCCCACTTGATGTTCTTTGTGAAATAGTGTTATACATATTCAAAAATGCTAAATTAGGTATGCTTGAGGTGATTAGGGATCGGTGTGAGGGTTTAAATATGTTGGTAGCTGTATTAGATGGTTGTATGCAAAGAATAGGGAAGTTTTCCTTAGTGATATTGCTTTTAATCTTGCTAACTTTTGTAATATTTGCCAACCCCTTCTAAACAAACTTTGAATGGGATTTTATAGAGATGTATTGGTCTTGGGTTAAATGCATTTGCACTAGGATAACATAATGAAGAATAATAATTAGGATAAAATGGTCATTTGTGCTTAAAAGGTGATTAGATAGGAGCACTATAAAAAGTACACCCTAAGGTCTAGATTTATAGTCTAATCCTAATGCTCCTATCCTATAGGTTTAAGACCTAGGGGGATGGAATAAGCATGAGAAATATATCCTAGATGAACTAGAATCAAGTCTTAGAAGTGTATAGATGACTAGGAATTAGAAAAAAGGTGCCTAGAAGGGTTAAAAGAGCATGCAAGAGGGACCTATGGGTTGGGTGTCACAAGCCACACTCAAGCTACCAATTTTCACATTTTATATGACTACATTAGGTGACTAAGTACATGGAGTTGACATAGAGGTTAAGCTTACAAATTTGGTTATAAGTAAGGGAATATGTTAAAAACTTGAAGCATATGTGAAGCAAGAGAAGGAAGTGGTTTTGGCAATCCAAGATGATCAACAAGCAGCTACAACTACGTCTCCTTCTAGATGGACCTAAGACATGGTGAAGTTCTTCCAAATGGGATAATGCCCTATAGGCTTAGACAGGACAAGGAGGAAGTAATTTAGATTAAAATATATCTCTTATATATTTATTTATGGGGTACCCTTTAAGAAATACCTTGACGGCATGTTTTTGAGGTGTGTAGAGACTAGTCATGTTGATAAGCTTTTAAGACAGTTTCATGATGGGATTGCAAGAGGGAACTTTGTAGCCAAGACTAAAGCATCAAATATCATAAGATCAGACTATTTTTGGCCAAATTTATTTAGGAACTCCCATTATTTGGTTGGGAGGTATCCAAAATGTGCTGTGTTCACTATCAAGTAAAGACTAGATGCTTTTCCTTTAAAGCTTATTCAAGTTGAGCATCCCTTCATGAAATAGGGCCTAGACTTTATAAGTATGATCCATACCCCATCTATGGATGGACATAAGTGGGTTTTGATAGATACTGATTACTTTATTAGGTGGGTGGAGGTAGTTGGACTCAAAGAGGCAAAGGAAAAGTTAGTTTTAGAGTTATATGATAGCTTAGTGACTAGATTTAGGATCCTCTCCACCATCATATCAGATAATGCATTGGCCTTTAGTAGTGCAAAGGTGAGTGAGTGGGATCTTAAGCTCATGGACAGTGATGTAATGTAATTGAGGATGAATGAGTTAAGGGAGTTGGAAGAGACAAGGGGTGATGATATGCATACCATGTGGTCTAACCAATATCAAGTTAAAATATCATTTGATAAGAGAGCTTCTTCCATGACTTTTAACAAGGTGAAATTATGCTTAAGTAGGATGAGTGCCATGAAATTTTATGTAATCATTCAAAATTTTATAGTATTTGGAGTGGGATATACATCATTACTAACTACAAGGAAAATAATGCCTTCCAATTATCCAAATTGAGTGGTGAGGAACTTCCTATCTATATCAATGGGATGTTCCTCAAGTATTATTATTATAATCACAAAACTCTCTTGTACATAGTAGATAGTTTCCTTCCTCCAAGTGATATAACACATACTTTGATATCTATTTGTTTGTTCTAGTTTCTTTCAATTAGGTATCTTTTTTTTCTTGTTTCTTATTGTGTGTCTTACTGAGTTTGTTTTAGTCCTCAATATCTACAAGGTATGAGTCATGAAAAGATAGTCCAATCAAAAGGTTTTCACCTAGGCATGATTTATAGGCAAAGAGATCTTGGGTCCTCTTGACCAGCAAGCAGGTCAAGCCTTCAAATTCACTAAAAATGTTGACTACTTTCTACCCTAAAATCTAAAAAGGATTTAAAATAATTCTTGAGTACCCTAGTCCACCTAAGAATCTACTCTTCTCATACCTCTTGATGAGCCAAGTGTTAGATTATTTAGTGTTCACATTATTAATTGTGTCTATAATTTATATTATCGAGGATAATATAAATATGCTTGTAATAACAACTTGAATTATGAGTTGTTTAGTATATTATTTTTTGTGTAAGATTTGGTTGTTAATATAAACTCACACAAATAAGTTTGAATTTAATATGGGAGGTAGATGAGATATTTAGGGATATATGAATCTCCCTATCTATAGGAGAATCCTTTCTATATATATATGTATGTTTTTCTACTGAATAATATATAATGTGTTTTATATCTCTCTATGTCTATTAAACTTTGCATGGATTAAAATATTATTTCAAATCTTTGTTTTTCTAACAGTGGTATCAGAGTAGGTTAGTTTGAAGGCTATGAGATTCATCAATAACTATGGGTTAGATCTCTACATTTTTTAAGAATGAATTTCTGGTAAATCCAACCATTTTAATGTACAACATTGAATTTAGAAATGAAACATGTGATCAATGGTGCATAGTATAATTAAATAAAGATGACTCCTTTTATTCATAAATTATATTAGTCAAAAGCAACTTCATTTAGTCCTATACAACTATGATTATTCCTTTTTTATGTAATTTTTTTTGTCAGTGATCTAATACCACCTACCACCAATTCTATCTTGCATGATAGATTTAGCATAATTAGTGGAAGAGTGGTTTGGTTATTTTGGAATACCTAATAATAACCTATAGTTCTATCATAGTAAGTGTATCCTCTACATAAATTTTCACCCATTGTCTCTATCCAAAAGCATTTGTTCCTTATTTGTGGTCAACACTTGAAATGAAAATGCTTCAAATTTATGTGTATGATCTCACCATTTCACCTACCAACCAAGGCATTTATATTCACCAAATTTATCTCCACTTTAATTCATATGGTTCTATAATGATTCCTTCTAATAACAAGCTTGATGACATCCTTATTTCTCTATGTATTATAGATGGATTATATCTACACACCACTAATATATGGTCTCTTTTATTAATCATTTGGAATGAAAATTGAATGAATTTTACCAATTTGGATTTCCCTCACACCCCATTTTACTACTTTATTATATTATTGCATATCTATAATGAGTAAGCATCAAGATCGACTCACCTTGGAACTCATCATCGATCTATAAACTATGCCTATAAATAATTAATGACTATGGTTGTTTTAGGTTAGTAGTGTATTTTTGGAGTCATGTAGATTATGTTTTTGTATTAGGTTATATTTAATTGTTTTTATTACAAGAATTAATTTTAAAAGTCTATGTCAAGTTTTAAATAATATATAGGTTTATAGGGATTTTGTTAAATACGTAATATTTTGATTGATCAAATATCTAATCAATATGGTTAGTGTATTTTTTGTATGGGATTTTATATTTTAAATTTTTTTGTTATTGGGTCCATATGTCAATAAGTTATCTTAAAAGTGTCAAAAAAAATTTGTGAAAAATTGAAAAAGTTCAAAATTATCAAAGAGTCATTTGAAAAGAAAATTCAAAAGCTTCAATTTTTGTCAAGAATCCTTTTTATATTTTAAGAGTATGTCCATCCAAAATACAAAGTGTCTATATGTCAAAAAAGTCAAAGTTTTTTAGTCTTAGAGAGTCATTGTCAAAAATTGTAAAATATAAAAATATTTATTCTATAGATGCATTTTAGCTTGTACATAATGTTTGGATTATGGGAGGAGTCTCTCCTCAACCAAGCTTCATTGACACATCAGGATAAGTAGCAGACACTAGAAGCTAGAAGATATTGGAGGATGGAGGATTTTTACACCTTTTTTAAACCAATAGTGATGGGGCCACTTTCTAATTTAGGTGCATTTTTCTTTCAGTTGTGTGGTGTGCTTATTTTCAGCATTGTGTGGTGTGATTAAAAGTAGAAATTGTATGCATGTTCATGTTTTTCATAAGTGAACTATATATTTCTATGTAACATTTTTGAAATGTGAAAATGATGAGTTATATAATATATACTACACATCATGACGTGGTTTATGGTAAACCACTTGTAAAACCATTGTTTTATGGTTTCTAGTTAGCCACTTGTAAAACCACTATTTTGGTTGTTGGTTAGTCATTTGTAAAACCATCAGGTACTATTTTATGGTTTCTAGTTAGCCACTTGTAAAACCACTATTTTGGTTGTTGGTTAGTCCTTTGTAAAGCCATTAAGTACTATTTTATGGTTTCTAGTTAGCTACTTTTAAAACCACTATTTTTTTTGTTGGTAATCCATTTTTAAAACTATCATATAAGGTTTGTGATTATCCTCTAAAAATCACCAAGTCACGAGTCTAGGTGCAGATATAAGAGTTGTTTTACCCATGTTGACCTTAAGGGGTGTAGGATAGGATTAATAATATTCATAAGGGGGTGAATGTTAAAGTATTTATTGTTCAAATTATCAATTATGTGTATAATTTATATTATTAAGGATAATATAAAAATACTTGTAAGAACAACTCATATTATGAGTTATTTAGTATATTATTATTTATGTGAGATTTGGTTGTTAAATCAAACTCATGTAAATAGGTTTGAGTTCAATATTTGAGGTTGATGAGATATTTAGGGATATAGAAATATCCCTATTTATAGGAAAATCATATGTGTATATATATATATATATATATATATATATATATATATATATATATATATATATATCTGTGTGTGTGTGTGTATGTATGTTTTTCTATTGAATAATATACAATGTGTTTTATATCTCTCTATGTCTATTTAGCTCTACATGGATTAAAATATTGTTTTAGATCTTTATTTTTCCAACACCAAGGAAATTCAAAGGAAATGATTGATTATCATGTTGTATACACTAGAAAACCACACATAGTTTCTCTATATGTTGAGATGCCTTGAGATACCTTAGGGACCACATAAACCTTCTTGACCCTCTAACCAACCCATCAAATCTTGAGTCTAGTTGGCTACTCAGCTAACTCAACTCACTAACTTAATAACTAAACTTAAACCAGCCCTTTTAACTCACCTTGACCCATTTTCCTTCAGGCATTTGATCATTGTAATTTATCTTGACCATCAATGGTTAGGCTGACCATCAATGGTTAGGTCTTCCTCATTCTTACATAATACTAGTTGTGTGTAAGCTAACATGACTCAAATAAATATGTCCACCTTACCCATTATTAAACAAAACTCTCAAGCATCAAAATTAGCAATCCAACTTCTTAGTGAGCCTTATATCCTCCATCTCTCTTTTCCTATAAAATAAGGGGAGTAGGAGGTATAATGGATCCAAGTTTGAGTAATCATAATCACTTTCAAGTATTATAGCACACATGTATCTAGCTTCCACCCAACCAGTCTTCCTTCCAGTAATTTAGCAATTATAATAGAGACCTAAACCTCTATCATAAAATTTATTGAAGAAAAATATTATTACTCTACAAAAATTTCTCCATCCATCAGCTATCAACCATTTAACAAGTAATAGGTACAATTTGTATTTTAGCTTTGTTTACTTGGTTTCGAACTTCTAGGCCTAAAAAAACCTCCTAAACCAATCTTAAAACTATTTATACTCTTAACTAAACCCTTAAAAAACCCTTACCTAATCATTAAACCATTTTTCATAGGCAACCATTGATGGTCAGCACAACCATCAATGATCACCTTCAACCATTGATGGTTATCCAACCACTGATGGTCAGCTTAACCATTGATAGTCCCCTTAACCATTGTTGGTCACTCTATTAATAAATAAGAATTTATTTCTAACCCATTACCCCTAACCAAATCTTAATTTTTGTGTCCTTACCTATTCACAAACCCCTACTTGATTTTTTGAACCTGACCTAATCTATTTTAGCACTAGTATTGGCCTGCTATTGCTATATTTAGTTATTTTATCTATTAATAATTTATTTCCTTCTTGTATTTAATTTTACTTACATTTTATTCTTGGATTCAATTAATTTAATTTTATCTCCTTCAACTTAATTTTTATCAAAGAGTGGATTGATAGCGTCCTAGCAAGTTCACGCTTCTTAGATCTAGCTCATGCTAGGCAATCTACCTATCTTTCTAACAACCTATTTTTTTAGTGATTTATTATAAATAGGTCATCCTTCCAAGACGAAAATGGTCTCTCTACATTAATTTATATCAAGCACACACAATAACCAGGTTCTTCTACAACACCCTTATTACTGGTTTCGTATCCTCTTACCTAATTAAGAAATGAAAAGAAATTAAAAAATATTTTTGGCATGCCTAGTGGGACCTAATATCATTTAGGTGTCCTTTTATTTCTTTATTTTATGCTCATACAATGAAATCTAAAATTTATTTTGGGCTTAGAATAAACCTTGCATACATTGATTGCTTGCTTGTTTTTATTTCATCTAGGTAACTTCAAAGCAAATGTAATCAATCATAGTTTCACTCTTGTTATCACACACTTTACCAAACCACATAATCAATCAACACATGAAAATAATTTACATAAGGCTTGAATAGGATTTCATCACCTAACAATAAACCTTACCATTTATATATCTTACTTGGAGGTCATTACCAAGTAGAGAAATCAAAACTTAACTCTTTGGTTGAGTCTAAACTTTGAAATTCAATATATCTTGGCTAAGCACCTAACACTATTATCAATGTGATGTGTGAAGTGAGGGTGTAGGTCCCAATATTAATCCATGTATTATATTTCAATATAGATTTTTTAAAGCCTTTAACACCTCAAACCAACCTTTGACTTCCTCTTTAGTACCTGATCTACAAACCAAATTTCCTCTTCACACTTTTTAAGGCCTAAGCCAAAAGTGATCTAAAAAGTATCCTAAGTTTTAAACACACTTTAGTGTATGTTTTTATTTCCTTGAGATTATTTTTATTTTTCTTACTTCATGTTTGAGTTGTGACCTTTTTATCATTTTATTTTACTATTCCTCACATGGTCTTTACTAGGAAACAATTGAGAAACCAAACCAACCAATAACCACCTTCCTCTTCTTCCTCCTCCATAGAATATAATTTTAATGTTGAGGGTTCTCCTCATCTTTCTACCCCTCATACCATGCCTTAAATATTTGTCAAGGGTGATGTATATTTCACTACCTTCCTTGATTATAACCTCGTATCCCTTCAACATTAACTCAACACCTTATCTCATTGCACCCCTATTAATTCGATTCATCATAAAGATCTACCTTATGGTATGCCTCCCTATATTATGGTTGGTGATACCTCTACCCAACCTATGATCAACTAGTAATCTTAGTCCACCAATATCCCATCCACTACCACCACCCAAACTCAATCCAACATCCCAACCAATAGCTAAACACCCCTACACCAACGAACACCTCCAACATGGGGGTAACCTCACCTCTTATTACCCATACCTCATCCACCATGGAGGGTATCTTATACCCCTATTTCCACCATTACCTTATCACTACCAAACCACCAATGACCACACCACTTCAAAATTTGGTGTTTTCCATACCTCTTACCCTTTCACCTATTAGTACAATAGTTACTACTCAAGCACAAGCAACTACCAACCCATGTATACTTCTAAATCAACCCATATCAATCCCTCAACAAATACCCATGATATCCTACCAATTTATTCCTAATCCACAAGGATACATAGCACCTTTTACCCAACTTTTTATTCCCATTAACCCTTATATGGCATCATCCCAACCTTAAATGACCACATACCAATATGTGGTATCTTCTCAACCTTCTACAACTTATCCATATATTACTGACATACAACCTCAACCAAACCTACCACCCAATTATGGAGCTTCCTAACCTCAAATATATTTGGTCAAAATGTTAATGGATAAAATAACTAACCTAGAATCATTTATCTCTAGGGCACATAACTTTTTATCTTATAATCAAACCTATAATAAATCTATTCACCCATCCATATTCATCCCATCTTATCCTCCTCAATGGGAACTACCCAAGTTTTCCATGTTCCAAAGCAATGAGGCCCCCCAACAACACTTAAGAGAATTTCACTATTCTTTCTATTTAATTGCATAAGATAATACTCATCTCCTTCACACCTTTCCCATGTCTTTATTGAGACTAGTGTTAGATTGGTATAGTTCTCTCACCAAGCACTCCATATTTTCCTTTTCCCAGCTTACCCAAATCCTTTTAGATCATTTCTTAGTCAATATATCTAAAAAGGTATCTATTATCAACCTCTAGTCCATTAGGAAATTTGATGATGAATCAATTGATTATTTCACAGCTAGATAGAATGGTCTTATCAACCATATCTCTTTCTCTTTACCCTAAATTGAGTTGATTGAAATTTTTTCTTAGGGTTGTGTCAAACATATTTTACCTATTCTTCAAGTTGAAAATTTTAGGACCTTTGATGAGGCTTTCACCATGGCATGCAAATTAGAAATCAAATCCATTGATGAGGGGAAATTGAAACTAAGGAAAAAAAATGCTAACTTTAAATCCAATGACCCTTCCTCATATAAAACCACCAATCAATATAACCATCCCAACACCAAACTAAAGGCATTTGCAAACTTAGTTGTCCTTAAAACTACTCCACCACCAATTGTCAACTAACCCAACCAAACCAATTCCTCTAATTATTCTAACCAATAAAACCAAAACACTCTGATAGGGGAGTCTTATGCTTCAATTTTAGACAAATCTCTCAAAGACAAAATCATACAACTTCCTCCCATAAAACCTCCCCAAAATTTTGATGTTTATCTCCCTACACCTGGTTGGTATAATGAGAATGATCTATGTGATTTCCACTGTGTCATTGGACATGATGTCAGTAGGTGAAAAACATTCAAAATCATTGTCCAAAACATGACTTATAAGGGAGAACTCATATTTGATAATCCCAATACACCCCTGAATAAGTCGCTTGACATCTTTCATAAAATTTTCCCCAATCATTCCCCTTCTACCAACTATGATGATAATAAACCAAAATCATCTCATGCTCATCCCTTGACATCTTTCATAAACCTTTCCCCAATCATTCCCCTTCTACCAACTATGATGATAATAAACCAAAATCATCTCATTCTTGTGAGATCCATATGGTCAGTGTCATTATTAGTGAACCTTTAATTGAGGAGACCATTACCTCAACTACCTCTTCCACCATTCCACTCATTGAAAACTGACCCTCTATTCCTTTGGATACCCAACCAAAAGAAGTAAACACCCCTATTTCTTTACTTGATGAGACCATTGACTTATCCACATCTCCTTTGATAGAAATACCAAAGGAGGAAACCATTGTTTTAACTCCCTCTTTCCCCACTCCACTTATTAAAGTGGTGGAATTACCCACCATTCCTTTGGACACAAAAATAAAGGAAACAACTATCTTCATTCCTTTACTTGAAGCCATCACACCTTCCTTCCCTATTTTATAACCATCCATTCTCTCTTTATAAACCATTCCAAAAGAAAAGATTACCTTGCCTACACATTCCATATAGGAAACATCCTCCTAAATCATGGAACCTTACACCAAGAACAAAAGTGAATAAATCATTCCCTCACCTCAACCCATGGGCTTAATATTTGAAACTAATGACCAAAGAATAAAACCCATTTACAATAATTTTTATAGATTGGTCCAAAGTTTAGAGTTCACTTATTGACCCAATCTAGATAGATCTACCTTTTAGCATCATCTTGGGCTCTCCTATCAAAACAAACCTAAACCTTCAACCTTACTTGTATCCACCATCAAACCTATCATCACCTCAATACATTCATCAAACACTATTCCCTCCAAAATAATAGGTGAACCATCCAGCCCACCTCCATCTAAAATCATTAATTCACCTTACACCTCTCTAACCAAACCCATCAAGAATCTAAGAATACTCCCTACACTTATACTTACTCACCCATCTTTGAATTTGGACTTAACCCCATCTAGTCCATCAAATAAAACCCCAACCAAACCAACTAAGAACGTGGAGATACCCAAACCCCCACCTTGAGCTATAGGTATACCACCTCTTTCCCTCTTACCATCTATCTTATGACCCATCCTCTTATCATATCACAAGCTCATCCTTATACCAAGAAGGTAAACCCTCCCAAAACTACCTATTACTCATCTAGTAAACCTTTTTATTTTTATATACTATACCTACCCCTACCAAATCATCAAACTCCTCATCATTCTTAACTAACCTATCTACCTCTACATTCCTACCTATCTATAAACCTTCATCATCTACCTCAAAACCAACCATAACCAAAAAATCCCAACCAAACCACCTAATAAAACCATTCCACCACCTACAACTTCCATGGTGAAGCTTACTTATAAGAAGGATCCCACTCCTAAAACCAAAAACCAAACACCCCCAATAGCTTTGCTCAAATCCTATTCAACCATTTTACAAAGTTTATTGCAAACTTTTTCCTTAATCTTACCACCTATAAAACCTTTCAACCCTTCTAGTCCTACACCATCTTGGTTCAATGATAGTTTATTTTTCTCATACTATAAGACACCTAGACACGACATAGAGAACTATAAAGCTTTCTAAGCACTTATCCATAACTTATGGGATGAAGATTATTTATTATCAGATGAACCTCTCTTTATCCCATTATGAATATAACCACTAAATGAACCCATCCAACACTTACCTACTCCACCCTCATTTGAAATTGAGGAGGAATCAAAGCAACCATTTAGCCTAGCACTTCCCCTGATCTACACTATCCATATGGTTACTAGATCTTAGGCCTAACAAAAGGATAAGGGAAAAGACAAAGTGTCCATACCATGAACATACCCTTCCACCCCTCAACCTTCTAACCAAACACAAGCACCCTCACCTTTACCTTCATCTTCACCAAAACCCAAAATGTCCATTTTGGGTGACTCTCTTTCCAACCCTTCTAAATATATTCAATGATTAGTTTTTAAACAAATTACCAAACACTGGTGAAGATATACTAACTAATTAACATGTCACCCCATTAGGTACAAGCATTGATAGAGGACCTAAAATCCATATAGGCTTAACTAGAAGACCCTTAACCTCTTACATCCTTTTTCAGAGCCCTTCAAATTTCTATTTTTATAACATTCTAGGATTCAAAAATACCTTTTATTCATTCTAAAGATCCCAATCCTGCCCTTTTCATCACTACATACATCGATCAAATCCACATCAAAAGGGTGATGATTGATGAAGGAACTAGTATTAACATTATATCCTATCATGATTATGACCAACTCTGATTGCCCAAGAATATCATGTTAAAAACTACAGTGGTCCTTCACTCCTTTAATGATACTATGGGGATAGTCATCCTCCACATCTACTTGGGACCTCACACAATCCCATAACTATTTTATGTTGTAGAAGGTGAGTTACAATATAATGTATTACTTGGATGCCCTTGGATTTGTGCCATGAGTTATGTCTCATACACCTTGCAATGATGTGTCAAGTTTGAACATGAGGGTCAAGTTGTTACCATAAAAGTTGACCCTAGTCTTTTCACATCTTGTAATATGACATATCGACCCAATGAAATTCTTCTTCCTCCCTAATTAGCCTCACCACCAACCAATAATAAATCCACCCCTACCAATGATGAATATATAATTAGCTCATATATCCCTTCTTCTTAGTTATTTGTAAAAGACCCCTTGAAACCCATGTTCTAATGTCTCTCACTAGGGGAGTATCATATTTTAGCCTTGGATAATTTCCCCACTCCTCAAGAGTATGGGAACCTTGACCATGATCCTAGTTATGACCCTAACCTAAAAACCATCATTCCTTTGAATGTCCTAACCATCAAACCAATTTAATATATGGAGGACTTGATTATCCACTTATTAATTCCACTAGTACCTTTACCACATGACCATTTACCTCTAACTTCTCCTACCTTGACAAACTAGCATTTTTAAAATTATACCTTATAGGTGTGCTTGGAAGGGATTTGGACTAGCCCATTATGAACATTGAACTCATGAGTTACCTTCTATCAAAACCTATAAACATCATGAACTATTTGGCCTTGGGTTCATACCACTAGAAGAACCACCAATTCACCAAAACCCATCACCACCATTGAGGAAAATATACCATCCTTACCAACCCAATCTCCTTAAAAGTCTAAGGATTTCTAAATCATTCCTCCTATTTTTTGTTTTAGAAAATACCATTAGTTTAGGCCCCCTAACCTATCAAAATGGTGGCCAAACTTAAACCCTTCATTTCATTCATCTTGAAATGGTAGAAAATGATTCTCCTACCATCAACACTATCCAATGTTAGGATGATGATTCCATTATCACCTACCTCAGTGCAGGGGATTCTTATATCAACAAATAAACTTCTCCAAAGAACCAAACCATGTTAAATTAATACATTATCGATGTTAACTTGGGTTCTCAAGATAACCCTCACATTATAAATATTGGTCAATCCTTAGATTATATCGAGCAACAAGATTATCCCTCTTTCCTTCATGACCAAAGTATAGAATTTGCTTGGTCCTATCAAGATATGCCCAGAATAGACCCTTCCATATCCCTCTATAAAATTATCACTTATCCTAATGCTGAGCCTATCAATCAAAAGCTTCATAGGATGCACATTCACATTGCCCTTCTAGTAAAAGAAGAGCTTTAGTATCTCTTGTTTGTTGACTTCATCTAACCCATTAACTATCCCCATTGGGTTTTTAACATAGTTCCCTTTACCAAACCCATAGGGGGACTTCACCTCTGTATTGACTTTCATGACCTCAACCTTTCTTGAGTAAAGGATGACTTCCCTTTACCTAGCATTGACCAACTTGTTGATCTTATAGCTAGCCAAAAGATGTTATCTCTCATGGATAGTTTCTCAAGATATAATAAAATCTTGATTGCCCCCAAGTATCAACATAAAACTTATTTCATCACCCCATGGGGAAATTTTTATTATATGGTCATTTCATTTGGTCTAAAGAATGTTGGAGCAAGTTACTAGTGTGTAATGACCTACATCTTCCATGATCTAGTCCATAAAATCATAGAGTACTATGTAGATGATCTCTTTGGGAAATCTAAATATAACAAGGATCATCTAAACATTCTCAAAATAATATTTGAATGCCTAATCCATTTCCATATCAGACTCAACCCCAAAAAAAGTATTTTTGGGGTCCTATTTAGAAAGCTTATTGGCTTTATCATCTCTCTTTGATGAATTGAGGTAGACCTTACCAAAGTAAAATAAATTTAGGATATGTCACCTCTAACCCACCTTAAGAAACTTTTCAGCCTACATGGGAAGCTCCAATCCATCCATCACTTCATCTCTCAATTATCAGATAAATGTCAATGCTTTCACCATCTTCTCAAGAAAGATACATATTTTAAGTGGAATAAAGACTACCAACAAGCCTTTGATTCACTCAAAAAGTACCTTCTTCATCCACCTATTCTTACCCCTCCTAAAGAGGACCAACCCTTCTACCTTTATATTTCCACCATTGACCATTCCTTAGGGCAATGATCACTCACCATGATGAACAAAATAAAGAGCAAGTTATGTACTACATAAGTTGAATACTTAGAGTATGAGACTCTAAAAATGCATGATAGAATCTATGGGGGATGCTTTAATGGTTTAATTATCACTAAAAATATCCTTTGACTTGACTACTATTAGTCAAATCTTAACCAGGACTATTGTGATTATGTAAATAAGTGTGTTAAATGTCAACAACATGCCAATTTACATCACGCACCAGCCCATATCCTTCAATTATCCAAAGAATATTATCCCTTCTCAGAATGGAAACTAGATCTCATTGGTGAATTCAAACCTCATTTTTCACAATGACACTAGTCCATCATCAACACCATTGACTATGTCACCAAATGGGTGAAGGCTATTCCTCTCATTTCAACCAAATCTAACAAGATAGTTGACTTCATCAATCATCATATCATCTATCATTTTAGTGTTTCTAATAAGATCATCACTGATAATGACAAATATTAAAAAAAAAAACAAGTCTAAGGTCTCTACAATGTATTCAGCATCGTGTTAAGCTTTTTCTCGACTTACCATCCACAAAAAAATAGATAGGAAAAAGTTTCTAACAAAACCCTCAATAAAATGTTAATCAAAGTAGTTAGTGCTTCAGGTCAAGTTTAACACTTGAACATCCCTTTCACTTTATGGGCATATCATACTAGAATTCAAAGCTCTATAGTTACTACCCCTTTCTCTCTAGTCTTTAGATTAGAGGCAGTCTTACCTCTTAAATTCTAGGTTCCTTCTCTTTACATATCCTTGTAAGACATTATTTTTGAGAGTGAATATCATCAAGAATATCTATCATGACTTGAGCTATTGATGAACATCACCTAGCCATGCTTAATCATCTTCATGTCTATCAAGAATAAATCAAGAATGCCTATAAAAAATACCTAAAATAATGAGAATTAAATATTGGAGACCTCATCCTCAAGGAAAACCAACATATAAATAATATGGAGAAAATTGAAAGAGGCAAATTTGCTTTCAATTATCTTGGACCCTACATCATAAACCATAAGTATGGATTAGGAGATTACTATTTGTTATCACTCAAAGTTAAAATAGAACTTAAGCCTCTCAATGCTTCACATCTAAATCTTTTTTTTGTTAAATAAAGGATCAAACTCATCTTTTTATCTAACTTAATATCATCCCTTGATTTAATATATTTTCACCTTCACTTACCTATCCATATCCCTTTGAGGAAAATTGATTACAATGTATAACCATGTGATTAACTATCACAATCATAGCCTAATCCTAAATATGGGTACCATGGATCTACCCATAAAATGGTTCTCATGGATACTTTTTATTTCTAATCAAATGAAATCCCATGGTCATTATCTCTCAAAACCCATTCACTTATCATTAACCTTTTGTGTTAAAAGTTTTTCCCTCATAAAGGTAAACCTCTAAGCTAATATAGATGTGTCCATGTTTAAACCTAGCATCAAAACATTTTGTGATACCAAAATATCTATTGGGTCACATATATCTAGCATTGTAGACTACTCCTTTGAAGGTAAATTGTCTAAAACTAAATTGCTTAAAAGATAGACTACTCCCTTAAGGGATAGCTACCAAAATAAACAAACACAAACTTAGATCAATCCCTTGAAGGATTGTTTAGTCAAATTTGTCATAATCATTCATTTAAAGCTTCTTCCATAAATCAACTTCACAAACTTATCAAAACAATAGAAATAACAAAAGACTCTATATAAAACTTAAAACAAGCTATTCCAAGAAAGCTACAATAAGATTTCATATCTAGCATCAATATACTTCCTGAATCGATCAGTCTAAACCTTGCATGAAGACATGGAATTGGATAATATGGTTTTTATGTCACCTATATAAGGGGAAAATTAACCCACATAATGTTACTTTACCTATCACCCATTTACCCTTCACCTACCACCCATCTCCCTTTTATACCATCTACAAATCAAGAGATTATGAGCTTAATTGACACAATGTGATCAATACAACTTTTTATCAACTAAAGCATGTTAATGCAAAGAATTTGAAAGGCTTATATTCCTTAAGCCAATCTAACCCAGTTTTATTTGATCCTTACCAATGAAAAATCATCATGTTTTTTCTTTATCCTTATCATTGGTTCATGTAGATATATGTCTCATGATTCTTGTCTCCTTTTCCACATCTAATTTGTTATCTAAATTAATTTATGTGCCTTTATTAAATTAAACATTATAAATAATAAAAATCATAACCATAAACAAAATCACTTTAAATCATAACATCACATCCATAATTCAAAACATCATATCCATGACCATAAACCATGTCATCAACATCAATAACCATAATCAAACCATCCATAATCATAAACATCATATCCATAAACAAAAAAAAAACATCATCAAACATCACATAAAAATAATCATCTTTTATCATAAGCATCATCTATAAAAATAATAACATTCTTAAGTTATTGAGTTCACATCTCATAATCATAAAGTGTAAAACATCAAAACATGTATACCATGAACCATGAAGCATCTATCACATCTATTTATAAACCACACACACACACACATACACACACACACACACACACACACACACACACACACACACACACTCACACACACACACACACACACACAAACACAAAATAAGTAATACATATATCATCATGAGCATAAGCCATTATATGCATCATGTCATCAAAATAAGTAATACATAAAGGGCCATTGCATAAAGGGCCTAGTACCATGCTACATAGCTATCACAAAAATTGGCATCATCAACCCCTACTCTAATAGGTATCTCTTCATGATCTAAGACCACTTCCATTGGCTATGGCTTAGGTAACAAAAACTTATCATCCTCCCTCTTGTACCTCAGGGATGGACATGGAACCCCCTGCACTAGGCTAAACTATCTTCAAATTCTATTAAATGGTATGAGCTTAGTCTCACTGTCTCTCCTCCCATAGATCCATCTCTATCTCTATAATGATAATGTTTGATATATATAAATATCCCACCTTGGATATCCCAAATATGGTCTCCAAACTATATCTCTAGAAACCAAACCCTCTAATGAATCTCTAAACCAACCAATATCCCTTATACCTCCTCTAGCTCTTATGAGTGCATAGTTAATGCTCCACTACATAAAGCCCAATCTAAAATCCATCTAGGTATAACCTTCCCATGCTATCCCCAATGGTCTAAAAACCAACATTTATTATATTCCCAATAATGGATCACAAAATCCATACTAACCCCGTACCTCTTGTGATCTTGAAATGCCCAGAGCTCCCTATATATTTAAACTAGCAAAACTAGTGCCCACCCAAACAATGTCCTACCAATGAACATCTCCACCAACAAACCCACTATAAAATAAGGAAACTACCCACTAATAAAATTAGGTAATGCAAAATAGGACACTACCATCATCATCACAGTCATCTAATGCCTCTCATCTGGAGTCCTCTAGTATAATTGCCCATAACCAAAACCATCATCACGCCACTTGGTAAGGGCCCAATCCTCACCATAAAGGAGATCTACCTTATTCATCCCTAGTGTTACTATCAATATATTAAATCATCTCCCCCTAATTATTTAGTCATGTAATTCTATGAATATCCTCTAGTAGGATGGTCATCTCTCCTATCGATAAGAGGAAGGTATTCATGGCTGGATCCCATCTCTCGATGAGGGCCATGATCATCTCTAAATATTATGGTAAACATTGATAGTATCTCATAGATCTAAGGATAACCTCCTCCATATGTGTCCAATCATTTTGAATCATCCCTCCATGGATCTTTATAAATATTCTAAGAACTCAATCCCTTATTTGGATTTGATCTCATACCTATAAAATAATCAAAGTTAGCATGCACACTTAGTTTTATATTACCATTGATAATTTTCATTCACTTCATTCATTCTACCCAAATAAACCTCTTTATCAACCTAAAACCACCTAAGTCAACCTATTCCAATATTAACCAACAACCATTACCTCTATAACATTACCTCTAACACTTGAAAGTGACCCTCACACCCAAATTTTTTAAAACCTAACCTAACCAATGAAACCAAAATATCTAACTCTTTTATCAATAAAAATCTACCCTAAACATATCAAACAAACACCTAACTCTAACCAAAAACCATTTGAATGCATCACTCCTGCTTGAAAATTTCCCTATCCTAACTTACACTTGGCATTTTAACTATTCTAAACCTTTAAAACATTTTTCCTATATATTTTTATTAAAACACAACCTCCCTAATCACTTGACCACCAATGGCCACTATGAATATTAACACTCAAGTAACCTTTTTCCTTAAGTAATTGACTACTGATGGTTAATTCTAACCATTGATGGTTAGGTTGAACTACTGATGGTCACTATATGTGACTGTCAGTGGTAAATATCCTAACCCTACCTTCCTAAAACCCAAAAAAATAATAAAAATTCAAAAAATAAAGTACCTAATTTTATCTTATACCCTACCCCCAATCCAAATACTCTTTTAATTTCAAATTTCATTGACTAATTTTTCAAATCACAAGCAAAACCTAAATCTAGGTCAACCCCCCCCCCGCCCCCCAAAAAAAAAACACTACCAAAATAACTATAAACTACCCAAATTTAACTTCAAAATAACCAAATCCACTAATCTAACAATTTTAAAACACACCCTACCTAATTCCTCAACCATTGTGGAGGATGAAGCCCACATCCTACTACTTGGCCATGTCTTTATCCAACCTATATCCTCAGTCCTAACTGATCACCTCAACACATACCTCTCACCAATCAACAAACACCAAGTCCATAAAATGCTTAGTCAAACATCTCACCCAAAATGCCAAATCACCAAAATACATAGAAAGCATGGGAGTCAACAAGCTAAAATTGAAACTACTTTTTTTCACTTTTAATACTCTAGACTTTTAGGGTTTCCCCTTGACCATGAATGGTGAGGGTGACTATTGATGGTTGATCTTGGGACCCCTAACCATTGATGATCAGGAAACCCACATTTTAAAAAATTTAGGCACCCATACCTAAGTGCAAATTTTTTAGAGATTAATTTCTCCCTCAAACCAAAACTAACCTTTGAAGAATACTCTCTCTAACCCACCAACCACCCAACCGTGTCTACCTTGATGTTTTCCATTTTTGGTCCAAACTATCACATATTTTCATGATGAACTTACCTTGGTCCTTTTTGACCATATAGAATAGCCTTTCCATGTTGAACATTTGAATTTTCACCACCTAATGCACAACCAAACCATTTTTGTTTTTTAAATGAGAACTTCCTACCTCAAATACCTACAAAAAAATTAACCTTGTCTAGGAGAATTGAGAGGAATGACATGATCAGCTATGAATAATGTTGTAGCCCAATTACCCTGTCACTAATCTTTTTAGAATTGAACCTATTTTTACCAACATTTGTAACTTTAGTATGTGTGTGATCTTAGGTATCATACTTAGTCACATTTTGTGCACATGTTTATGCTTAAAATTCCTAACCACCCTTGTCACCATCTTCATGACTTACCATAATCCACTTATCAAACTGTGACTCAATTTTGTTTTCAACTCATCAACTCTTAGTGTGAGGGGGAACACTTCCTCCCATACTTAGGGCAACTAGACCTTTGACCAAGTAATCCTTTTTTGTTTTGTAGCTTGTTGATTCAAAGTTGAATAGTAAAAAGTGGAAAAATGTAGACACTATAAAACCACACATAATGGCTCTAGATGTTGACATGCCTTGACATACTTTAGGGACCACCTAACCCTTATTAACCCATTAACCAACTCATCAAGCCTTGAGTCTAGTTGGATACTTAGCTAACTAAACTCACTAAATTACTAACTAACCTTAAATCAACCCTTTTAACTCACCTTGACCCCTTTTATTTTAGACATGTGACCACTGATGGTTAGCTTGACCATCAATGATTATGGTGACCATTAATGGTCAAGTCTTCCTCATTATTACATAATACCAGCTATGTGTAATATAACATGACATAATTAAACATGTTCACCTTACTCATTGCTAAAAAACTCCCAAGCATCAAAATCAGAAAGCCAACCTCTTAGGAAACCTTTTGATCCTCAATCTCTCTTTGCCTATAAAATAAGGGGAGTAAGAGGTGAAATGGATCTAAGTTTGAGAAATTAGAATCATTTTCAAGCATTTTAGCACATAGGTGATCTAGCTTCCACTTAACAAGTCTTCTTTATAGTAATTTAGCAACTATAATAGAGACCTGAACCTCAATCAAAATTAATCTTAAGGTAAAGTACTATTACTCTACCAAAATTTCTCAATCTATCAGCTATCATCCATTCAACAAGTAATATATCTAGTTTATATTTTAGCTTTGATTTCTTAGTTTCTAACTTTTAGGCCTAAAATAGACCTCTTACACATATCTTATAACCTTCCCTAATCCTAACTAGACCCTTAACAAACCTTTACCTGATCATTAATCCATTTTATAACTCTTTTTTTAACACCTCCATAATTCCATAGGAAACCACCAATGGTCAAAAAAATTGCTAATGGTCACCTTCAACCATTGCTAGTTACCCAACCACTGATGGTCAGATTAACTATGGATGGTCACTAGGGTAAGAAATAATATCAAGTTATTTCTAACCCCTTACCCGTAACCAAATATAACTTTTTATGTCCGTACTTGTTCAAAAACCCCTTACCTAATTTTTTGAACCTGACCTGATCTATTTTAGTATTAGTATTGACCAACTATTACTATATTTAGTTATTTTCTCTATCAAGCATTCATTTAATTATTGTATTTCATTTTAGTTATTTTCTATTCTTGGATATAAGTAGTTTACTTTGATCTCTTTCAACATAATTTTTATCAAAGAGTGGATTGATAGCCTCGTAACAAGCTCATGCTTCTTGGATCTAGTTCATGCTAGGCAATCCACTTAACTATCTTTCTAAAAACCCCTTTTTTTAGTGTTTTTAATCAATAGGTCATCCTTCCAAGACAAAAAGGAGCTCTCCACACTTGTTTGGATCCTGTGTGCACAACAACTAGGTTATTCTACCACACCCTTATTATTAGTTTCGTATCTTCTTCCTTAATTAAGAAATGAGCAAAAATTAAGAGAAACACATGTCAAGGATAGTAGGTTTAATATTTTGTCATGTCATGAAACACATAGTGATTATCGTTAATCCATATTTTAACTTGTGTCAAGTGTCCTCCTTATGATTAAACATATGTAAAGCTCCATAATAGGCCTTAAAGTGGTCTCAATGATCCAACTTTACCATGATGAAGATGACTAAATATGGCAACTTATGACCCATCATGAATCTATCTAGTATGTTAAGGATATGTAAGGTATGGCTTGAACATAAGTTTAATAGATGCTATATATTTATATGGGAGCCTAATATAATTCTTCACCTTTGTTTTATGACCTTTTCATAGGTATTGAAATATTATCCATTTGACACCTTCACTTAAATCCATACATATTGTCTTAAAGGAGAGTATTTAACCTTAAATTGATGATATTTGACCTGAAAAGGCCACTAAGACCACCATTCATGTATTTAAAATCCTTCATGAATTTCATTATGCCATGACCAAATGATTTCATATGCTAATTTTTTCCTCTTCATAATTCAACACCTTCATTTACCAATAAATAGGTCCCACACATGTGAAAACATGTCCCTTAAAATCCTCAAACTATACCTTGTGTTTTAAAGCATTATCTTACCCTTATTTTCCCTCCTACACACCAATGATGATTTATGATTTGGAACATGATAAAACATAATAATCAAGCTATTTGGTAGGAGTTATAGGGTTATACAGATCTATATATTATGGGTTTAATCATATGGAGTTAGGGGTCTACAAGGAGAGTCAAACAAAGGCATCAGATAAGATAATCTAAGTATTATAGAGACAATAGAGATAAAAACTATTTCACTTCTTTTATTGATCTCTTTAGTATCCATGAAGAGTAGTTAAGGTTTTTACTCAGCCTGCATGTGAGGGTATAGGATCTTAGACAAATGAAATGTATAGTGGCCTTCTAATCATGGGAATTATTTTAATTATTATTCTTCTATTATATATGAACAAAAACTAAGAAGCTAAACAACCTAGTTACCTTCTTTATCTATATAGGGTCTAAAAAAGGGAATGGTTTCAATGCATTATTGGCTTGTTTGATCAAAATAGTGGTTGATCATGTCTTATTTAGTCCTAAAGGTTCCTTCCATGGCATCTTCCACCCTTGGTTTACATGTGTGATCCTATGTAAGGAACATAGAAGCTACCACTATCTATAGACTACAAGCAGAGTTCCATTGGTGAAAAAGGATGTTTAGTGCATATATTTGATAATAAATAGTGGATTAAGGTGTGTTGATGGATCCTTATATTTTTTCATGTCTTATTTCATCATTATTATAGGTGAAATGGTCATTAAAAACTTAACCACCATAAGATATCACCTTCAAGTGAGACTTCTTGAATGTTTAGGTTTCATTGCAAGGAAGGACAGTGTGCTTGATAAGAATGGTTATTGAATGTCATCAAAATACCATAAGAGAAAGAGGGTAATAATGAATTCATATGAAAATGACTTTATTTTAGGGTTATCAAACATTAATATACCCTTCAAAATCTAATAAACTATTGATATGCCCTTTAGTGGCTTCATAGTCTTGTTTAGTAGAAACTAAGGTTGTTTAGCAAAAGCTAAGGTATTCAGATAATCTTAGGTTTCCATTTCTCATCACATACACCTGATTGATGACCTCAAAGTGTTTTGATCTATTAAGTATGTGTGTGGAGATGCCTAGAGTCTTTTTATTTCACCTTGAGTATGATTCAAACATATATTTTGAGCCCTTAAGAAAGCCCTATCATATGATGGTATCATCACTATCATTCATCTCATAAACAATCTTTGAGTTATAGGGTTAAATTTCCATGTGACATTACAACCATCAACCATAGGTTTGAACCCTTTACCCAAGACTAAGACATAAAAATAAGGTATATTTACTCCATAAGGCTATCAAGTGTCATTAGTACTATAATAAAATAGACCTATTAAGTTTAATCCCTATTAAAATAACATGATTACCATATAAAATAGATAATTCAACTTTGTTGATACCTAAATTTGACCACTGATAACCTCCAATCAAGCTTTTGACCAATTTCTACCTAAAATAAACAATTTGGGCTAAAACACTAAACAACATTAAAAGCTTTGAACCTGATATAGTCAAGTGCTAATTCTAACTATAGTATCATTAAATGGGGTAATGTAATTTATGGGCCAGCTAACTTTGATCAAATCATTCTGAGTCAAAATGCTAATTTTGCACTTGGGTGCTCTGTATTGCTCTTTCCTTTTAAATCTCTTACATAAGATGTGTCCCTTTGTTATTTGCTATTGATAACATCTTAAATGAGATAATAGATCCAACACATCTAACATTGATTTCCAATACCAATCTAGTCAAATTTTAGACCAATAATAAGGCATTTTGTTCAATTTGAGTAATTTGTGCACAAAGTGCTTAAACATGCTTAAGAGCTAGTTAAACCAAATTAGAGCCTAATCAAGAATTCCATGGAAACTATTGAGTAATTTGTTTTGGAAATAAATATTGAATATCTACATCATCAGGTGACCTCATTTCTTGGGAATGCATCCCTAGGCCATAAATGCCACAAATATTAGGATTCATGCTCTCCATGCCTCATCAATACCCTCTATGCCTCTTAATTTCCCCTTTTTCCAATGTCATGATGATGATAACTATAAATTTAATTCCAAAAAATTGAATTAATCCTCAAAAACACATATTCATCTTAGTATGGATAGTTTGGGTTGATTCTGATCAATCTCAAAAATCTATAAATAGGAGGCCTTACCACATCATTAAAAAAGCTTAATTTGTGAAAAGTTATAATGCAGGATTAGTTCTAAAATATTCATTCAAGCTAGTGTTACCATGCCAAATAGATTCCAAGCTAAGCCAAGCCAAATCCAAAGGTTCCAAGGAGAGATGGAGGTATCCAATATTGCATTGATGAGGACTTCATGAGCACAAATCAAGCAAGCCAATTGAAGAATACTTTTGGAGCATCAAGGAAGGTAAGGAATGTGTGTTTTTTTGCATTTTAGTTATGATTTGTTCATTTTTCTTTCTTCACCAAGCTCACCCTAATAACTAGGCATGAATATGTTAGTTTAATGTGTTTTTTTTTAGTTTATTGTTTTTGTTTTATCACTAACACAACAATAATCTCCTCTTCTTAGTCAAATTCCTAGTTCACAAACTCCACCTTTTAAATCCCTTCAAAACCACCATATTCATATGAATCTTGAATGTAAGGAAGGGATATAACTGAGTAGATTTTTATCTTAAGGAGATGGATTTGAACATAATGAAGACCATTAGGATATCAAGTATAACTATAAGATCACTCTCCTAACTTAGAAACATGTTCTAGAAACCCTTTATCAGTCAACATACATGATTTAGTACTCACAGTACTATTGACATTGTATATAAGATTGAACATGAGAAAGTATATGAACATGAGGAGGGATATTAGACTAAGAAGGAATTAAAAACATGGATGTCATGTCACCAAATTTAAAGAAACATATAGGATTGTATAATGAACTGAGTTGGGTAGATACAGTCAGTCAGGGTTACCTAAAAAGTGAAGGTGCCAAACTAAAGTAAATGACAATGCCAAGAACATGTGAAATGGGAGTCTCAAGGAAATTAATAAATATATAAACCCATCAAGGTTTTACATTATGTTTCCCTTGAGCAAGGAAACTATCTATTCTAAATTATAGACCCATAACATGCAATTTGTGATGTGACTATGTATGAAAGTATTGTTGGCTGAGTTGGGAAGTAAAATCCTCAAGGATATATTAAAAATATGTGAACATGTCACTTGATCCCTATATACACTATTATAAGTGGTAAAAGAGGTTACTTGAGTCTCCATCACTGACTATTGCAAGAACTTATATAGGATATTGATGGATAAAACTAGTTATAAGAGAGAGAAGGGTTGATAAGATGGTCTGAGTAAATAAGAACATGTAAAAAAGATGGATATTGGACTAAGGAGGATTATTTGAAAACCTTTAAGCTATAGATACATCGATAGGTTTGTTGATCATCTAAATCCCAGTCTAAGCACTTCAAGGCCTAAATCCACCCTAAACCCTCAAGGCCCCATATTCACTTTAGGGGTAGATCCAACCATCCAAGTATACTTAATTCAATATGGAAGCATATGAAGATGTTTAAAACATTTAAGGAGGTGTTTAAATTAGGTTAATTCAAAGAGATATCTCATTTTGGGTTTAGTTCCTTCTTGATATCCATTTCCTTAAGTAAACAAATTAAGTTGTCACTTTTAACACTCGTATCTTTCACCACAAAGTGACTCAGACCTAGGGCTATTATGGTAAGTTGGGCACCCCTATGGATCCAAAATTCATGAAGGAGAGAGTGTAATTTAGGGACCCAACTCTATGAATGAATTATAAGAATGTAGCCTACATAGACTACTTGGTAGAGAGCCTGAGACACACCATATTTTGCTCATATATCCATGTATATTTTACATGGGACCCAAAGCTATTTAGGAGATATGAAGAGATTTATGGGATAAAATTTCATAACAAGAATTTTTGGTTTGGAGGTCCATATTGTATGAACCATCATTAAGATGGTGGACCTCTAAAACCTTTATCAAACCATAGTTTAAACATGATGAATAAATTATGCTCCCAAATGCATCCAAATGAGGTAATTGAGATATGAAATAGTCTTATTATTTTTCTCAAGTTACCTAACCACCCAAATGATCTACTAATTAGAACATGCAGGGTATGTACTATAAAAATTAGGCTTGAGAGAGACACTTTAAGCCTATGTGCAAGGAGTTGAGAAGGGTTTGCATCCTCCATATGTTTTTGAGAAGGAGAGGGTCCATAAGGTCTCAAATTATTACACATTAGTCACCTATAAGGTCCTTCATGCATGATAAAAACTTAAAAATATGACTAGGTGCCTAATTAAGAGATTATATGCACAAAAAAGGGGCTAAATGGCTAGATCAAACTAATATAGATACTTTAACGGCCCTAAGAGGTGAAATTCATATCAAGAAAGGTGGATAAGTGATCCAAACCTTTAGCTTAGGATCAAAACTTATAACCTCGCATGCAAAATTATTGATCAAGTGCCTCCCTCAAGGTAATGCCACTTGAAATTTGGAGTATAGGATAAAAGAGGATTAAATGAAATCTCAAACCTTTAAGGAATTTTTTTTCATGTTATTTTAGATGTGTGAGCCACCTTGGTTTATAGGAAAGAGATCACAATTGGTCTTCTTGGTCTGAAAGTACCTTAAGACTACCCATAATGTACATTTCTCACTCGAGAGACAACTTAGCAAGATCAAAATTATATGAAATAGTTTCATGGGGAGCTGATCACTTTAAGAGTGTTGGGGGGCCTTGTCTACAAGAGATCAATGGCATTGGTTTAAAGGTTAAGTCCCTAACCTTTATGAACCATTTGTAAGAGTCTAGAACCCTTTTAAACCTCCCCAAAAACCTAATAAGGAACCAATTGGGAATATTTTAGAGAAAATGCATCCAAATGCATTGAAATCACAAGTAAACATTTGTATTTTATATAGTCCACATAGAGGAGACCTCATCTATGGTACTGATCTATATGGATAATGTATGGACACCCATAAAAACTATAATTTTACAAGGTTTTGAGTAGAGAATGAGGTACAAGACTTGGTCAAGGTTTTAAGATCATTTGAGGAAGTATTATGAGACTTGTTTCACCTTCTCAAATCATAATATGTTCACAACTCTATCTATAAATACCTCTATAAGTCCTTACCAAACATGCATTCTTAGAATGCAAGGAGGTGATGACCTAAGAGATTATTGATGAGCCTAACTCTTGATGTAGAAGATTAGTTTAGATGGGAAAAAATCTCACTTAGTTAGATTGAATGTTTGATCCAACTCTCATAGCCATCCAAATAGTGAACAAGCAAGAGACTAGACTACTTATCTAGTAAGCCCATTTAGCCAACAAACTAAGGAAGTTCATGGGCATATAAGGCTAATATGGAGTTAATGAACCATCATATAACCCATATAATTGTCTATTTAGGTGACAAATCCCCATACTCATGGCCATTATGGAGGAGTTAGGCAATTTTTTTAACATGGTTAACATGTAGGAAAAGCTAACTACTTAATGCTTCATAAAAGAGGCTTAATTGAATATTTTCAATTATAATAGACTTTAATGCCCCAAAAATGATCATTCAAGACACTAATTAGACTAAGAAATACATGGAGTATGGAGGGCTATTATAACTATTATGTGAGTGGGTTATGCCAATTATGGCATCTTTATGCCACTTATATGCTATTATTATCTTATCTTTCTTAATCATATATTATGAACCCATGTTACCCCTTCTCTTTACTTTTTTGGTATATTAGTTGTTATGGATTTATATGTTTTATAAGTCATCTTGTGAGAATTTTGTTTTATCCCACATTCATGAGAAGTAGTAGTTTCTTAGATTATACTTAGTATATAAGTAAATGTTGATGATAATGAAGGCATCCACAAATTTATTGTATTGATCTTGGTCAAAGGAGGTTTCCCCCTTGAAGTAGTCTACTATAATCCCTTCAATGTTTCTACTAATAATATAAATCTATTATTTCATGTATTTTATTTAAATAAATCTATTATTTTTTGTACTTTCATTAATTTATTGTAGGAAGATCCTCTCAGCATAGTTCTATATATTCAAGCCTTAAGGCCTTTGTTTTCATCCCTCAGTTGGGTGTAGCAAAGTTCTTCCAAATTGTATCTTAAGAACCTTAAGAATCAATTAATAAAGGATTGATTGTATACTTCTCTATTACTATTAGTGTGTTATGGTTTTTTGACTTGCATAATGTGTGTTATTTTTTCTCCTTTTCAAGTCTTCTCCTTCACCTAGTTGTTATAATGTCATCCTAGGTAATTCATGTGATGTGTTAGTGTGTGGTAGTTGCATTAAAGAGTGAGTTGGTTGGCAGTGCCTCAAGTATGCCATTTTTACATTGCCTTCAAGTGTAGACATTCTACATAGCCTTCACATGAAACACTTATGTTTATGAGTCCATAAAAAACCTTATTTTATTCATTAGTATTTCATTTGATTCACAAAGTGTTGTTTTAAGATCATTCAAGAGAGGATAGATGAATATTGGTGTATCACCATCCTTAGAATGGGTTTTTTTTCCATGCTTTCACTCTATATATTTTAACCCTAACATTATTAAATCTTATAAAGCGAGCATAAGTTGATGTACCAAGGGATATATCCCCATAAACTATAGATTTTTTCTTCCTAAGGTCACCCACAGCCTTTAGATCAATCCCATATTACCCCAAGATTGAAGAAAACTAAACCATCTTCTTCAAAGGGTGGATCTTGGAGTGTTAATAGGGAAAATAGAGAAATATTTGTTCAATAATTTCCCATTTATTGGAAGTGGTAAGTCACTAGCCTCAAGATATTTGAGACAAAAGGTGTTCTAGCCTATTATTTTGGATATTTAGTATGGGTTGATCTAGAGGGGTTAAAATTTTGAATGCTAGCATTTATTTTCATGGGCATTATCCTAAATTAAGACCTAATAAGATATTTTTAAGGTCTTGACCTTTTATCTCTTATCAAACCACCTATTGATTGTGTCTTGATGTTTGTTAAAGCTCAAAAAAGGTTCATATCAAGCTTCCTCTAACTGAATTAGGTCCAAGATTCTTGAATTCACTTTGTCTACCAATTTCAAAAATTACTGCATGAAATTATAAGTTTACATTCTGAGAGTGACTACCATGATTGGATATAATCCATATATAAGAAATAAAAGATAGATTTTGAGGGCTTATTTATACCTAGTACAGTCTACCCATAAGGCAAACTTTAGTAATGAGTGCCATTCTTGGGGATTCTCTCTAACTAATTTCTTGATGGTGTCATTCAAGTTATTTTTAGTAGATTCTACCAATTTTCTCCCTTACAGGTATTAATTGGACAAATTTAGTGTGATCCTATTATCATAGGACCCATATATAAATTCTATGTATTGAAAGGTAGGCCATTATCACATACTAAATAGATAGAGACCCCAAAAAGGGTGACTATGGCATTCTCCAAGAAATTGATGACTTCATCAGTGATGCTCTTTTTGGTTACAACTACCTCAAACCATCTAGTGTAGTATTCTATACCTATAAGGATGAATTTATGATCAGATGATGTGATCATAGGAATATAAGAAAGGAGGTTAGTATAGTGTTATTTCAAGTAATATAACTCAAATAAACACACTAATAATTACACTCCTAACCTAGATACTAGGGATAACTTAATAACAAACACTAAATGAAATCACACCAAAGACATAAAAGATAATAACTCTTTTACCTTCCTTGGTAGATCTAAATGGTTCTATTGAGTGGATTACTCAGCTTTTACATCAAAAAGTCTTTGGAAAATGAAGCTTGTTGACTCCTCTTCTTGGCACCATGGATTTGAAGTGGCTTGTGATTCTTGGCATAAGATTTTGGCATTATAACACTATTTCAAAGTTTTTCTCTCTCTAAATTATCATTATAACTTTGGCTTATGAGAGCTTATAAATGAAGAGGTATGGCATTGTATTTATATCCTTAGGAATTAATTCTCACCCAGGGTCAGTTAGGGTTGAGTTAAGGCTTGGAATTGGTCCAAAATAAACCTAAGAGAGTTAAAACTAACTCTAGTAGAGTTAATAGTTATCAAGTAATTGTTATTTGCAATTTCTAGGCATGGATCTCAAAATTAGATATTTTAAGATATTTTTAAAGAGATGGACAACTCATAAAGGCAATGATGAAAGGCTAAGACATTTTAAATTTTTGAATCTCCTTTTTTAGATGTTCATTAATTACAAATGGATAATTAAAATAAGAATTTAATCTTATTTAATTTGTTATTTAATTTTGACTAGCCTTTTAGCTCTTCTAAGATTTATTCAAGTATACAAGTGCCCCACTTAATAGGTTTATAGGCCAAATTGATAGTTTTGATGCCACAAGGTGATTAGGGATGAATACATGAGAGGTTATTATTGCATATGATAGGAGACCCCAATTATGGATGTCTCAACATGATTCTAAGATTTGATAAATGATGCACAAGTAAATTTGGGATGTTTAATGATTTCTAGACTTAATTTGCAATGGTTGGTAGGAATTAGTTTGAATTCTAGTTAGGAAGCTAGTTATGGCCTATTTTAAGTGTCTAAAGCTAATGAATTGGGGTTAATTACCCCATGAAATCTAGTCCCTATTATGTGAATGATATAAAATGTACAACATGTTTTAGTGGTACTGCAACATGCATTTCCCTTCTAGGAAAGGTTTGGCATTAGTGAAAGAAACTAACATGAGCATGAACATCTCTAAATAGTGTGGGATAATAATAACCTACCCAAAGAATGTTGTGAGACATGACATTGGATGCAAGATGGTTGACTCCTATTTTTCATGAAAACACACCATTATGTCCTCAACTTCTTCTTGTGATACACATCATAAGTATATTCCTTCATGATTTGTTCTAAAGAGAGATCTTTTTTTTAGCATATAATACATGACTTTCAATTAGAGGGATCTTTTTTGTGTATGGTTGAGTCTCAGGGGTGCATTTCCATAGATTAGAAAGTGCATGATAGAGGAATACATGTCTGAGTGTCATACCCTCTATTGGTCCACCTAGTGTACCATTATTCTTGAGTATATCTTTATGATTAGTTGGGTGAGGACTTGTCCCCTAACTAGTTTGGATGGATTTATTTACAAGTCATATTCTTGTAATTTTGTCATCTATCAGTGTTTCACTTCACCTAGATCATTTTTCCCTAGAATTTTCTTTATAGATAGGTTTGGGATAATGAAATGTACTATATTTTGAAGGATATAATGACTAAATTTATTCACTACCTTGACCAAGGCATAGGTGTGACTGTCTAGGATAGAATACCATAGTTAGAAATTTTTAAGATTAGTGCTCATAAAATCCATGAATTGTTCTTCTCCTTCTAACTTTTGGGTGAGGTAGGCAACAATGGTGTGCTCTAAAGCAAAAGTGTAAACATAAAAATCTTACATATAGTCTAGGCTGATGAGGATTATGGATTTCATGATTTTATATTTGATATTCTAAAAAGCTTTCCTTAATTTTGTGTGACACTCCACTTTAGTGTCTTGTTACAACATTGTATTCAAGGGCTTCACTATTTCCATAAATATAGAAATAAACTTATGCTAATTTTCCCAAAGAAAGATTTTAGTTCCTTATTGATATTAGGTAAAGGGAGTTTATAAATTACATATGCCCTTTTAGGGTTGATAACAACACCTTTTTTATGATAATGTAGCTACTAATATTACATTCAATGACACTGAACATGCTATTTTTTGGGTTTATGGAGATGCCATACATTTTGCATATTTAAAATACCATTTCCAAGTGGTGCACATGATCTGACCTATATTTGGAAAACATAGTTAGGTCATCCATATATATTATTATGAACTTACCTATCAGAACCTCAAAGGCAAAGTCCATTACCCTTTGAAAGGTTACACCAATTTTGATTAGCCTAAAAGGCATATATTTATAAGTGAATGTGCCCCACTTGGTAGTGAAAGTAGTCTTAGTTATATCTCCTAGGTTGACTAGGACTTGGTTATATCCTAAGAAGCCATCCAAGAAAGACATTACCTGAGACTTGCTCATCATTTGGATCACCTTATCTAGTGAATTCAAGGGGTAGTTATCTTTATTTGAGGCATGACTTAAGTTTAAAAAGTCCATGAAAAGGTATATTTCATCATTCTTATTTCACATGGGGATGAGGTTCACCACCTAGGTGGAGTGGCAGATTGAGAAAATTATCCCCATAAAGAATTACTTGTGGACTTCCTTGTGAATTAAGGGCTTCAATATTGGTTTTAATAACATATATATTTATTTAAAAGATTTTTGGTTGGGTTTTAAACGGATGATATGAGTAATTACTCTTGGGTTAAAAACCTTAAGGTCTCCATAGGATTATAAAATCACATCCTTGTACCTCAATTCTAACATATGTAACTGCTCCAATTCATTGTCTATCTAATTTGGACCCACATTAACTATTTGGGGATTTTTTGTATGGATGAGATTAATGATTTGACACTTTTAGTATTTAAACTTAAGCATTTTAGACAAAGGTTGGGTCTACTGCATCAAATGTTATTTCTATCCAAATCATTCCCTTCAGGATTTATTTAGAATGAATATTTATAATCCCATCCTTATCATTCCCAAGGTTTTCTCTATCCTTTTCATTTATGATTTGGGCCTCAAATATCCCCTCATTACTGAGGAACTAAATTATTTTCTAGTCTTCTTCAAATACTTGGAAGTTTGTCATGTTGTCTAGGACATAAGGATAGCTGATGATTTGCATACAAAACTCTTGTATATTAATTTCTTCTAGAGGAGTGAGGTTTGATATCACCAATGCTAGTGAGTCTTCTACCTATTTTTCCTCTAGGGGAATAGGAATGATGTTAAATATATTAAACATTTTAATTAGGTCCCAAGATCTATGTTTATACCTTTTCAAGTATGATAATTTTCATTAAAACTTAGTTTTTATATGGTTGACCACCACTTAAAATTCATTAAATGATCTTAGTTCATTTTCATTATGTCTCAATGTAGAATTTAATCCCAAGATTAAAGATTCATACTCTATTAGGTTATTCATGTAAGGAAGCCACAACCTATAGGATGCTAGTGGTTTCCTCCCTAAGGGATATATAATCATAACACCAACCCAAATACCTTTTTTGGAGTGAGATTCATCTACATAAAGATACCATAGGCTAAATAGACTTGGGATATGGCTATTTTGGTTTTTTGGAGGCTAGGTGCTTAGTGTGTAGATTCTTAGATCTAAGGAAATTAGGTTTATCTTCTCATTAATGACATTGTATTTAGTGATCACATGATTCATGCATGGTTCCCTATCTAAATATTATATGTTTGGCTACTCCTATCCACAACAACTACATATGCAAGAAATTTGTGGGAATTTACCCATTCAAGGATTTGGATCAATATCTACTAAGGAGCATGTCATAGGCTTCTAGGATATCAACCACTTTAATGTTTGTAAATTGTTAAATCGTAAGCTCAGATTCCAACTAGATGTTGAAATTTAGTAGCTCACCTATAAATTTAACTTGTAAATTGTCTAATGAGATCAATACCTTATCTAATTTTATGGGCCTAAGACCAAGTTTCTCATATATGCCTACTACTACCACATTGGTTGAGGCTATGTAACTTACTAAGTAGTTATGTAGATTATTCAAAAAAAATTATATGGTTAAAAGAAAATATTGACATTTTGTCCTTACAAGGATAAATGTCAACCCCTACCATTCAAAAATTGAACAAGACCCCCTTTTTAACTTATTTATAGTGTCTAAGCTTGTCATGATCTCATGGTTGTCTTTTGAGAGTCTTTGAGTATTGTGAGAGGTCTTATGTTACCATAGAGACTGATTATGTCATCACATATCAGAATTATATTAGGCATTTTGGTGATATGACCATGATAATAATGATCACAAAGTGATTAGGGAGATTATCATGGTCTTAAGCATGATAGACTTAAAGATCCCGAGTAGAAATTTGGATCACTTAAATGTGAGAGTAAGCACAACTACCAATATGAAGGATGATCAAGTCCTTTTTATTTCATAGTATAATGCCTAGTGATGTGTATCAAAACCATATCCCATGAGATTTATGTTCAAGTATCTTAAAATTCCTCATTATCCTATTCGGTACCCATAAATGTGTTGGGTGAATATTTTATCACCAACTAACTAACAACAAAATAGGTATACAACCTCAACATAAGGAGATTTATATGGCAAAATGTGTAGGTTTACCACAACATAATGAGATAAATATCTCCTCTCATCAATGGGAGGTTCCCTATAAGTCATGGGAGGTTCCCTGTAACTACTATATACTAATATAAGCTAAAAATACACTCAAGGGTGGGATAATACCATCCATCTCTCTTTTTTTAAAGATTATGTTCACAAAGTCTAGGTGAATTCCTGGGTAATTGCTGAAGGCATTTATTTTTTTTTAGAAATGATGTTTAGAAAACTAGAAGAAGACTTCTTGGGTAGTAATGGTAATCAGAAGAAACCCATGAAAGCAGAAAGTCTTTTGTTGCTTCTCCTACTAAATCAGGATACAGTAACATAGTAGAATGAAGTGTAGCACAAAGTATCCACCTCAACTACAGTAGGATAAAAGGTTATAAAAGATAATGGGAGATCAAATTCTCTCCAATATCCTTTTCACTAAAACATAAAAAATAGACTAAAGACAATTATGGTAGCACAAAGTCTCCCACAGTCAGCTTTAGGACACCTAAATTATTTCCACTAGTTCTGCTTATTTGATTAAATGGACAAGACTGTATTTAGGAAATAGACATAAGAATATTTTCCTAGATAACACAAGCTATCTCAACAGAAAGTCTAAAAAGTCATTTTCTTATTCAAATGACAAAATATGATTAACAGTATGAGCTCAAAGTCTCAGGAATGCCTTTTAATTTGGGCAAAGTTTTGCTTCTAATAACAAAAACATCCCCCTTTAATACAAATTGAGAGATTATAATATATAATAACCAAATGAAGACTTTGGAACTTGTTTTCATGAAATGGACCATGATGTATTGAATGCATTGAATGCATTTGAAATTCTATGAAGGGGCCATGCTAGAATAGGGTATCAGCCTTAACTTTGGCATTTTGACTCATCTCAAATGTCTTCTCCAAAGTATGGGTTACTTAGTCTTTTTTAAGATACCTACATGGCTATCCATTCACTTTTACTTTGATGAAGAAAAATAGGCCACACCTTTGAATGCTTGTGTTCTCTGATGTCTACCTGGTGGACTGTTCCACCTACTAGAATAACTCTCATGTAGATATTTTTAGATTTACTATAACATTCCCTCTTTCCTTGTTGCATTTTATCTCTTCCTAGTGATCTAATCTCTCGAGCTCTCTTCTCACTTTTTGGTACCTCCATCAGCTCCTTCTTTGGCTAGTCATTGAGTTTATTCCTGAGCCTACATCTTTGAAAATCAATATTTATTCATTACCCTAAATTTGATGTCCACAAGGATGTCACTGGTCACTTTAACTACTTTGAACCTTTTAATGTTCATCATTTTAATGGTTCAAAGTTCATTAGGAAATTCGGTGGTTCGGTGATTCAATCTTATATGTTTGGCAAAGAGTCATGTTCACTTAGTCTTCTTAAGAAATTCAACGTATCATTGAACCAATTATTTGAACCTTCCTTCTAAAATCTTTTGCTTGGAACATCTTTTGAAATCTTCTGCTTAAATTTTGAACTTAGAACCCTTTAAACTCTTTGAATCCTTTTAAACTCATTTGAACCTTTGAACCACTTTGAACCTTTCAAAGTTCAATGGTTCATTGGTTTGATGATTCATTCCATTTTAACAAACTTTGCCATTGAAGCTTTGAACCCTTTAAACTTTGAACCTTTTAAACTCTTAGAAGTGGAGTTCAATAGTTTGATGGTCTATTCCAACTCTTCGAAGCCTACCATTGAAGATTTAAACTCTTTAAACTTTAAACCTTTTGAACTCTTGGAAGTGGAGTTCAATGGTTCGATGGTTTAATGGTTCATTCCTTACAATTTTTTCATGAAATGCCTTAAGTGTTTTTTGAACTTCTCCTTGTGAAAGCCTGCTTGTTGAACCTATGATTTCCTTAGTTGAAAAGACTTGTGTGGCTAAAAGAATTGACTGCTCAGAACATTTTTTGAGAAAGGAAGAGATCATTTTGGCTTGCAAGACCAAAATGATTGACATGTTGTCTACAAAAACAAGTGATGAATTTTGGGAACAATAGCTGGATCTAGTTGGGGAACTTCCATCGATTCTAAAAATGATTGAAGGGAGTAGAAACTAGACTCTAAGTGCCTTCATCTATGTCATTGGGCTATGGAGTCATGTCATCCAAAAAGATAAAGATGCCAAAAAACAAAATGAATAACACAAAATAAACAAAAGACTATATAAATGTACAATTGATCTTATCTGATACTTTAAGAGTTGAAGTGCTTCAGATGCTACCCATTGTGAGGTAGTGAAAATGGAATTCCATCTTGATAATTTAGCTAGAAACTATTCTCACCATTTACTCGGTGAATGGAAAATGGGCCTCTTTATAGGTAATCTAATTTTCCATGCATACCTTTTGGTTCTCTCCTCTTGTCCCATAACAAGACTTGATCTCCAATCTAAAAATCATGAATCTTTACTTTTTAGTCAAAGAGTTTCTTTACCAAACTTTGATGTGTAGAAATATGGTCCACCATCATAGTTCACTGCTCATTTAGTTTAGTCAAGCACATGATCTTCTTGTCAATGGATTCTTTAAATGTTTGATCTTTGACATCCTTCACCAACTTCAGTGATGGTAGTTCTAGGGTGATTGGTATCTCTACATTCAAACCATATAAAAGTTGAAATAGTGTCATACCTATTGCCCTCTTAGGTGTAATCCTATCTTCCCATAGAGCATCAAATAATACTTTATGCTAGGTTCTCTAATTATCATCTACTAGCTTCTTGATAATGGTCACTAGGTTCTTGTTGCTTGATTCTACTTGACCATTTCCTTACGGATAATAATCAGATGAGTGGGAGAGGGTAATCCCATAATTTTAACAAAACTTAGTAACCTCTTGAGAAGTAAAATAGGCAACATTATCTATTACAATTTTAGTTGGGACTCCAAACTGGGTAATAATATTTTTCTTGAGAAAATTACAGACCACCTCTGAAGTAGCATGCTTGGTTGGAATGGCTTCCACCCACTTGGTAAAGTAGTATGTGGTTGTGAGAACATAGTCATGTCCAAAACTTGAGGATGGATTTATAGTGCCAATGAAATCAATACCGAATTTTTGAAATGGCTCTTCGATCACACTGGCTTGAGAGGCAATGCGGCCAACTTAGGTCTCCCAACAAATTGTTGACACAACTCACATCTACACACCCAGGTGTATGCATTTTAAAATAGAGTAGGCTAATAATACCTAGATCATAGAATCTTATGAGTAGTCATGGGTGCAAAAAAATGTCCTCCATAGGCCAAATTTTGGAAAGACTCTAACAGTTTAAACTATTGCAGTTTCTCCACACAATGAAGGAATACCCTGTCAAGGCTCCTCTTATACAAACTATTATCCCACAAGACATAGTTAGTAGCCTTCAATTTAACAGTTCTCTTTTTTTAAGAGATAGGTGGGCAAGACACTCACCATAGGTAAGGAAATGAGTGATAATAGAATACCACTCATCCATGGTAGTGACAAAGATAATTGTAGGCATGCCTCCAATCTTTATTTCTCCATGCCTTGCTTCCTCTAGTATGTTATCAGTAATTAATTTGCAGAGGCCTCTTCCTAACATAAGATTTTTAGGTTTGATAACAAGATCAAAATCTTAGATTTTCATAATCTAATTGCCCCTTCTGTTACCAAACTCATGTTGAGTTAAAATGGACTTTACTATGGTATTAGGTACCAGAGCAATAATGTGTGAGTTTAGGATGTAGAAACAGAAGTGTTTCACTACCTTAACCACAGCAAAGCGTGCTTCTCCATATTTAAATATTTAAATTCATAAGCTTTGAGAGGATAACTCATGAATGAAATGGAAGATTCCACTCCTTTGTTTTCCTGAACTAGAAAGGCTGAAAGTGTGTGTTCAGAAGCATAATTGTACACTATGAAGTCTTTGGTGTAATCTGAGCAAACCAGGACTGGGGCATGGGTGATAGCTTTCTTGATATCTTAAAATACTAACTTGCCTTCTTATTTACAATGAAAATTAGCTTTCCCTTCATCATGCCAATGATGTGGTGGGTCTTTTATACAAACTTAGGAATGAATCTTCATAGAAAATTCACCTTTCTAAAGAAATAATGAACTGCGGTCTTACTAATTGGAAGAGTAAGCTCTTGGATGGATTTGAATATTTTTGAGTCAATTTTTATGCCTTATTTTAATACAGTGTGACCAAGAAGTTTCCATTTAGTAACCCCAAAAATTTATTTCTTAGGATTAAGGGAAATGCCTTTCTGTCGACATCTTTCCAACACTTGTTGTAAATGATGCACATGATCAGAATGGCATTTGGAAAAGATGATCAAGTCATCAAGATATACCACAATAAACCTCCCTATTTCATTCCTGAAGGTAAGATCCATGGCTCTCTAGAATGTGGCACCAACATTGATCAAACCAAAAGGCATTCTATGATATGCAAAGGTGCCCCAAGGTGTAGTGAAGTGGTCTTATGTTGGTTTGATTCACTGACTTCCTTTTGATTATACCCTAAAAAACCATCTAACATTGATAAAATCTATGAACTAATCACTATCTATAGGACTTGATCCATGACGAGTAGGTGGTAGTTATCTTTTAGAGATGATTGATTTAGATTTTGAAATCAACATAGAGATGAATTTCCCCATTCTTTTTTCTCATAAGGACCATGTTCACAATCCAGGTGGAATGATGGATTGGAAAAATTATTCTCACTTTTAGCATTTTTTGAATCTCAGATAGAATAGTACTTGATATCTTGGGGTTGTACTATCTTTGCTTCTACTTGTGAGGCAATGACCCATCCTTAAGAGGAATTTCATGTTGAATCTCTTTAGGCCTGAGAGATTTCAGATCATCATAAGAATATGCTAAAACATCAATGTACTGGTGCAGTAGAGTAGTGAATTTGAGATTTTCATTAGGAGTGCAACACTTTCCAATGTTGACCATCTTGAGATTTTCTTCTGTACTCAAATTTATTTTATCAAACTCCTAGGAGGAACCTAAATCCATTTGTTGTTGCTTGACGAACTTGTCATATTTATCAAACTATTTCTCAAGGAAACCAATCCCTTTGGGATTTTATTCCCTTTGAGCTAAAGGAATTCTTCACCAATGTTTTAACTTGTTTTAGGTGTTGATTCACATGGTGGAGACTTACTACCTTCAAAATAAAGCTCCTCAAAGCTATTCATCTAATTTAGAAAAGTGATGATTTAGTTGTCACCATTAAATACCTACCAATGATTTGCATTATCAAGTACACTTGGTTGAAAGACTAGTTTGAAAGTGTACTTGTTCCCTTTGAAATTGTGGTGAGGAACCATGAGGGTCATATAAATAGCTAAGGAATTTGCTCAGTCATTAAACTCTCTGGGCACTACAGAAATACTGAAAGCATCAAAACTTTCAATGCAGTCCCATACAAGATTATGGTAATGGTGCAATCTTTCATTCTTGGTTTGATACAGGTTTCTCACCTGATAAACCACTAGTTCAGCATCTTCTTGGATGTGAATAAGCTTAATGCCTTTATGATGAGTAGTTTTTAATCTGAGTAACAAAGATCCATACTCAGGGGTGTTGTTGGTATTGTTGAACTATAACTTGTATGAATAGGGGAAAATATCTCCTTGAGGGGATATCAAGACAATTCTAGCTCCAAAACTGGTAGAAAAATTGTTGCCATCAAAGTCCAGAATCCAAACATCATTATAATCTGATCTCTTTTTAGATTTCTCCTCATGAGGGAGGGAAGATTCTTTTGCAACTAAACCATGCTCTACCAATTCTTTTGGTTTCCTATCTAAATTTTTTGGATTGTCACCTACAAAACTTTCTTCTAATGAAATAGAAACATCCTCTATAGAGAGAAACCAATTACCCATTCTTGAACATTCAAATAGAATTTGAGCTTCAAGATCTGATGTCTAAGTGACAATATATTTTGATTCATTCTCAGGAAGTAGCCTTTGTATGATGCCCTTAATAGGTATCCTTAACAAAGATAGGTCCATGCTCAATTCTCCACCAACATTCTTGCATAAATTTCATCTAAGAAGAATGTCATATGAAGTTGAAACATTGGTCACCAGAACTATCATTTTAATCCTCTTTTCTGGAAAGGCCACAAATGCAAATTGGGTATCTTTGATCTGACCCAATAGAGGCACTTGTTTGTTTTCCATAGAGAAACATCTCCCAAAATTTTTAGTCAGAGTGAGGTTGAGAGAACTTACCACCTTGGTAGGCATGACATTGTCAGAGGCTCCTGAGTCAATTATGTAATTACTCAGCTTATGTCCATTTATCAATAGGGAAACATACAAAGGTTCTATTTTCCTAGGAGCAGTAAGAGGAGTGATGAAAAGATTTTTTTGAGTAGATGTATTCTTTGGGGGATCATGAGTTGCCTTTGAAACATCTTGCCTAGTAGGGATGGTTTTATTTTTTACACACTTGACCAACCTGTCCAACTACTTAGGGTTGCCTTGTAAATATTCAAACTCAGTCATTTGGATTTTGGTCTTTATAGTATGGTCAATTATATCAAATGACTAGAAATAAATAAGAATAGCGGAAGGAAGTCTATCATTTTGGGTCTTTTATGGTGTGGTACTATTCTGAGAAATTAAAGCAAAAGGTGTAGGGTTGTTTGAGGTACTTACTTTTTTATTGGTCACTAGGTGCTTTGATTGGAAGGGAAGAGTAGTCCCCCTTTTAGCAATTGAAATTGATGGTTGAGATTCTTCCCCTATTTTTCATTTATCAATTGGTTGAGTTGACTAGTTTTGGGACGTGGTACATATAGCATATGATTTATCAAACATTTATCCCTTGCTTTGAGCTTCATCTTGGTAATTTAGGAAACCAATGTTGGAGTCATCAAATAATTCTTCTTCTCCTTCTGTGAAGAGATTATCATCATCTTCTTGGTTCAACTCAGATTGGAAAGAAAAATCATGTTCAAGTTCAAGATAACCAACTACTGAGTTAGTTGGTGTTGTGTCAATGCTGAGCTTCCCCTATGGGCAAGGAAGATGATTTCGCTGCCCTTGATTCTTGACAACATTACCTTGATAGGACTAGTTAGGGAATGTCTTCCTTGGAATATCCCAGTAAGAAGGAGGAGTAGGCATCCCTTGTGCCATTTACTTTTTTAGAGCTAGCAATTCATTTGTTAGCTTTTACACCATAGGATCAGTGGTGCCTAAAGAAGAATATTCAGAAGATGGAGAAGATTTATTTCTATTAGGATCTCTTCTTATCTTTTTTGCCAAGATAAGATCATCTTCAATCTCAGTAGCCAAATCTTGAGCTATAGAAAGGTCTATGTGGCTATCCCACCTCAATAGGAAACTCACTTCAGAAAGCTAAGAATTTATGAAGAAGCATTTAATATTTTAAGGTGTTCGCTGAGCAATTGTAGGAATCATATTCTTCAACTTGTCAAATTTAGCAATGAAGTCTCACATAGGCTCTGAGGCTACTTTTTCATTTACATAAGCTAGGCTAATAGGGCATGTGCATCTTCTATACATTTGAATCTAGCTTCAAAATTGTCCTTGAGAGTGTTTCAGTCAGTTATACTCTAAGCTTGTAGATGATAGAACTAGTCTACATTAGCACCTTGCAATGTTTCTACAAATAGTCTTACTATTATGTTTTCATATTCCATGCCTATCATGCCATAGGCTATGTAGAAGGTAGCAATATATTCATCAAGATGAACTCTCCCATCACCATAGAACTTGGGAAAATTCTTTCTTGAACTATGGGGTAGTTTATGTAAGGGTGGGGTTAGATTCAGAGGGCTAAAAGAGTTACCATAGGGGCCTTGGGCTACCATGATATGACAATGGAAAGGAGGGATAACAAATATTTGAGGGGTATGTATAGACAAAGCTCTGCTAGTAGAGGAAAGAGAAGCTTTGCCTAGTATTGGTGACCTGATGTTGGTAGGAGGAAAACTCCTAGATCATTGAAGGCAAGTTTGTGGAGGGGAAAGATTAAAGTTATTTTACTGCACAAACTCAAATATAAGGTCAATAATACCTTGAGCTCTCTAGCTTCATGTATACCATGGATCTGCCAGAGTGTAAAATAGAAATGGAAAAGAATTAGTACTACTTCAATTTGAAGCTTGAGGCTTCAAACTATGCATTCTTCTCTAGTAGAGTCACCAAAAACTATTGGGTGAATATATTGTCACCAGCTAACTGATAGCAAAATAGGTATATAAACCTCAGTATAAGGATATTTATATGACAAAATGTGTAGCTTTACCATAGCATAATGAGATAAATCTTTCCTCTCATCAAGGGGAGGTTCCCTACAAGTCAGGGGAGGTTCCTTGTAAACTAATATATACTAATATAAGCTGAAAATACACTTAGGGGTGGGATAATACCATCCATCTCTTTTTTTTAGAGATGATGTTCATAGAGTCAAGGTGAATTCCAAGGTAATTACTAAAGGCATTTCTCTTTTTTCAAAAATGATGTTAAAAAAACTAGAGGAAGACTTCCTAGGTAGTAATGGTAATCACAAGAAACCCACGAAAGTGCAAAGTCTTTTATTGCTTCTCCTACTGAATCAGGATGCAGTAACACAATAGAATGAAGTGTAGCACAAAGTCTCTACCTCAAATATAGTAGGATAAAAGGTTATAAAGGATAATGGGAGATAAAATTATCTCTAATATCCTTTTCATTGAAACATAAAAGACAAACTAAAGACAATTATGGTAGCACAAAGTCTCCCACAATTAGCTTCAGGACACCTTTCAGATTATTTCCACTAGTTTTACTTATTTGATTAAATGGACAAGACTATATTTAGGAAACATACATAAGAACAATTTCCTAGATAACACAAGCTATTTCAACACAAAGTCTGAAAAGTCACTTGCTTTCTTATTCAAATGACAAAATATGATTAATATTTTGAGCTTAAAGTCTTACGAATGCCTTTCAATTTGAATAGAGTTTCACTTCTAATAAAAAAAAGATCCCCTTTTAATACAAATTGAGAGATTACAATATATAGCAACCAAAGGAAGACTTTGGTGCTTGTTTTCATGAAATGGCCCATGTTGTATTGAATGCATTTGAAATTTTGTAAAGGGGCCATGCTAGAACAAGTTATCAGCCTTAACTTTGGCATTTTGACTCATCTCAAAAGTCTTCTCTAAAGCATGGGTTCCCTAGTATTTTTTAAGATACCTACATGCCTATCCATTAGCTTTTACTTCAATGAATAAAAATAAGACATGCCTTTGAATGCTTGTGCTCTCTGATGTCTACCTAGTGGACTGTTCCACCTACTGGAATAACTCTCATGTAGATATTTTCTAATTTCCTATAACATTCCCTCTTTCCTTATTACATTTTGTCTCTTCTTGGTGATCTGAGCTCTTAGGCTCTCTTCTCACTTTCTACTAGCTCCATTAGCTCCTTCTTTGGCTGGTCACTGAGTTTATTCCTAGGCCTACATCTTTGAAAATCAACGGTTATTTCATTAGCCTAAATTTGATGTCTGCAAGGATGTCATTGGTTGTTTAAACCACTTTGAACCTTAAACTTTGAACCTTTTAATGTTCATCAGTTCAATGGTTCAAAGTTCATCAGGTGGTTTGACAGTTCAACAGTTCAATATTTTATGTTTGGCAAAAAGTCACGTTCACTTAGTCTTCTTAAGGAGTTCAACGTATCATTGAACTAATTGTTTAAACCTTCCCTTTGGAATCTTCTGCTTGGAACATCTTTTGGAATCTTCTACTTGAATTTTGAATTTTGAACCCTTTAAATTCTTTGAAGCCTTTTGAACTCATTTGAACCTTTGAACCACTTTGAACCTTTTAGATTTCAATGGTTCAATGGTTCATTGGTTTAGCGACTCATTCCATTTTAATGAACTCTACCATTGAAGCTTTGAACCCTTTGAACTTTAAACCTTTTAAACTCTTGGAAGTGGAGTTCAATGGTTCAATGGTTTAATGGTTTGATGGTCTATTCCAACTCTTCGAAGCCTACCATTGAAGCTTTGAACTCTTTGAACTTTGAACCTTTTAAAATCTTAGAAGCGGAGTTTAATGGTTCGATGGTTCAATGGTTTATTCCTTACAATTTTTTCATGAAATGCCTTAAGTATTTTTTGAACTTCTCCTTGTGAAAGCCTGCTTGTTGAACCTATGATTTCCTTAGTTGAAAAGGCTTGCATGACTAAAAATTTTGACTACTCAAAACATTTTTTGAGAAAGAAATAGATCATTTTGGCTTGCAAGACCAAAATGATTGATATGTTTTCCAAAAAAATAAGTGATGGATTTTGGGAACAATAAAAGGCTCATATAAGTCAATGTACCTTATAACATCTTCATGAGAGGAGAATTTTCTAGTATTTCATTTTTTTAAATGAGTATTAAAGAGGTCCCATTGTTTCCATATGTCCACTATTAAGCATTCCACAACACATAAAGTCCCTTTGAAGACTCATTCCCACCTTATCACTAGCAAAATGGGCCCCACATGTACTAAATAGGTGTCTCCTCAATTCCTCAAGTTGTACCATTAGTTTGAAAAGCCATTTTACCTTTTTTTTCCATCCTTCTTCCCTAAAATGGTATTTATAGCTTAGAGACATGAAGAAAATGGTGAAAAGTTGGTGTTTTCAGGTGTATTTAGTGAGTTATACAAAATGTTAGGGTTAATCCATACAAGTGGGAGTCAGTTACCATAGAGGAAGTTAATGAAAATGTATGGAATAAGTTTTAGGGTAAAATAATGAAAAAAAAGTCCAAAACCATTGCTCCTTCCTTAGTAGCTTATTTGGCAGCTCATACACACTGTGAGGTTTTCCTTCATTCCATACAAGTGAGGTCAAATCAAGAGCTAGTATTTTGGGGGGATGAAATACATCCCTTAACCTTCTTATCCATGTAATTTTTGTATAGGTTCATGCCCAAATATTCATGAAAAATAATTAAAAATCTAGCCATTCTAGTGGACCTCTTCATCTATGCAAGGCTAAGAAAGTACAATGGTTTTGGTAGATTTCTAAGGATTTTACGAAAACTAATTATTTTTATGTGATACTAAGACCATCGTGGCTCATATAAATCACCATCCATTCATGTTTCACATGTGTGAGAGTGTAGAAGTAGTAACATTTTCATGTTTTCTTTGTTTATAGTTTGTCAGGTAGATTTAGATAATAAATAGTGTTGAGTTATTTCTCTAAAAGGAGTTGATAGTGTGGAAAGGTTGGTTGAGTGATCCAAACTTCCCCATGACTCTTTGATCAATATTAGTGTTCACAATGTCCTCTCATTAGTTCAAAAGATTCCTTAAATTAAGGTTTCATATGCATTTGAGGTTCACTATATAGTAGCCATGTGTGTTACTCATGGCACCATCAAAAACTTAAAAGCATGGTCTAAGAAAATGAAATGAGTTATTGGAGTCATGTCATTCCATCATCATGCTCTTGGGATCATAACTCTTAACGTCTAAGATATCCTCTTAGGCCTAAAACTATTGTCCTTTCCTTCAAATTATCACATACTTAGTTAAGTAAGGATTAAGGTTTCTTAGTTAAGATTAAGGTTACATAGAGTGTCTTAGGTTTCACTTTTGGACTATGTATACCTTTTCTACCTCCAAATTGGTATATTTGTATAGGTATATGTGTGAGGGTCTTCAATAATCATATGGTTTATATTAGATGGTTTACAAATTCCATTTCACATCCCATTGATGCCTCTACCAATTCATGTTGTTTACATTGTCCTTTCACTATGTTTTAAGCCCTATCTTCATGTGTCATCCTTCATATCACCCCAAAGTCAGCCTCCTCCATCCATCCACCCTTTATTCTAATTCTAGACCATGCCAACAGACCTAAATACCCTTGGGAACCATCAAAGACAATGAGTTTATGAAAATTTATATATTTTTATATCATATACCCTATTAGAGAATAAAATAACCACCTATAAATAGCATTTTTGAGCTTGCAGTATAAAACTCTCTAAGAACATTATGTGTGAACCATTCATGGGCATAAAATGTGGTATGCTCTAGAGAATGAATGAATCTAAGTCATGAAAGAGAACATAAGATAATATTACCAAAGACTTCAAATGGATCTAATAACTTTATTGAATCACAAATTCATCTCATAGACCCCTATACACAATCATCTATGCAAGTGCATGCTTACAATAGTGTTGATGTATGTGGAGGACCACATCTTGTTGTGGTAAGAGGAAAAAATCTTATGAACAAGGGTTAGTTACATACTAAAAAGGAGACCAAATATCAGTGGTCACCAAATATAAGGAATCAAAATAACGTTAGACATAAGAGATCACCTACAGGTAGTTAAGAGGAGGTATGATTGTATTCAAATTCATATAAAAGTAAGGAGGTAGAATGATTAATCAAAGGGCTTATGAATTTTACCACTAAATCCATCAGTATACATTTAATTATTAGGAAATAAATTTATATAAAAAATGGTTTAATCCTTGATAAATAATAATCCTAATGGCCCACACAAACCTATTTGGTCTCAATAGGCCTAAATAGGTATATATGCATAAGGTCATTTCAGCCACATTCTTAAAGTTTCATCATGGGGATGAAAACATAGAAGTATTACATTTTATAGATGAAATATAATGTGAGGAAAGTAATAATATGATTCATATGGCTCAAAATTCCCTACTCCCTCAGTAACTCATCTCATTGGCCCCCTGTAGACAGCCTGTACGCATATGAATGCCTGTAACCCTGTTAGTGCATATTAAAGGAACACATATTTCTTATGATGAGGGGAAGAATTAATTAATGTAAAATATAATATTAATTTTAATTACACTCCATACAATAAGGCAAAGGTATAGTTATCACAAACTTGATGATACTCAGGTCTTTTTAGGCATGGACCCTGAATTAGAGAAGGGAAATGGTATAAAAGAAAAGAGATGTTTGAAATGGATATATTAGGGTGTATCTAACCATAAAAAACAATATTAAAACCCTATAACCATGATAATTTAATAAAATAATAATAATAACCCTACTCAAAACTCTGAATACTCAACCATGTAGTTAGTAGGCAACTTATAGCTAGTCTGGGCAAAATGGTCATTTGAGGCCGTTATAGGCATAGTCAGGCCTTAAAATTTGGTAATAATGGTAATTTTTAGTGGTAAAGGTCACCAATTATCTATTTTTTTCATAAATATAGTGGGTATACCCATTATTTTGTCTTAGACTAAGCCATGTCTATGACAGTCAATTTGGGGGCTAGATGAGTGAATTTATGTCTTGAAGGGCTTAGAAGTAGGTTAGATCCCAAAAATGAATCTAAAATAGTGTGAAATTATGGTATAGTCCTAATACCTCATGTAATAGAATTAAAATATAGATTTATCATTATATTTCCTTGAGAATAGGCTAATGTAGATAGACCTTAGGTTAGTTTATAAACCCTACTATTATCTTAAAGAGCCCTAGATCCTTCTAACAAGTTTGATGAGTAGTGAGAATGTGTAAGGGTGTTTAAAACCTATATAATATGATTTAATGTGGAGCTAAGTTATAAAAGGATTGAATATCTTTAAAACCTTGCTTGAGCCATTCAACCCTACATACAACCTAACTCTTATGGGCCTAAGTTGATTAGCCATAAGCCAACTATATAAAAGAGGGACATATACACAATCAAGGGGATTAATATAGGTTTTAATATGTATTACAAGGAAGTTATGTGGGTGTGATAGAGACCCCACAATGATAGTTCAATGGTGATAATAAAGAGAAAGTTTTGATGGCCTTTTTAGTCTTTTTAGGCCTAAAACTAAGGTATACAAGCCTGTGCACACATTTTAGGGACTTATGTTTACTTGGAAGATTCATTAACCATTTAAAATACCTGATAATAATGTTAATATGGTATTAAATATTTACCAAGTATTATAATCCTTAGATAAGGCAAGGAGTCTTCTAGAATAAGCTTCTAGGGCTACATAAATAAGAATGTTAAGAAACCCTAAATTGATTGTATTATCATATGCAGAGGCAGAGTTGAAGGAGAGTTTGAATATAAGGGTTTTGTTTACATTGGAATGTGTTTTATGGGTTAATAACTCCATAAAATATTAGGAAAATAGGATGTACTCAAACCCCAAAACCCCATACAACCCAAATTATAGTAAATTATGACTGGAACTAGGCACTTAAGGAAGAGGAGCAGAACAAAGGTTTTTAGTTATTTTAAGGAAATTACATAGGTTGGAATAGTTTATAAAAATAAAACATGATGATTATAATCCTCTTAGGTGACCTATAGTCCATTTATTCCCTCAAACATAGTTTAGGACTTTTGGCTTAAAATCCTATCTTAAGGCCTAGAAGACTCACACCACCTTGTGGTATATTTAGACCCTCCCCAATCATAATTTAGACATTGAAAAGATGTATAGGGATGTTACAAGTCATAAAATATATTTTTTATTAGGGTAAAGAAATTATGAAAACCATACTAGTCTTAAGGACTAGCTCAAACCACATAGTCCTTCGTATCTAGTTCAAACCATCACTTTAGTAGCTTGTATCTTGTAAAGCATAAGGACTTGGAGAAAATGATCATAGGGTATTTAAAGAACCCATATGCAATATAAGTTTACAAAATAATGAGATGGATTGAATATCTAAGGTGTATGAAAATGCTAATAAATTATCTTACATAGACTATCTGGTAAAGACCACAAGCTCAACTTCTTAGGTTCATATCTCCCCACACTAGCTGTATGGGAACTTAAGATTTCTAAGGATTTTATGGGGGAATATGTAATTAACATCCATGACCATAATTTTGGGTTTGGATGCTTGAGATTTATGAACTATTTTTAAGATGGTAAACCTCTTTAAACCTTCCTAAAACCCTATTACATACTAGTTTGAGAAAATGATGAAGAATTAACAACTAGTTGCAATGGAATGATCCTAAAAACACTTGAAACATATATATAACTTAGAGGAGAACATATTCATGGGTTTTATTTGTATAGGATATGTTGGGTGAATATTTTTTCACCAGCTAATTGATGAGTAAAATAGATCTCTTTAACCACCACATAGGGAGATTGGTCGTCCAGATGTGCAGGTTTACCACATCAAAAGGGGACAAATCTCTCCTCTCATCAAGAGGAGGTTACCTTATAACTATGAGGAGGATATATACTATATATAAGCATACAATAACACTCAGGGGTAGGATAACATCATCCATCTCTCTTTTTTCAAAGATGATGTTCATAAGCAAAGGAGAAATCCTAGTGAAGACACTGAAGGCTTTTCTCTTTTTTCATAAGTGGTCTGGCAGGAAATAATAAGAGTTATTTCAAGTAGGAAATAATTAACTAGTAACAAGGGCATAGTAACCAAAAGACTAAGGTGTAGCATAAAGTCTCCACCTCGACTACCCAAGAGTGAAATACGAAGGACAATGAGGGCACAAAGTCATCCCAAGGTTCTTTACACAGGAACAAAAAATAGACAAAAACACTAAAGGCAATTGTAGATAGCACAAAGTATTCCCACAATTGGATTTAGGGCACCTTCCTAATTACTTCCTCAAGTTTTCCTTATTTCATTAACTAGACAAGAATGCATTCAAAAGACAAACATAAGAATAATATCCTAAAATGACACAAGCTATAGTAGCACAAAGTCTGAAAGTAACTTGCTTTCTCATTAAAACAAAGAAATATGATTAACAATCTTAGCTCAAAGTCTCAGTAATCACCTTTCAACTTTGTTATATTTTTGCTTCTATAATAGAGAGATCTCTTTTACATAAAATAGGATATTACAATATATATTAGCCAAGAAAAGCTTTGTGCTTTGGTTCCATGGAATGACCCATGCTACATTTAATGCCTTGAATGCATTTTTAGTTTTATCAAGGGGCCATGCTAGAACAAGGTGGTTGCCTTAACTATGGTGTGTCAATTCATCTCAAATGTCTTCTCTTGGGCCTGGGTCATCTGGTATGTCACTTGATATCTGTGTAGCTGTCCACCTCACTTTACTTCATGGAGAAAAATAGGCCATGTATTTAATGTTTGCAAGATAAGATATCTACTTGGTGGACTGTTCCACCTACTGGAATAAATCCTACATAGATATTTTTGGTCTTTCTCATTTTGTCTCTCCCTAGAATTTCAGGGCTATATTCATAACTTTGCTGGCTCCTTGCGCTCTTCTCTCAGTGGTTCTTCCTTTTGGCCTTAAGGCCTTTGAATTCATTTAGGTCCATGCTTAGACCTTTAAAGATCAATAATTATTTCATTACCATAAATATGACGTTCATGCACCCATCACCCTCCTTGGCAGTTCCTTCGGCTTTCTTGTTTGATCCTTCTCAAAGGGGAGGTATCCCTTTATCGTTGGCTGAGAGTCCCCCATAAGGGTACCTACCCTTTAGGGTCCTTTGTGTGGCCTTCGAGCAGTCTTTGGGGTCCTTTAGCTTCAATTCCTTCAGCCAAAATATCTAAAGGAATTCCTTCAGACATTTTATCTGAAGGAAATCTTCCTTTACATTTCTTTCCCACTTGCTTTTGGTTGGCTTTCCCTTGGGATTTTTCCTTTCAGGTGAATTCCTTCAAACAAAGGTTTAAAGGAATTCCTTTAGACTTTTGTCTGAAATAATTCACCTTGTCTTTTGCCTTTGAAAAAATCTGAAGGAATTCTAACTTTTCTACCTTGTTAACTTTTTGAAAGAAAAACTTACCCTTTTGGCCTTTTTCAATGGTCCATTTTGCTCATCACCTACCCTCCACAAGGGCACTCACCTTTGGTTCAATACCCTCCACAAGGGTACTTTGGCCTTTGGGCTTTGGGGTACTCCTTTGAACCGGCTGATTGAATCGACCGATTGAACCAAATTTGGTTCAATGGTTCAATAGTTCAATCTTGTGTTTCACACATTCAATTAACCACTTGAACAAACCACTCGATGAACCTTTGAACTATTGAACCCGTTGAACCTTTGAACCATTTTGGTTCAAGGTTCAACGGTTCAATGATTCAAGCCTTCTTTTTTTCATTAAGTCTTTTGAAGTTGTTGAACTTGCTGAAGTAGTTAAACTATAAAATTTTGTTGAAGTGCTTAACATATTTAAGCTTACTGATGTCATTAAAATTTCGAACGCATTAAACCTTTGAACCCTTTAAACCATTTTGGTTCAAGGTTCACTGGTTCAACGGTTCATTCCTTTATTTGAATCTTGTTGATGGACCTTTTGGTTGAACCTTAGTGTTGAACCAACCTTGAAATTGCCTAAGTGTTGGGAAATTGTTTCTTTCTTGTGGATTCCATAGAAATTAGCCTACAGAGTCCATAGAAATGATCCTATGGAGTCCATAGAGATCAACTTGTAGAGTCCATAGAAATGAGCCTGCGGGGTCCATAAAAATGAGCCTACATAGTTCATTAGCTGAAAAAGCTTGAAAAATGGAGAATTTGAATTACCAAAATAATTTTTAAGAAGGGAAGAGGGAATTTTGGCTTGCAGGACCAAAATAGTTCATATGTTGTCCCAAAAATAAGTGACAAATTTTGGGAACAATAGCTAGCTCCAATTAGGGAACTTCCTTCAGTTGAAATTTTGGAACAACTGAGGGGAGTAGAAACTAGAATCTCTAGTGCCTTCAAGTATGCCATTGGGCTACAGAGTCATGCTACCTAAGAAATAAAGGCACCAAAAACAAAAAGAAAAAGCACAAAATAGAACTAAAGACTATACAAATATACATATATACAGATGATCTTATATGATGCTTCAATAACTAAAGCACTTCAGATGCCACCCACTATGAGATAGTGAAAATGGTGTTCCATCTTGATAAACCAGTAAGAAACCATTTTCTCCCTAGAATCAGTAATGGGAAAATGGAACTCTCCACTAGGAATCACATTTTCTATGCACTTTTTTTGGTTCTCTCTTCTTGCCCCATGGCAAGGCATGGTCTCCAATCTAAAAACCATAAATCTTTGCTCTCTTGGTGAAGATTTCCTTTTCCTAACTTTGGTGTGCAGTAGTATGGTCCATTACCATAATTTTCTATTCTTCTAGTTTATTCTAGCACATGATTTGATTGTCAACATCAAACACCTATTGATGATTAGCTCTATCAGGCACACTTAGTTGAAAGACTAGTTTGATAGTGTACATATTATCTTTGAAATCGAGGTGAGAAACCATGAAGGTCGTAGGGTCAGCCAATGGATTTGCATGATTATGAAGCTCCCTAGGTACTGTAGATATATTGAAAGCATCAAAACTTTCAATATAGTCCCATACCAGATTGTGGTAATGGTGTAATATTTTGTTCTTGGTTTGACATAGGTTCCTCACCTGAAAAACCATTAGTTCAACATCTGCTTTAGCATGAAGGAGTTTAACACCTCTATCTTGAGCTACCTTCAACCCAAGTAATAGAGACTCATACTCAACAGTGTTATTGGTGTTACTGAACTACAACTTGTATGAAGAAAGAAAAATATCTCCTTAAGGAGATATAAAAACAATCTTGGCTCCAACATCGATAGAAAAATTGTTGCCATCAAATTCCAATATCCATACATCATCAGAAACTAATCTTCTATCAAATTATTCTTCATTAGAGAGGGAAAATCCTTTTTCATCTATACTTCACCCTACCAATTCTTTTGATGTCTTGTTTGAATCAATTTTTGGATCACCACCTATATAACTTTCATCTACTAAAACACAAACATCCTTTATAGATAGGAAAAAGTTACCCATTTTTGAAGACTCAAACAAAATTTGAGCTTTAGGTGTTGATGTCTGAGTGACAACATATTTTGCCTCCTTTTTAGGGAGTAGCCTCTTCACGATGCCTTTAACAAGGATCCTCACCTCATATAGGTCCATGATCAATTATCCTCCAACATCCTTTCATAAATTTTGTCCAAGAAGAATGTCATATGAGGCTAGGACATCAGCCACCAGGACTATCATCTTGATTCTCTTTTCTGGAAAGGCAGTAAATGGAAATTGGGCGTCCTTGATTTCTCTTAGTAGTGGCACTTATTTATTCTACATGGAGAAACATCTCCCAAATGTCTTGGTTAGTGTGAGACCAAGGGATTCTGCCACTTTGGCAAGCATGACATTGTTTGAAGCTTTGGAATTAATGATGTAATTGCTCAGCTTGTGACTATTTATCAATAGGGAAACATAGAAAGGATCTATTTTCCTAGGGGCAGTAGGAGGAGTAATGATAAGATTGTTTGGGATGGACATGTTCTTTGGGGGATCATGAGTTACCTTCTTAACATCTTGTCTTATAGGGATGGCTTTATTCTTCACACACTCAACCAACCTATCCAACTGCTCAGAGTTGGTTTGCAAGAATTCAAATTCAGACATTTGAATTTTGGTTTTCTTAACATGGTTGATTATGTCAAATGTCTGAAATGAACTAGGAACAAAGGAAGTTAGTTCATCCTTTTTGGTTTTTAGGAGGGGGAGGACTGACCTGTGAAATTGAAGTTGAAGGTGAAGGCAAGTTTGGAGTACTTATTTTTTTAGCAATCACCAGATCTTTTGGCTAGAAAGGAAGAGAAGTTCCTTATTTGGCAATTGAAATTATAGGTTGAGGTCACTCCTCTTCTTTTTATTTATCAGCTTGCTGGACTGACTAGTTCTTAGACTGGGTGAACATAGTATATGATCCCTCAACTACTTTACCTTCACTTCTAGGTTCATCCTGGTAATTCAAGAAACTAATGTTGGAGTCACTAGCTGATTCTTCTTGGTCTGCTACAAAGAGATTAGCATCATTTTCTTGATCAAACTCAAGTTGGAAAGAGAAATCATGTTCTATTTATAGATATCCAACTATTGAGTTAGTTGGTGTTGCTTCAATGGCAAGTTTCCCCTGTGGGGGAGGTAGATGATTTGGTTTCCATTGACTTCTAGCAACATTGCCTTGATATGACTAGTTCTAAAATGTCCTCCTTGACATATCCCAATAAGGAGGAGTAGACATACCTTGGGCCACTTATCTTTTCAAGGCTAGTAGTTCATTTGCCAGCTTTTACACTATTTGATCAGTGGTGCCTATGTATGAATTCTCAAAAGATGAAGAAGATTGTCTTTTATTAGGATCTCTTCTTATATTCCTTGCCAAGATGAGATCATCTTCTATCTCAGTGTCTAAATCTTGAGTAGTAGCAAGGTCTATGTGGTTAGCTCATCTCAATAAAAAACTCACTTTAGGTAGTTATGAGTTGATGAAGAAACATTTAAGATTCTTAGGTGTTGGCTGAGCAATGGTAGGAATCCTGTTCCTCAGCTTGTCAAACTTAGCAATGAAGTCCCTAATAAGTTCATGAGGTTCTTTCTTCATTTGTGTGAGCTGGGCTAGCAGGGCATACACATCTTCTATAAGCTTGAACCTTTCTTTGAATTTGGCTTTGAGAGTATCTTAGTTAGTAACTAACTAAGCTTGTAGATGGTATAACTAGTTTGTAGTAGTGCCTTGTAATGTCTCCACAAATAGCTTGATTACCACATCCTCATACTCCATACCTATCACACCACAAGCTATGATAAAGGCTATAATGTGTTCATCAGGATGAACTCTCCCATCACCAAAGAATTTGGGGAAATTCTTCCTTGAACTACATGGAAGCTCATGTAAGGGTGGAGTTAGATTACGTGGGCCATAAGAGTTACCCCAGGGCCTTGAACTACCATGATTGGATTATGGAAAGTGGGGATAGCCAATCTAAGTGGAGTATGGATAGGCAAAGCTCTACTAAGATCAAAAAAGAGGCTTTACCTTGTAGTGGTGACCTAGTATTGGTAGGAGGAAGACTCCTAGTTTGTTGAAGGTGAGGTTGTGGAGGAAATAAATCAAAATTGCTTTGCTACACCAACTAAAAAATAGGGTCAACAACACCTTGAGATTTCTAGCTTCTTGTATAGCATGGAGCTATTAGATTGTAGAATAAAAATGGAAAAGAACTAGCCCTACTTTAGCTCAGAGATTGAGGCTCTAAACTACGTGTTCTTCCCCAGCAGAGTCACCAAAAACTGTTGGTGTGAAGCTAGCAATGTTCTTTCCTACTTCATGTTGTTCCCCAGTGGAGTTGCTAAAAAATTGTTAGCGTGAAGCTAGTAGTGTTCTTTCCTACTTCACATTGTTCCCCAGCAGAGTCACCAAAAAACTATTGGCGTGATGCTGGCAGTGTTCTTTCCTACTTCACATTGTTCCCCAGTGGAGAAAATGGATAAGGCAAAGAACTAAAACTACTCATTCTTCCCCAATGGAGTAAATGGATAAGGAAAAGAACTAAAACTATTCATTCTTCCCTAGGGGAGTAAATGGATAAGGAAAATAACTAAAACTACTCATTCTTCCCTAGCGGAGTCACCAAAAAACTATTGGGTGAATATTTTGTCACCAACTAACTGATGAGGAAAATAGGTCTCTTCAACCATAGCATAGAGAAATTGGTCATCTAGATGTGCGGGTTTACCACATCAAAAGGGGACAAATCTCTCCTCTCATCAAGGGGAGGTTTCGTTATAACTATGTGGAGCTATATATATGTATATATATATATATATATATGCAAAAAATAACACTCAGGGGTAGGATAACACCATCCATCTCTCTTTTTTTAGAGATGATGTTTACAAGCAAAGGAGAAATCCTAGAGAAAACACTAAAGGCACTTCTCTTTTTTTAGAAGTGGTCTAGTAGGAAACAATAGGAGTTCTTTCAAGTAGGAAATAAGTAACTGGTAATAAGGGTGTAGTAATCGGCAGACTAAGGTGTAGCACAAAGTCTCCACCTCAACTGCCCAAGAGTGAAATATGAGGGACAATGAGGGCACAAAGTCATCCCAAGGTCCTTTACATAGGAATAGAAAATAAACAAACACACTAAATGCAATTATAGATAACACAAAGTCTTCCCATAATTAGCTTCAGGACAACTTCTTGATTACTTCCACAAGTTCTGCTTATTTCATTAACTATACAAGAATGCATTCAGAAGATAGACATAAGAACAATTTCATAAAATGACACAAGCTATAACAACACAAAGTCTGAAAGTAACTTGCTTTCTCATTCAAACAAAGAAATATGATTAACAATTTGAGCTCAAAGTCTCAGTAATCGCCTCTCAATTTGGGTAGAGTTTTACTTCTATAATAGAGATATCTCTTATGCATAAAATAGGAGATTACAATATATAGTAGCCAAGAAAATCTTGGAACTTTATTCCATGGAATAACCCATGCTATATTCAATGCCTTGAATGCATTTTCAGTTTTGTCAAGGGGCCATGCTGGAATAGGGTGGCTGCCTTAACTATGACATGTCAATTCATCTCAAATGTCTTCACTTGGGCTTGGGTCATCTAGTCTATCACCTAATATCTATGCAACTGTCCACCTTACCTTTACTTCATGGAGAAAAACAAGCCATGGATTTAATGTTTACAAGATAAAATATCTACTTGATGGACTGTTCCACCTACTGGAATAACTCTTACATAGATTTTCTAGTCTTTCCCACTTTGTCTCTCCCTAGAATTTGAGCTCTCGAGGATATACTCCTAGCTCTACTAGCTCCTTGTGCTCTTATCTCAGTGGTTCTTCCTTTTGGACTTAAGGCCTTTGAATGAATTTGGGTCTGTGCTTAGACCTTTAAAGATTAATGGTTATTTCATTAGCATAAAGATGACGTTCATGCACCCATCACCCTCCTTGGAAATTCCTTCAGCTTTCTTGTTTGATCCTTCCTGAAGGGGAGGTATCCCTTCAGCTTTAGCTAAGAGTCCCCTATAAGGGTCCCTGCCCTTTAAGGTCCTTTGGGTGGCCTTTGGGTGGTCTTTAGGGTCCTTTAAATTCAATTCCTTTAGCCAAAATGTTTGAAGGAATTCCTTCAGACATTTTGTCTGAAGGAAATCTTCTTTTATGTTTCTTTCCTACTTGCTTTCGATCGAATTTCCCTTCAGATTTTTCCTTTCAGGTGAATTCTTTCAAAATTTTGTCTAAAAGGATTCACCTTGTCTTTTGCCTTTGAAAAAATCCAAAGGAATTCTAACTTTTTTGCCTTGTTCACTTTTTCAAAGAAAACCTTGCCCTTTCAGCCTTTTACAATGGTCCATTTTGCTCATCACCTGCCCTCTACAAGGGTACTTTGGACTTTAGGCTTTGGGGCACTCCTTTGAATCAGCTGATAAAACTGACTGATTGAACCAACTTTAATTCAATGGTTCAATCTTGTGTTCCACTCATTCAATTGACCACTTGAACCAATTGCATTGAACCAACCACTCGATGAACCTTTGAACCGTTGAACCTGTTGAACCTTTGAACCATTTTGGTTCAGGGTTTAACAGTTTAATAGTTCAAGCCTTCTTCTTTTTTTTAAGTCTTTTGAAGTCATTGAACTTGCTAAAGTAGTTGAACTATGAACTTTTGCTGAAGTGCTTAAACTTTTTAAGCTTGTTGATGTCATTGAACTTTTAAACCCATTGAACCTTTGAACCATTTTGGTTAAAGGTTCAATGGTTCAATGGTTCATTCCTTTGTTTGAAGCTTACCGATGGACCTTTTGGTTGAACCTCAGGGTTGAACCAACCTTGAAATTGCCTAAGTGTTGGGAACTTGTTTCTTTCCTATGGAGTCCATAGAAATCAGCCTGTAGAGTCTGTAGAAATGAGCCTGTGGAGTTAATAGAAATCAGCCTATACAGTCAATAAAAATGAGCCTGTAGAGTCTGTAAAAATGAGCCTGCAGAGTCCTTTAGATGAAAAAGCTTGAAAATGGAGAATTTGAATTCCTAGAACAATTTTTGAGAAGGGAAGAGGGAATTTTGGCCTGTAGGACCAAAATAGTTCATATGTTGTCCTAAAAATGAGTGACAAATTTTGGGAATAATAGAATATATACAAAATACTATAAAACTATAATTTTTCAAGGAAATGAGTAGAATAAAGGGTAAATGACCATTTAGAGTGATTATAATCCTTTGAAGGGATGGTCTAAGTCTTTATTCATCTTATAAAGTCATAAAATGTCAAATTATTTACCTATAAAGGTATTTACAACTCATCTCCAAACTGCTAGTCTATAGGAATGAAGAATAAAGAGACATAATCAGTTAGTTGGCATAATTGTAGATATTTATTGATCAAAATAGGCTCATGTTATGATGTAAGGGGATTTTATAGGTATGAATCTCACTCATCCATAATTTCTCAATCTTTCTTTTAGGTTTCATGGTAGCCAACATACAATAAGTTAGACTATTAGGCGTAATTGGTCTATTTGGTCATTCAGGGAGTTCAAGAATGGCATATTAGGGAAAATATAGTGGGTAATATAGAGCTAACATGACCTATAAGTAGTACATTAAATATTATTAAGACACTCATAATGACCATCATGAAGAAAAAGGCAATTACCAAATAAGGTCAACATGCATATTGAAGAGAGGGTTGATCAATGCCTTAGGGAGCCTAATTACACCTCAGTTACACTTTATAACTATCATGAGAGGATTTATGAACTATTTTATGCATGGATATGCCATTATGGAATTCAACTAAAGCCTTTTTTACACCCTCAATGCCTAAAATCCATTGAAGAACCTTAATCAAAAGGAGCTGCACATGGAAAGGGTTGAAAGAGGACTATTTGTCACTATTGTAACTACAAGTGGAGTGCACCTTGGTCATTTATGACCCCTTTATCTCAATTTCATGACTCATTTTCCCTCTATTTCTATCCTCATCTATTATTTATTTAGGCTTTATGGCCTTGTATTGTATCCCTCTCTTGGTAATGAGAAAACTCTACCTCTTTTGTCCTCTATGAGACCTCTTAGACAATTGATGGATTGATTTAGCTTCTTTATGAATCAACTCTTAGTATGTGTGTGATTCTTTGATATGATTAAGTGGTTTAATTTCCCTTATATAGATCCAATGCCTTTACCTAGATGCTAACCAATGTTCTATGCATGTTGTGTAGTGTGTTGAAAGGTTGAGTTTATGAGTGGAAATATGGATATAAGAGTCTAGGATCAGACCTTTCTCTCACTGTGATCATTCTTCATCCATCAAAGATCAAACTATTCATTAAATATTGATGCCTATAGACCATTAGATATAGTGGTTCAATCCTTTTCTTAGTCCATTAGTGGTTTTTGAGTTTAAGTTGAGTGGATGGAACTGTCATATTGGTACATCACCACTTTAGTGTAGGTTTTATTTATGAAATATATTTTCCCTTTTCATCCTAATAGGATTAAGTCTTAGATAAATAAACCAAGTGATAAAATTAGGGGATATATCCCCATAAAAACTATAGTTTTAACCTACACCTTAGGTAGCCCACAACCTATAGGTTAATCCCATGCTAGTCTAGGTTTGAGGTGGATATATCTTCTTCAAGAAGGGTTCAACCTAGTTACCTAGCAAGAACTTGTGGTGGCATGAGTGGGGTTATTTGTGTGACCCTAGGGTTTAGTTTCCTATCCACTTTGATGGCCCTTACATATGATAAGGATAGGTCTATTATAACCACATCCTTTATTAGAAACATGTCCATACAATGGTTCAACGCATTCTTATACATTTCAAATACTAGTTAAGGGTTGGGTTGGTAAAGCATGGTTACCTAGATATACATCTTTTAGAACTTCGGATTGAAATTTTTAATGGGCTCATTAGAATTTATTTTGATATAATAAAACTATTGGTAAAGGATGTTAGGGTCTATTACTTGGCCAAATTGGGGGAGGAAAACAAAACTAAAATGTTCCCAACTCGGTATAGAGTCTTCAAAAAGGTTTAAGAACCAAGCATAGGTAGAGTCCTTTAAGGTAAAAAGGAACAACCTACATTCTACAACCTCATGTTATACATTTAAGAGTCTCATGGAAATATTTTAGGATGTTATATGTTCCTTCATGGTTCATCCCATACGAAGGGTGAAATAAGGAAGATATCTCTCAGGGTTCCTAGGTAGATCATGGATGACTCTCAAGACATTAATGGTGAAGCTAGCTAACTAGTATGTCTTGGTATTTCAACTTGGGTAGGCTAAAAAGAGTAACTAATTGGAATCAATACAGGTCTAGGTTGATTGGACTGAGGTTTTTAATGAAAAATTAAGGAGGAAATTTTCAACCTACCTCGATGGGACCTAGCCTTGGTAATAGGTGAACTAGTCTCCAAGATGCTTCACAGTCAAATAATAGTTATTGTGTTATTACTAGAAAATAATCACCATATTCATAAAATGAACTAAATTTAACAACAATAATGAAGTATTTTGAGGCCCTTCTTCTAGCATAAACTATTATTTTCTCCAATCTACTCCTTAGCATGAGATGCCCATGAGATTGGGAATTCCTTGAAAAGGGGAAGGTGGGTACAACTATGGAATTTCATCCTCCATTTTAGGACTGATATAGGATTAACCTAGGGCATGACTATGGGTATTGGAATTCAAAAATGTAGTATAAATGAATAGTCCCCAAGAGATGCATGATTACCACTGAAAGTTCAATATGATGTACTTAACATAGGTTTAAAAAGGTTATAAATATTTGAGTGTTGGGTTTATTCTTTCTACACAAAAGGGGATATGGGTATTTAAATTCCACTAAATAAACACAAGAAAGAGGGAAGGGTAAGGTAGAAAAGGAAAGACTATAGGTATAAAATGAGATCAATGCAATGGTCATTAAAGAAAGTGACTCTACCATAAGTATACCATTGTAGACCAAGTTTCACTAGAATTATACTTCCAAGAAAATACAATGAGGAGATTCTAAGGGAACCTAGAGTATGCCTTCAATGTGAGCTCCTAATAATGATAATTACTAAGATTTTATTATCTTAAGCACATAAATGATGTATGATAATTTGTATCTTGGCACACAATTATTAGCACTACCAAAAGGTCAAAAAAATAACTTAGATAAATATTATAATAATGAAACACTTCCTAACCATGATATACATAAAGTAAAAAAGTGTTATTCTAGTTTGACTTAGCACTAATGATCATTAAAACATGAAGATGAATGAAAATTAAAACATAGAATATACCCTCTTTCATAAAATAGATATTTTATTCATTAAAAGAGTGAAATTCTACTCTAATAATTGATCTAGGCCATTTTTATAGTCTATAGTGAGGAAGGAAATGTAGGTGAAATCTTGGAAATAATTTGATAACACTTTCATGTAATTTTGGTCAAACTTATAGTATAATGTAGATATTCATTAAATAGATAAGGATTAGGTAACACCTCCAAAAATCATGAGGGTCCCATCTTATGCCATGATGGCTACTCATTACGATTATAACAATATTTCAAAATTTAAACCAAAATAATCCCTAAAAATCTACAATAGATCTATGGGGAACCACTAGTTGACACAAGGAGTTAGTTGAAAGGGATTGGATCTTAAATACTTAAAATATGTGATCCTAACATCAAAATTATCTAATACAAGGTCAAACTCCTTGTCCATCTTGGCCAATTTCATTTGGGGCTCCCTAAAGTTCACCTCAGCCTGAGATACTAGTCTCTAGGAGATTTGGAAAGTTACTTATGTCGATGTTTAGACTCTAAATACTTGGTTGATGTTCACCATAGACTAAGTTGATATGTCCAATACTACTAGATCCCCTTCTTGGTTTGACTTGGCCAATTTCTCCCTCATAACTTAGTAAAATTATCATAGGTGGACTCAAAATTCTCCTTGGTCAAGTGAGGTGCCATCTGGGTGGAATAACATAGAGATATTAACCTCTTTGAAGTAGGTCAATATATTATTCTCTTCATACTATAAGGGGCCTATTATTTTTTGGACCATAGCTAACTACTCCTCCATTTTAGATATCATGTTCCTAGCATATATTTGGTACAACCCTAAATTTGAGGTTGGTATTAGTTTGAGCTTCAAGGACATTCCATTATTGACCACTACTTATAGCTTCTAACACTTCCCATAAATTTTTATGATCCTCCCCATGAAGGCATAATTACACTATATAATTTCATCAATATTATCTTGATTTTAAAGTACTTTCTCTATGATTGAGATAAGTAATAGAAGAGAGTCCTTGACCTACCTGATTAGTCTGAATGGGAATGTGCTCTTCACTTAGGCTTTGAGATTTTGAAATTACATCTAAATATCCTTTAAGATCATCTTAGAAATGTTGTATATAACTAAGAGGATGGAAAGTGGGTCCTCAGCCATATTTTCCTCTTTGGTGGTAATCCTAACCTTTGTGAGGGAAAACAAATCCTGATAGGTCTACCATATCACTGGGTTCCCCTCTTTGATAAATCTCTATGTGGGTATCCTTTTCACACTCTTAGATACTCATTAAAAAATCCACTATACATATGGGTCACCTTGGACATAAATTTATATCACTTATGATCCAATGAGCATCCTTTAGGTTGTGGGGGTGTAGGTGGTGTGGTTGAAATGGTGGTGAAGTGCAGAGGATGAAGTGGAGGGGAGATGGATGAAGTGGAAGGAGTAAAAGAAGAAAGGAGTGGAGGTGGATGGGGAATGGGAATGAAAGGAGAGATAATGAAAGGGGAGGCCCATGAGAATATTTGATCCTACCATTATTCTTGAGTGAGTTTCATGTAAGGTTGAATTCACCTTGGGAATGGGTCAGGGAATAATAAGGAATAAATGGTTTGGTTGAAGGTGAGGCTGATGGGGCCTTAGGTAAGGGAGAGAAGGGGTGATGAGCTAAACACTAAACTACTATTATTGGGAGAAAGGATACATTAAGACTATGAAGGAGGTGGAGTTAGATCATAAGGCCTTTGGGTTGGAGCTAGAGTATGGGTCACCTTTTATTTCCTCTTCAACCTCTTTCTTAGGTCATCTCTAGGTGTTGTGGTGGATGGTTTGTCTAGGATGATAGGTATGATAGGGACTAATGGTTAAGAGCTTGAAACTATGAATGGGAGTGTTGGGTTGACTAAAATGGGGACTAAGAAGGTCTCTATTATAATTGGTATGCTTCCAAAGGCTATAGTCACATATGATATGAAATTCATGTCCAAGGGAGGCATAAGGAGGACTCTAAGCTATGAGATGGGAGAAATGAAATAGAATGAAAAATAAAGGATGCTTAGAAGGGTTGAGGCCAAAGGTACTTGGGTGAAATATGAAAGGGAAGTAATGGGAAATATAAGGGGTAGAGTTGAACTAATAAGCATCAAAATTAGGAGTTGGAACATGTCTAGAGAAAGGGGTAGAAGGGAAATGGGAGAAGATGTAAGAGTGAGTGAGGGAACCTAGATGGGTGTCTAATGGGTGCCTCATTTTAAAATTACTCTTGAGATACTACTTATATTAAATATTAGAGACTATGGTGATGTAGTTGAGTAGGTTGTGCTTGGGTTACTTAGCATCATGTAGTCTAGGGTCTTATATATTATAGTCTGGTTAATGTCACTATTAAGGGAGGTGGAATATGAATTCAAGGAGAAACTAGAGGAGGTGAAGGTAGAGTTAGAGCATGAGGACATGGATATACTAGTGGAATTAGAGTTGGAGCTAGAGCTTAAGGAGGAGAAGGTAATAGGATGCCCTACAAGATTATTTAGGATATGATCAAAGATATTAGAGATAGGTCCACCATATACTAAGGAATAACTAGAGGAGTTCTGTATGGGTCTACCTAGGATTTCTTCCTCTTCCTCTTCTTCTTTTTGGTTTTTATCTAGGATAACACTTTATGGTCATTAGTGGCATTCAAATAGATGTCATCATCATATTCAGCTTGATGGGCATAGTTAATGTTAAGTTGAGATAATTATTACACCAAATGGACTTGAATCACCCAGTTAGGGTCCCCTTATCAAATCTTGCACTTTTACAAGGTGAAAGAGTCTCACTCGGATGACATATTATTTATCGATGGGAAGTTATTATAGATTTGGTGTCATATGGTGAGTGGGAATGGTGGGAAAACCCTTTACTAACATTGTACATAGAACCCAAATATGCCATTCACTAGCTGATAGGTGATCTCTTTTTTTACTAAGAATTTAAGGACATAATATGGCAAGTGGAAGAGGTCTTGGATAAATCTTGTGATATAGATCATCATGTAATCATTTTATAACTAATAGTCCCTAATGGTTATGATAGAGTCTTAAATTACATTTGAGAGTTGGGGCATTAGAGCTTAATTGACTTCTTGGTATACCACCAAGTAAAATTTATCATAGACATTCTAAGAGATGTTAGTGGAAATTGTGGCTATATAGCTTATAAAAGGACACATGGATGGTCAAACCATTAGGAACCCACATAAGAAAGGCTAAAGGATTAAACAAGAGCATAATATATATTGCATCTAGAAATTATCTCATAATCTAGAAGTCACCTCTAACTTGGGATTCTGTAATGGTGTGGAACAAAATTAAGTTGACAAAGCCTCCCATGTCTGGGATGTCTAAGCATGTCAAGATCATATGTAGAAGGGGAACCCATATCTCTTTGATGTGTTGACAATTTGGGTCCCTAAATATCTAATTTATTAGGATCATCCCTACTCAGACCTCCTCTGAGAAGGTGTAAACTATGTAAGCATTGATTTTCTCCTTGTTAACCCACTTGGAATTGGAATTCTTAGCCTGGTCATGGAGGACATCATAGATATGGTAGGTGTTCATCTAGGTTAATAATAACACTACATCATAGGAGAAAAAGAAGTCTAGGAGGTAGTATTACTCCTTAAAGATGTTCATGGATATATCAATAATATGGTTCTAAGAGGTGGGTGAGTATACCAATTAATTGACAACATATTACATGTTGAGGATGTTGCCCAATAGATCAATACAAGGAAATGCCTTTGGTTAGTCTATGGATATATAGATCCCACACTTCTTATAGGACCTAAGGGCATCCTCATACTTAACCTATTGGTCTTTTGCATTAACAAAATCCTTAGGAACTTGCTCAATTACATTAAATCTATCATTGTAGTGACCATACTTTGTTAGGTTAGTAGGGAAGGTGTTGTCTTGGTACTCAGGCTTGGCCTATAGGTTTGAGGATGTATCAACCATTGGAGTAGGATAGAGAGGTAATTTAGGGAGTTTTGAGTGTAAAATATATGTGATATAGGGGATCTATGGAATTTAGAAATGAGTTATATATTTTATGAAGTCATCAATGGTAACTATTAATGAGATTCTCTTAGGATTTATAAGTGCATGCATACATCCCCCTATATTAATGGTGTCAAAAGGCTCATTTACCATGAATTTGAGATTTATTTTTTGGATGGATATTATCCCTTTATTTCTAATTCCATAATTTAATTTGAAACTAATGATCCTCTATCACCAACTAGATATATCAATGGTGATGAGATGTTTTTAAAATTATCCAATTAAGTTTAGCTTCCCACTCTAGTAATACCTAGTTTGTCATAGGCATGTGGTCACATCTCTTAGATAATTATTAACTAACTCCTTCCTTTTACTTGTGTCATCTTCTCATTAGTATTCCCATTAATGGTCGGTACCTAAGCAAAGCTCTATACACCATATTGATCCCCTAGGTTGAGTGATGTATCACCTAAGGACACATGGCATGCTATGATAGGATTTTAAGACTCATATGTACTTCAATCTAAGTTTAAAAAAGCCTTAAGTGGTAGCTAGTTCATCCACATAATACATAATGTGACAACTTCCTATTCAATTGGGCTCTCTCAAGCTCTAACATCTCTAACAGGTCTAAAGGACTGGCCACTCTAACTCAAGATGATGTGTAAGCTTCCCATTTTTATAGGCTCTTCTAGGCTTTAACATCTCTGACAAATTTAGGGGACTGGCCTCTATAACTCTTAAAAACATGGTAGCTTCCCATTTGGCTAGGTTCTCCCAGGATCTAACATATCTAATAGGTCTAGAAGATTATCCTCCCTAACTTTGAATGATGTGGTAACTTCCCATCTAACTAGACTCTCTTAGGCTCTAAAATTTTTGATAATCTTTGGGAATTATCCATTTTGACTCATGAAGATGTGGTAGCTTCCCATTTTATTGGGTTCTCCTAGGCTCTAACATCTCTAATAGGTATGGGGGACTAGTTTTTTTGACTAGCAATGATGTGGTAAATTCCCATTCAGTTGGGCTCTCCTAAGCTCTGATATCTATGAAAATTTTGGGAGATTGGTCACTCTAACTCATGATTATGTGGCACTTTCTCATTTTATTAGGCTCTGACATCTCTTACAAGTCTAGGGGATTGGCCTTTCTAATGTTTGATGATGTGGAATCTTTGCATTTGCTAGGCTCTACAAAATTCATGAAATGACCAAGTAAGAAAGATAAATAGAATACAATACACAAAAAAATACTTTTTAGATATAGAGACCTTAATTTGCCACAGAGAATAATGGTTCTATTGTTTTGGGAAGAGAACTAGACTCCAAGAGATTTGAGTAAAAATTAACCTGCAACATTATCACCATGATTTATTAGGAAAAAAAAACTCCTTAGTTCTAAAGATACTTTTAAATAGGCCTATTACTAGTTAGTGGAATCAAGGTGGTGCATATTTCAAGGATTTGAATAGGCATCACCAAAATAATAAGAAGTAATTTTAATCTCTAGTTCATGATAATTTTAGAGGGTTCCCACATTTTGAAGGAAAGGGGGCATGTTAGCCACAATAAAAGGTATGATCAAGCAAAATATAATCTCACAATATCTCCTTTATATCTCCCAAATACCATATAGCCCTAAAATTTGGTACTTTATAATTTTAGTGAGATTAAAATAAAATGGACCAATGGATTGAGAATGACAAAATATGATTTTTTGAAGAAAATGACACTCAATTTAGAGTTATCAATCAAAAGTTATTACAAATTTAGTTTTCCCATCATTAATTATCTATTTTAATTAAATTTGCATGAAATATTAAATGCACTAATGGATAAAATAAATAATACCACAAGTTAGAGGTGGTATTTGAATTAGATACCTCTCCAAATTAATTACAAGTCTTTCACCAATCCTCCTATGCATTCACATATATAGTTCAATGGAAAAAAATATTTTGAGGGAAAACTATTAAAAAACTAGCTAGTTTAATAAAATAATAATAAAACTATTGCGATTTAAATTTTAGGGAACAAATGGATAAAGTTTTTAGACTTAGATTTATATGGTATTGTCATAGAGCATTTGGTGATTACTATGCAAGGAAGTACTAAAAGTGAGAGATGAATGCCACAATAAGTAGGTGGTTTTGAAAACCACTTGATCCTTCCACCCTCTATGACATCCTTTACCTAGATCAAAGGTATTAAAAAGTAAACCTTAACTATACATGGTGAGTATGAAGTTGGGAGTATTAAACTATTAGTACAAAGGTTATGTATGCAGATACCTATGGAAACAAAACTAGACTAGTTCAAAGTAAATGTTTTTACCTCTTTGTCCTTTCACTGAGTCACTGTAATATAAATAATGTAAGGGGATGATTTGAGGCTACAACTAAGAGATAGGAGGAGGTAAAATTATTATATTATTCATGTGAATAAATACAATGATATCAAGAAATACTATGACCTATAAAACACACTAATGTGATGGGAATGATGGTTTCATATCAATACAAACACTAACACTAAGATCTCACCATATTTATGTTATTTTGGTAAGTGAACAACTATTTTTGAGCCACATTACTTATATAAATTTCCTCTTATCATCACATCTATATAATCCTATCTTGGAAAAGGCATTATAACAAACTATATATCTACCTTTATACAAAACCAACACTGGAATAACATGTCAACCATGCTTTAGTAGAGATAATTATCTCCACCAAGAATACTGATGATTGAAGGAGATAGATGTCTATGCCATATCAACAAGCATAGTATTAAAATTACATGCAAAAATAAACCATGATCCCTATGTGTTGCAAGATAGTGTTGTACCAACATTTAATGGATACCAAGCATCACATAAACTTAATATTTTTAACAAATTAATACAAAATAAACTAGAAATTCATATACTAGAATGGATTTGATACCATATCATAGAATCCACCAAGATAAAAGATAGAATAATTAATGCACTAAATATTGAATATAGTAATAAGGGAAAATGAACAAGCTAATGGTAGTGAGAAATCAAGAGTGAAAACAATTTAAATCCTCCATGAATATCTCACTAATGATATATGTACAAATAAGTGAGTAAATGTATAAATCCCAGTAGAATAGTGGAAATACCCAAACTTGGAATAGATGGTCAATGGTCAACCAATCAAAGGACTAAATCCCATTAACTAAAATAGGGTATTCAAGGTAACTTCTCATGATGTACACACCTAAGAAATCTAATCTCACAAGTGTAAGAGAATCCCATATAACATAATAAAGGAAAATAAATACCTAAACTAATATCCTAACTAGATAAATTGAATTGAATAAAACATGGTATTGTAAATACAAATTTAAAAGAAAATGAAGACAAATTATTGAAATAGACCAAGTAAAACAATAACAAACATGGATAGAATATGCAAATGAGAGATGAACTTAGATTTTTGATCCATCTGAGTGACTGTATTGATTGATAGAGTATAGAGATATGTGAATAGGAGAAAACCTAAAAAATACCTAGAAGCTAGAGATGAGATGAAAGGAGGGCATGATAAATAGATAAGAACAATAATGGAATCCATTTTTTTCCTTATTAGGCATTATTTTAATCTTCATAATATCACAAACTAAAGACACAATCACTTACAATATATGGTGTTATATTTGTGTGTGGAGTTTCAACCTTTGAAACTGTGCATAAACCTTTATGTGCCTTCACATTGTGTTCACAAAATGTTTTATCTAAATTTGAATTAATATAGAGATATCAACCCTAATTATATAAATGGAATGAAATAAAACAAGGTGTTTTAAATACACTTATAACCAATAAAATGAAATAAAGTAATTGGAATTGATGAAATATAATGAATGTGAATAAGAATAAACTATGAAAAATAGAGATATACTTATCTTTTGATATATTTGGTTGATTGTACTGATAGAAAAATTTAGAAATAGGGATAAGGATGAAAACCTATAATGTTCTTATAAGATGATCCTCAAATGTTGTATGAACATGTATGCCTAGTAGGGTTAATAGTGGTAGGTTTTGATATCCTAGGTGAACATTTTTTACCTTTTTTAGAGTGATATAAATTAGGTCATAGTCTTATGAAACTATGTAAACTATGACTTTTTATTATAAATTTATCTTATGTGTTGTGCATAAAACTAAAGTATAGATTCTTTAAGTTCAAAACCCTAGCTTTGTGACATAAGGAGATAAATGGATGTGAATAAGTAAAAGGGTTTAGTGTTTATATTTGTGCTATAACTCAACACCCTACTATGATGATCACTATATACATACTAATAATTTAAAGTAGCAATCAAACCTTGATGTAGTTATCCCACCTAAGTGGTTTATGAAATTGTGTTCCTTTGACTATATGAATGTGTCTAAAATTGGGTTTAATACTTGATCATTATTATCTAGATATACATAAAATTGAATTTATAATTTGTTAATGACTACTTGAAGTGCTTGGAAAATGATTTATAAATAATAAGAAACTTTTTTCAATGTGCAGTTATGTAAATAAGCTATTTTGATATGATTGATAAGCTTACCAAGATGTCTTAATGAATGAATTGAATATGATTTTATAGTGCTTCAATTGGGAAAAGACCCATTGGAGAGTTTAATAATGTTAAGCTGACCCTGTGGATACTTTATTTTTTGAAAATGTTTACTATTTATATGGAAGTACATGATTGATACATAGGGACAAGAATGTTGGTCGATTATGTCCCTTTATTAAAGGTGCTTAAATTTTGGTCTAAATCAGAGCATATATATGTCTAAATGTGTATTCAATAGTAATATAATTTATATAGGTGAAATTAGTTGGCCTTATGGTTAAATAGGATTTTCACTTGTGTTTAGGATAGGTCAAACTGGTGTAATAAGTGTCAATTAAGTGCACATGTCAATTAATGGTAAAAAAGGATAAAATAGACATGATCAATTATTCATGAACAAATTTAGGTAAACGGTAGAATGGGAAATCTTGGGGATTTTTGTATATCTTTTATAGTTCAATTATAATCTACACTAGCATGTGTATTATAAATATATGCATGCAAATAACAAGGTAAATGAAAACTTTGGATTTCATTTTATTTTCCATGATTATCTAAGGAAATGTTTTCATGCATAGTCCTCCTTAAAAGTTAGTTTTATTTTATTTTATTATGTATAAATTATTAGTGTTTTGGGATGCAATCATTACATAAATTAATGAGTAAAATTTAACCTATGGTTTTCCCTAAAACCTTACCCACACCCATCTTGTTGGGGGATAAATTTCTAGGGAGTTTTGGAGGTAGTGGTGAGAAGGGAAAAGTGAGACAACATTCTAAGGAAGGATTATACATTTAATAGGTAAATATTGAACATCTTTGTGTAAGGAAATTTTATTATTTTATTTATATTATGTCTTGGGCATTGATGTCTTTATGGTTGTAACTTTAGACCCATGTGTGGTTTCCCTATGTGATTTCCTTTCTTTTTTATATTTTGATGGATTTTAGTTTATAAAAAGATTAAAATAAGCTATAGATTTCATTATTTATCTAATATGGACTTGAGTGTGTTTATATTTTTCATGGAATTTAGTATAAAAAATACCGAAACCACCTATAGTTTTCATTATTTAGCTAATATGAAGTTGAGTGTTTTTATGGTCTTTGGTTTGTAAAAAGATTAAAACTAGTTATAACTTTCATTTTTTAGCTAATATGCAATTGAGTGTGTTTATATTTTTATGTCTTTGGTTTGTAAAAGTATTCAAACCATCTATAGATTTCATTATTTATCTAATATGTACATGTGTGTTAATATTTTGGATGGACTTTGGTTTGTAAAAAGATTAAAACCAATTGTAGCTTTCATTATTTAGTTAATATGCAACTGATTGCATTTATATTTTTGATGGAATTTGGTTTTTAAAATATTAAAACCAAATGTAGTTTCCATTGTTTACATAATATGTAGCTATGTGTTTCTCTTTTTTATGGATTTTGGTTTTTAGAAAATAAATAATCTACTGTAGCTTTGATTTGGAATAGATTTTACAAAGCTATGTTTATTATTTTAATGTATTCTTAGTTTTTATAAAATAATAACCAGTTGTAGATTTCATTTTTAATGGTTGTTATAGAGATATGTGTTTATTATTTTAATTTATTCTTAGTTTCTAGAAAATAATAACTAGCTATAGCTTTTTTCTTGAGAGGTTATTGCAGAGCTATGTGCTTTATCAATTTTAGTTGCATCTTAATTTAATTTAGGATGGAGTATTATGATCTATTAATTTTTTTGGTTCTGTACTATGATGATTGGGAAAATAAAATAATAGTTTCCTTGATGCAATTTGCCTTTTTTGAAGGTTAAATCATTGCATATAACTATGAAATTCTTAATTTTTTAAAGGAGTTCAACTCTATTAATCATTATGACTATTGAAATGTCATTTGGGATGACATATCCATATTCAAAGGCATGTTTAAAACTTGGAATGATAGGTTTCTTGCATCAATTTATTGGATGTACATTTTGATTTAAATAGTGTATATACATATATTTTGTTACCTTTTAAGAATGGATTTCATTCTACAATGGTTTATTATTAAAAGGCTTATGTCTATTGATGGTGAATAAATTAGATTGACTATTTTGTAATATAGTTAATGTATGTATTTTTCATGGTTAGATACTTGAATGTGTGTGTGTGTGTGCGTGCATGTGCATGCGTGCGTGTGTGCATGTGTGTGTGCGTGCGTGTGTGCATGTGCATGCGTGTGTGTGTGTGTGTGTGTGTGTGTGTGTGTGTGTGTGTGTGTGTGTGTGTGTGTGTGTGTGTGTGTGTGTGTGTGTGTGTGTGTGTGTGTGTGTGTGTGTGTGTGTGTGTGTGTGTGTGTGTGTGTGTGTGTGTGTGTGTGTGTGTGTGTGTGTGTGTGTGTGTGTGTGTGTGTGTGTGTGTAAACTATAGCCTACTTTGTGATTTTAAGTCAAAATGATTGTAGTTTACCTTGTTGAGGAAATAATATTGAAGGAGCCTTATGAATAGTTTATTGTCTATTATTGAAGTTTATTGTATTTTAGTTTGAATTATCTTATTACTTCTTGCCTTTATGAAAAATTGTAATGTAAAACATGAAATCCTAGAAAATTATATGTATTTTGCATAATCTATAACATTATCTTTTGAAATACTATAGTTGTAGAAGTCTTTTCCACATTGTCTATTGATGTTCAATTTGTCATGGTAATGTTTCTCATTAAAAGTGATTAAGATTAAATATCATTATTCCATTATGTGAAATAACACTTAATTATAATTTGGTTTAATGATATAGTGTGAAAAACTTAAAGCTGATGCACATTAACACAAATGTGAGAAGTTTAATTAATTAAATATTCATTAAACATGATTGTAATTGAAAAAGGTCTATTAGGTTGTGTTGATTTGATATTCAATTTGTACCTCTTTTATACTATGATGGAAATTGTGCTTATAATGATTTGTTAAATTAGGTGAATTACTGTTATGATGTTAAATTTTAATGCATGTGACTTATAGTCTCAACATTATTTTAATAACGTGGTTATTTCTTATATCACTATAAAAAAGATTGCTTAAGTGTTATTGAAATTAACTTTAAGTTCTTCTAATGTTATTTTTTTGATCTTAAATTGATAATTTTATTATGTTCTCTTAAGTAGGTATTGCATCATGATTATTTATCTAATGTAGATCATGGTTGATAAGAGTCTATAATGGCTAATATGTATTGTCATCTATAAATGTGGAAAATAGTTGTGGCATGTGAAATAACTAATTGATAAGCGTTAACCATTTTTATACTTTGTGTTACCTCATTATTTGTGCTAACTAATTTAATTTTTTTAGGATACTTAGATCATTTAATCATGAATTAAGCTAATGTTATAATTAATGCAACTATTATGTTCATTACATTTATTGCAAACTATTTATTTATTTCAATTCATGTAAGAGTTTTATCTAGTGATTTTAAGGTTGGATTATGAGATCCCAACCTATTTATTTCAAACCTCTTCATCTATCCAAGTGTAATGAGAGAACTAAAATGATTTCATGAGCAATACTTAAAGGGTTGTTAACATGATTTTTAAGGAAAAGGGTTGTGTGGCCATTTTTGGCCCACATATAAAGCTCTTACATGGTTTGATGAAGCAGTGGATCAAAGGTTTAGAAATGGATTCAACATTTTCAAATAGAGAGGATCCAAGCAAGGTTTTCTAGGTATCTAGCAATAATGTTCAAGAATAAGCCAAAATATAAAAGCTAAGTGAAAAACCTTTTATTTAGCTTAGTCTTTGCTTGTTCATTATTTTGGACTTTACGGGGACTAAGTGTTTCTTTTCTTTTGGGACCCCTTTTTGACTAAGTGTTTCTTTTCTTTTAGGACCCTTTTTGTCGAAGTGTTGAATTCTTTCAGACAAGTTGTCTGAGACAAAGTTTTTGAAGGGATAATTCTTTTAGACAAAATGTTTGAAGCAAAAGACAAAGACCTTTTCTTTCAAGAAAATTATCTAAGATAATTTTCTCAAAGGGTAACTCTTTAATAAAATGGTCCTTTTCAAAATTCCTGAAGGAATTCTTCTATAATAAGTATCCTAAACACTTTTCTTGAAAGGTATTTTTCTTTCAGATAGGGCACTTTTCAAAAAAATTGAAAGATATCTTTCTAAATAAATGGTATTTTTTAGTAAGTTGAAGGGAATTTTTTCAACAAAATAGTCCATTTCCAAAAAAATTAAGGGTATGTTCCTTTCAGGAAGGTTTCTTTTCAAAAAACCCAAAGGAATTTTCTAAGGGACACTTTTCCTTCGGGAAAATTGTCCAAGAAATGTTTTTCAAAGGGAGATTTTCTTTTCAAACTTTTGTCTCAAAACAAAAGACTTTCAAAAAACCAAAGGGCACTTTTAAAACCCAAAGTACCACTTACATTTTTTTGAAGGGCACATAGCAAGAAGTTCAAAGGTAATATTTTGGAAAAGTGCTTGAGGATAAAAGGTCAAAGGAAAAAATTCCAAAGGAATTCCTTTGGAAATAATTCCTTTAGAAAAAGTGGCCAAAAAGAGTTTTCCTTTGAAAAAGAAAAGCCTAAAGAAAAGGTAAAGGAAATTCCTTTAGGAAAATTGTCCAAAGAAAAGGGTCTGAAGGAAATCCATCAAGAGAAATAGGCACAAGGCAAAAGTCTACAAAAAATGTTCAAGAAAAATTCCCCAAAAGAAAATGCCTATAGGAAAGTGTCTAAAGGAAACATGATGTTCACACCAGTGTCAAAGTCCAAGCTCATCAAATAGCCATTGGGAATCAAATAACTCATGACAGGCCGTAAATGTCAAAATTTGAACCCTTGTAAGTAGCTATTTGGATTTGTATGGACTTACATCAACATAAATATAGGAAAACTAATGTCCTTAGACTAGTTTTCCACCTATAGAAAAGATTTGGCCTCGGTTTCAAAGTAGGAGCTAGTAGGCACAATTAATGGAGAGGTCCTCATCCTTTGACATGGTCATCATATCCAAAAAATGGCTTCTCAATACAAAAGTAACATGGCTTGGTCAAGATTCAAAGATATAGATATTTTGTCCCTATACATGTAGAACATGCAAAGTGAAAGAGCACACCAAGTTTTAAATGCAAAGATCAAATCATTCACACTAGTAGGGATATACATCTACCCATAACATGTATCTCTCAACTCTAACAAGTAGATACTTTAATGCATGAATGGTTTGAGGAGATTTGTGGAAATCTTAGGCAATTCATCTCATGGCCAAGGCAGCTTCATGTTTTGAATGAAAAGGAGCTCAAGGATAATAGTGGTTATTACAGCCATTTATGACATTTCCATCCATTTTATCATGAAATCCCCCTCTTCTCTCATCATTTTATACTATATATAAAGGCTTTAGATTCTAAAAAGAGATCCATCGACTGGTGATAGAGTTACTCTATCAAAATTTTCTTGTAACACTCTCTTGAAGCAATGAGATAAATTTTTAGATTCTAGTGTGAAGTCAAGTATACATTATTAGAATTTAACTTGTAGATGTATGTCCCTTTTCATCATATATAGATTATTTATGCATCTTTATTTAATTATTTTGGTTGTTTGTAGGTTATGTGAAGTTTTAGATATTGGTCCTTTTCTTGAAGTGTCATAAGTTTATAGTGTCTCATATAGACCTATTTCTTTCTATCCTTCAAATTGTAGGGTTTCTCTTTGACCTCCACACAAAATACTTATGCTTGTGTCCTTGAGATAGGATCAAATTAGTTTGTGTCTTGGTTAGGCTCATTGTTATTTGTTAAGGTTTCCAGGCTGAAAGTGGATCATTTCATATTTTGGTGCATCACCATCCTTATCTTAGATTTCCCTTTCATGTTATTTTGATCTCCATTTTCCTTAGTCAGTTGTAGATTTTAGTGTGGTAAAAAATTTAAAATGAAACATCTAAGGAGATAACCTCATTAAAAATCCTAGAGGTTCAACCTCATTACAGGATACCCACATCCTAATGTTATTCCAATATCATAGCTAGAAGTGAGAAATCCTTGAAAAGCTCTCTCGCAAGGGTGCAATTTCAGCCTACAATAGTGTTTGGCATGCCCACTAGGACCAATTTTGGGGAAGATTAGTCAATTTTTATGATCATTTGATCAAGTTATGATGGTTATAGATTTTATACTATAGTATATGGTGACTTCAAAGAATACTCAACAATCTGGTGGCCGAACAATAGCTTTCTTTCATGCCAAAGGTGATTACAAGATTAACTTCTATAGGTATTCCTTGTGACTTTGTTAAACTCCCCTTAAATTTAGCCAAAAGTTTAAGGTTCACCAATACTCTTCCATATGTAAGGAAACCTTTTCCTAACCTAGTCTCAAGGCCTACCCTTGTAAATAACCTCTTGATAGTTCCCCCTATTATCATGATTCCCTAAAGAGCTTTTGTATGATTTAGTGGCCAAAGTCCTTCAAATCTACCATAATACAATCCTATGCTAGTATCATCTCTCAAAAACATCCCTTATTTTATAGGAAACCAAGCCATAACCCTTGTTAAACAAATCAATTATAGCCATTTTTTGCAATATTCATAATGTCATTATAGAAAATATAGCTATTAGACTATTAGTTGTATCCCTTAATGGAAAAGCTTTAGATTGGTATAGAGGATTAACTCTTAATTCTATTCAATCATGGAATTAGTTAGGAGTGGCCTTGTGTAATATATTTTCATACAAGAGTGACCATTTGTCACTAGTAGAACAACTTACCACAATTAAGAGACACCCCCATGAAGTTATGCAAGACTTCAACATAAGATTTCAAAAAGCTTGGGATAGAATTCTGGCCTATATTAGACCATCCCCTAATTTTTCATTCCTATACTAATTGAACTATCTAAATAGAAATATAGTTGTAATGATATAATCCATGGGAGGGGACATATTGTTAGATGCTTATGAGGTGGATATTACAATATAAATTTGCTTAGTTTAAGCTGGCAAGCTTACTCCTAGACCCCCAATGTCTTTTTTCCCTAAAATTAGACCACCCCTACAATTATTCCCCCACTTAATGTTATTCTTACAGCTCCAATAATTTCTACTATACCTTCACCTAAGTAGGAAAAGGCCTCCACTAGTAGATCAAGTGATTCCCAAGAGCAAAAAAACTACCTAAAACTTAAGAGCATGCTCTAATCCTTGGGAAATGATGTCATAAATGTAAATAGGTAATAATATTAGTTTAATAAACCTTCTCAAGCTCCATATTAGACTCAAAAATAATATTATCACTAGAATAAACCACCCTTTAAGGGAAATTTCTAAAACTAGAACCGTGAGCAAGGGCAAGGACAACCTAGCTACAATAAGCAAATCATCTATAACCCAAATGTCATAGGCTCTTATAACTCCTTGGTTTCTATTCAAAACAATATGGCTCAAGAGGCTGAAGGGACCATACCTTGGGATTAATCTTTTGGGCAATCCATTATCTGAACTAATGGTTTTAACTGGAATTTCAATGACCAATGGTAACAGGTTGTTGATTATGGATACACTCAATACTTAATGGCTCAAAACATAGAGATCCCCATGATGAAAAAACTAGGATAACTAAACCAATTGAATTCTACAATGGTCATCAATGAGAGAGAAGAGTACTATGCACTCATTCAATAGGATAACTCTAGCCAAACATACATTCCAGTGGTAGCTAATACAATGTTCAAAATAAGGAATATATATGGTAATATAGATGTGGTCAAAGAACTTCCTATCATTAATCCTTCATTGTCTAAGCCTAATGAGCCTGCTATCACTCTAAATGTTATGTCACCTCATAAAAATCAGGATCAAGAGAAAGGTTTTGATCCATAAAACTTACAAATTCAACAAACAAAAATAGTGGCCCCCAAAGCATAGGTGAAGGTTGGTGGTCCACCAATCAACATGAGAAAGTGAATAAATTTACTATGAGTGTACTGATGTGGGACATTATTTCTATGCCTTGTCAAGTAGACACCCTTTGAGAAGGTTTATCTAAGATAGGTGTTACCACAACTATAGGCAAATAACCAAGTAAATAAATTTAAGTCTTCACTAATGAAACCCAAGGTCTTGTGCTAGAAGGATTAATTAAGGTGGTCAAACCTCCTCTATTCTACATTTCATTAATCATTGGTGATTCCTTAGTGTATAATTACTTAGTATATAGTAGAGCTATCACTTCAGTAATGCCAAAGTCTATAGCTAATCAACTGCACCTCAAAAATGAGCCACATACTAAGGGATTTTTTATCTTGAAAATTCTTACAAAAATCCATCTGGTATCATCAAGGATTTGAGCTTGACCTTGCATGCTTGTCCTAGTGTTTTGGTGGTTCAAGATGTGTTGATCCTTGATGTAGCTCCTCATATTACTCTATGATTATCTAAGGAATTCCTAGCCAAATTTGGGGGTTATCTAGCAATAGATTGGTCATACATGGCATTCAAAATAAGTTATAAGACTAAGGTATCAATCAAGGTTGAGCCCATGGCACAATTTCACATTAAGCCTCATTATCCAGATAACATAAACCTCAATTATACTATCCTTGATGATGATGAGTTTACAATTGGTCAAGAACTAATTACTTATCTTAAGGAGATTTAGACTTATTCTTGGATGAACTATGGGGGAATAATTAATTTCTCAACCCTTTGCAAGGTGTTGAATAAAATGACATGGGTGTCGATTTATTACATGAAGAAAATCAACTCATGCCTTGCCTCATTAAACCTAAAGAAGACATCAATGGTATGTAGAAGTTGTTATTTAATGGTTCAAGGAGAAAAAATGAGGTAGGTGCAAGGTCAATACTAGTTTCCCCTTCAGCTGATAAGTATTTCTCTTCTTATAGGTTCCATTTTATTTCCTCCTCCAATGCAGTAGAATATAAAGGCTTAATCTATGGCCTCTAATGGGCCAGTAAGAAGGGAATCAAGAAGTTACAATCATATGGAGACAGTGAGCTTATAGTGAACAAAGTCAAGGGCATTAAAAATAATACTTTGATGAGATCCTAAAAAAATAAATTATGGGACCTAATTGAAGATTTCAAAGCCTTTAACATTCAAGCTATGTCAAGGAACTAGAATCAACATATTGACAGGTTGGCAGCTATGGGAGCCCAATTTGATATTCCAAGTAAACTAAAAGAGGCCAAAGTTCAACCTCATGTCAAGGTGATGGTGAGGCCACCAGTACTAGATAATGAAGCCCACTGGCAGGTCTTATAAAATGACAAACAAATTGCTTGTTTCTTACAATAGGAAGCAAAGTTTTCCTTGATAAACCAAGATAAGTTTCAATGATAGTATGGGGAGAAAATTGTCTAGTTAAAATCCAACAAGCTTCCTAAGGGTGAAGTCACCCTTGAAAGTCTTTTCCATGATGGAGTCCATATGAGGAAAGATAAGGTAGTGATGTCAACTGATGAGGAGAATTATGAAAGGGTCCTTATTCTCAAGGACAATGTCCTTAAGCTTGGGAAGGTAAGTAATAAGGTAGAATGGCATGCTTTCATTTAAATTTGTAAGGAATATTCAAACATCTTCACCTAGGAATATAGTGACCTAAAAGGTTTTGATCCAAAGATAGCCTAATATACTATAAAATTGAAGGCTAATGCTAAGCTTATGAGGCAAAAATAAAGGCCCGTTAACCCCAAAATAAAAGAGCTTATGAGGAGAGAGCTGATAAAGTTAATTGAATCCAAGATCATCTTCCCCATAAAGTACTCACCATGGGTAGCCAATTTGGTGCCTATAAGGAAAAAAAGTGGGGATATTAGGCTATGTGTTGACTTTAGAGACCTAAATAGGGTCTCTTTGAAGGACCATTACCCTCTGTCATCCATGAGTAGCTTCTTCAAATAGTCATAGGTTCATAATGTTTTTTTATTTTTGATGGATATTCAGGTTATAACCAAGTATTAGTAAGGAAATAAGATTAGTACAAGACTACCTTCACCACCAAATTGGGTACATATGCTTATCAAAAGATGATTTTTGGCTTATCAAATGTTGGGGACACTTTTTAAAGAGCCATGGACATGACTTTCTAAGGGCTACTAAATTAGATGGTGCTTGTTGACTTGGATGACATCATAATTTTCTCCAAAGATGCCAATGAACACATGGACCAACAGAGGTTGATCTTTGAGAGATGTAGAGAGTATGGGTTAAAATCCCAAGAAGTGTGTGTTTACATGTGTGAAGGTAATTTGTTGGGTCATATTGTTTCAAAACAAGGATTAACTATTGATCTTGATAGAATAAGTGCCATCTTGTCCTTATCCTTACCCAAGCATAAGAAGGGACTCCAAAGTTTCATTGGGAAAATAAGATTCATGAGAAGGTTTATACCTAGTTTTGTAAACTTGGTCAAACCCATCACTATTATGCTAAAGAAAAACCAAGCATTCACTTAGTCAAATGAAGGTAAATCAACATTTAAGGCTATCAAGTAGGCCATTACCCAAGTACTCACACTCATGAATCTTGATTTCTCAAGAGATTTCATATTGTATTCCTTTGCCAATATTTATAGTCTATCAGCTATGCTAATGCAAAAGAATGGTGAAGTAATTGAGCATCCAATATAATTTTTTAGTCAAGGGCTTGAGGGGTATGAGGTGAGGTGTACTTATGTACCAAAAAAAATCTTTGTAGTGGTAAGAATATTTAAAAAGTCTAGGCCAATGCTTTCCAATAGAAAAATATATCTTATGGTGTCTCATCCTAGAGTGAAAGACTTCTTTCATAATAAAGACTTGAATGAAAAGAGGGTTGTTTGGATTACCAAGGTCATGGAGTATGACATGGAAATCAAATTCACTAAGCTAGTAAGAGCCAAAGGCTTGTGTGAGCATATGGTTGATGACCTTCATGAAGACAAAGAGGCTATCTTGATAACACAAGTTAACTCATAAATAGATGCACCTCCACCTCACACTAGGTGGCTCCAAGATATGACAGATTTCTTGATAATAGGTGAGTATCCACAAAGTATGGATAGGGAAAGGAGAAGATATATTAGACTTTAATCCATACCTTATGCATTGGTTAATGGGGTTTTATTCAAAAAGGACTTCATTGGAGTACTCCTAAGGTACATAGATGATGACCAAGTGCCAAGGCTCTTGGAGAAATTCCATGATGGGCCTGTAGTAGACCATTTTTCTCTAAGGATCACAATAACAAAGATAATGAGGCTTGGTTATTACTAGACCAAACTCTTCAAAGATGTGTATGCATGGGTAAGAAAGCATCAAAAGTGTGATTTCTTTATGGGTAAGCAAATATTGGTAGCCCTTCCTCTCAACCCAATTTAGGTAAAGCAATCCTTCATGAAATAGGGGATAGATTTCATGGAATGATCAACCCTCCATAAATTTTAGGGCATATGGGTGCTTACTACAACTGAATAATTCAGTAGGTGGGTGGAAGCCATTGTGTTGAAAGAAGCTAATGAAGGTGCAGTCCTAAACTTCTATGATAGCATTGTGACTAGGTTTGGTGTTTTATCCACTATCATTTTTTATAATGCATTAGCATTCCTTAGTATGAAAATGAGTGAATGGGCTCTCAAGATGGGCATATACCTCAACACCTCTTCTAGCTATTATCCTCAAAGAAATGGACTATGAAGTCCACAAATAAAAAATTTCTAAGAATCATCAAGATAGTTATGTAAGAGAATAAGAGGACATGACACACTAAACTAAAGATAGCCTTATGGGCTAACATGGTGACTCCTAAAGCTACCACTGGCAATTCTCCATATGTCTTAGTATATGGAAGGAGGCCAAGTTTCCCATTTCTCTTGAGCTACCTACATTAGAACTAGCCCACTAGTTGGATTTGATGGAAGATGAGCCTATGCATGTAAGATTGGCATAACTCATGGATCTTGAAGAAATGAGAGACCTTGTAATGAAAACACTAGAGTCACATCAAGCTCAATTCAAGAAAGCCTTTGACAATAGATCCATATAAAGAGACTTTAACGAAGGGGATCTAGTCCTCAAGTGGGATACAAATAAGGCCAAGCTAGGTGACCATACCAAAATTAATAGCTTATGGAGTGGTCATTATTTGGTCCATAAATGAAAATAACATAATTCTTTTTATCTAGCCTAATTAGATGGAGAAGTACTACCCATCCCATTTAATGGGATTCATCTAAAGCCTTGTTATTATAAGAGTTTATAGCCATTATATATATATATATATATATATATATATATATATTGTACAATTTGTATAACTTTTCATTTTTTCCTCTAAGTGCCTTGTGCACATCCTTTTTGGTTGTGTTTCCCTTCCCTTAGTGCCTTAGGCATAGTGCTTGTTTTGTTTTGGTTATCCTTATTACTTAAAATGGAGGTTCTAGTTTAGTGAAAAGGTGACTTGACTCCATGCCCAATAGATGGATTTGATGAGGCAACATGGTTTAAGTTACCTTTCATTAAAAATCATGCAACCCCTATGAACCACCAAAGATGTTGGCCATTTTTGGCCTGCATATAAATATCTTGCATGGTTTAATGAAGTAATGGATCAAAGGTTTAGAAATGGATGCAACATTTCCAAATAGAGAGGATCCAACAAGGTTTTCTAAGGATCTAGTAGCAATATTCAAGAATAATCCTATAAGCTAAAAGATAAGTGCAAAACCTTTTATTCAACTTAGTCTTTACTTATTGATTCTTTCAAACATTGTCGAGACTAAGTGTTTCTTTTATTTTGGGACCCCTTTTTAACTAAGTGTTTCTTTTATTTTGAGACCCTTTTTGGCTAAGTGTTGAGTTATTTCAGACAAGTTGTTTGAGACAAAGTTTCTAAAGGGATAATTCTTTCAAACAAAATGTCTGAAGCAAAGGACAAAGACCTTTTCTTTCAGGAAAATTGTTTGAGGCAATTTTCCTAAAGGGTAACTCTTTAATAGAAAGGTCCTTTTTAGAATTCCCAAAGTAATTCTTCTATAACAAAGTGTCCTAAACACTTTTCCTGAAGGGTACTTTTATTTTAGATAGGGCACTTTTCAAAAAAATTAAAAGATATATTTTCTAAAGAAATGGTCTTTTTCAGTAAGCCAAAGGGCACTTTTCTCATCAAAATGGTCCATTTCAAAAAAATTCAAGGGTATGTTCTTTACAGGAAGGTTTCTTTTCAAAAAACACAAAGGAATTTTCTAAAGGACATTTTTCCTTTGAGAAAATTGTCCGAGACAATTTTTTCAAAGGGAGATTTTATTTCAAAACTTTTTTTCTAAAACAAAATACTTTCAACAAGCTGAAGGGTACTTTCAAAAGCCAAAGGACCACTTACATTTTTTTGAAGGGCACTTATCAAGAAGTCCAAAGGTACTCTTTTTAGAAAAATTCCAAAGGATAAAAGTCTGAAGGAAATGTTTTTGAAGGAATTCCTTCGAAAAGAGTGGCTGAAAAGACTTTTCCTTTGAAAAATAAAATCCTAAAGAAAAGGCAAAGGAAATTGTTTCAAGAAAATTATCCAAAGAAAAGGGTCTAAAGGAATTCCCTTAGGAGAAATAGACACAAGGCAAAAGTCCATGGTAATTTTTCATGCTAATTTCTTGAAAGAAAAGGCCTGTAGGAATGTATCCAAAGGAAACATGACATTTGTACTAGTGTTAAAGTCCAAGCTCATAAAATAACCATTAGGATTTAAATATCTTATGATGGTCTCACAAATGTTGAAATTTGAACCACTACAAGTAGCCATTTGGATTTTTATGGACTTACATTGACATAAATATAGGAAAACCATTATACTTAGATTGGTTTTCCACCTATAGAAAATATTTGGCCCAGGTTTCAAAGCAAGATCTAGTAGGTGAAATTAATGGAGAAGTCCTCATCCTTTGACATGGCCATCATCTTCGATAAACAACCACTCAATGTAGAAGCCACATTACTCAGTCTAGATTTAATGATATAAGGATTTTGTCCCTATACATGTATAACATGTAAAGTGAAGGATCATGCCAAGTTTTAAATGTAAATATCAAATCATTCGCACTAGCAGGGACATGCAATTACCCACAACCTAGCTCTCTCCAACTCCAACAAGGAGAGATTTAAATCTACAAAGGGATCAAGGAGATTTATAAAAATCTTAGGTGGTTATTCTCATGGTTAAGGTAGTTTCAAGTTTTGAATGAAAAGGATCTCAAGGACAATAGTGGTGGTTACAACCATTTATGGCATGCCTCTCTATTTTCTCATGCAATCCCCCTCTTTTCTCATCCTTTTCTATTATATATAAAGGGTTTGGAGTCTAAAAAAGAGATCCCTTGACTGGTGATAGAGTTACTCTATCAAAATTTCCTTGTAACACTCTCTTAAATCATTGAGATGAATTTTTTGATTCTGGTTTAAAGTCAAGTATACATTATTGGAGTTTAATTTGTATATGTGTGTCTCTTTTCATCATCTATAGATTATCTGTGTATCTTGATTTAATTCTTTTGGTTCCTTGCAGGTTATGTGAAGTGTTAGAATTGATCCCTTTCTTGAAGTGTTAAAATTTTATAGTGTCTCATACAGACCTATTTCTTTTTATCTTTCAAATTGTAGGGTTTCTATTTGACCTATACATAAAATACTTATGCTTGTGTCCTTGAGATAGGATCATATTAGTCAGTGTCTTGGTTAGGATCATTAGTAGTTATTAAGGTTTCCCTCTCCATTTTATCATGCAATCCCCCTCTTATCTCATATTTTTTTGCTATATATAGAGGCTTTAGAGTCTAAAAAAGAGATCCCTCTACTAGTGATAGAGTTACTCTATCAAAATTGCCTTGTTACACTCTCTTGAAGTAATGAGATGATTTTTTTAATTCTAGTTTGAAGTCAAATATACATTATTAGAGTTTAAATTGTATATGTATGTCCCTTTTCATCATCTATAGATTCTATATGTATCTTGCTTTAATTTTTTTGGTTCTTTGTAGGTTATGTGAAGTGTTAGATATTGGTCCATTTCTTGAAGTGTTACAAGTTTATAGTCTCTCATACATACCTATTTATTTCTATCCTTCAAATTATAGTGTTTTTCTTTGCCCTCTACATAAAATTATTATGCTTGTGGCCTTGAGATAGAATCAGATTAGTTTATGTTTTGGTTAGGTTCATTAGCAGTTGTTAATATTTATAAGTTAAAAGTGGATCATTTCATATTTTGGTGCATCACCATCCTTAGCTTATATTTCCCTTTCATGTTATTTTTCTCTTTCTTTTTTTAGTCAATAGTATATTTTTGTGTGGGAAACAAGTTAAAGTGAAGAATCTAAGGAGCTAGCCTCATTAAAAATCCTAGAGGTTCAACCTCATTATAGGATACCCATAGCCTGAGGTTGTTCCAATATTGTATCTAGAAGTGAGAGAGCCTTGAAAAGACCTCCCACAAGGGTTCAATTTCAGCCTACAATAGGGTGCAAAATAAAATATATTGATTCTCAAACTTAATTTAATTTCATTCCACAAAACTACATTGGGCCCTAATACTAGTGATGAGTATGTATGGAAGCCTCAAGGCATGGGAAAAGGTTTATTTAGTGGGATATTATCCCTATGTTTAAATCTATGAGATCAAGAGTTTGATGAAACTCAAGTGTTACTATTGACTTGTTTCTAGTTTATCTTTCAAAGCTACATGATTGTGTATTATCTTCAAAAGCTTATAAAGTATTATTATACTTGTTATATGTTTAAAAGTTATTTATTAATCTATGAATTATTATAATGACATGTTTTTACGAGATTGATATTCTTGATGTAACTAGATTATACTGAATAATATATAAATGGGACCATATTTTTATCACACTTTATGTTCATTGATTTTAGGATAATACCAGTTAGTATTTTAACAATTATAATTATTATGTTGAGTTGTAATTGTTGATAATTAATGACATGGTAAATTGTATATAATTGAATGTTGTAATATTTTAATTTTGTATGTCAAAAAATCATTCATTCCAATCAGATAATTTCACAAATTTAAATGATTAAAACCATCAAAGGATATAAAAATTAGAGGAGGACCTTAATGTAATGCATAAGTCTTATGGGTCCAATTTTTGAGAAAATTTAATAATAAAATTTTTAAGTTCACTTCAAAAAATATGTAAACTAATAATTAGTTTGATCTTGATCTATCAAACATGCCTTGTCACTAATTTATCCTAATAAAATTTGAGTCAATGAACTTGAGAAATTATAATTATAACCTGGTTATAAATCATTGGATTATCAAAGCGTCTTATGTCTATGATAGCAATAAATGATGATGGGACTCTAAGCACAATGACACAAGTTAAGGGAAACTTTATCTAATGATATTAGGATCTATTAAATCCAAGAGGATTTAGAAAACTAAAGATTAGTTACTCATGCATGCCCTAAATGTTGAGGTATAACCTCAAGATTGCATTAACAAACTAGATTATGGTCACATACAAATAATAATAAATTTAAGTTAAAATGTGGGCTTAGTTAACCCTAAATACATGCTTAGTCATTTGATCATAAGGTGATCCATTTATAGTTTAGACATGATCAATTAATTCTACATCTACAAGTTTCATACTTAATATTATAACAATTAACAATCATTATGGTGTACACATAGGTGAAGTAAATCATACCTCAACACTTCAAGTTGACTTGAATTATGTGTTGAGTGCACAATTATTAGAAAAAACATGAAATTGTTTTGGGGGTCTCTACATTTATACAATGGAATATGAGGATAATTTTTATCAAAATTCCACTATTCAAATTTATTTAGCTCCTAAAAATGAGTTTCATATTGAAATTGGTAATGAAAGTAATGGAGAATACTATGATAATGAGCATGACACTCATATTGACATTAATGAGCTTAATAAAGTAAATCAAAATTGGGTAAAATAATTATTTGAATTTTATAAAGGTCTATAATAGAACCCAAATAATGTGAATAAGGTCATTAGTCTTCTATCTAAAAAATCTAATCATTAAGCCAAGTTAACCACAACTATGCCACAAGAGTTAACTTTTTGGGTTGTCAAATCCCCTACTTCTAATGTTCCTACTTCTACTAATGCCTATATTTAAATTTATACATGTATAGATTCATTTATTTATTTGGTAACATTATTCAATATCCAAAATATATCAGTGCATATGCCTACTCATGATGCTTACACTCCTATTATCTCTTCAAATGTTACTCTATAAGAACCCATTCTTGCATTACAAGCTAAGTTGGCCCATATTGATCAATATATTTATCATGATAGCCCTTATATGGATTCATGTTCCTTATTACAAAAGCCTTTGGCACCTAAAATTGCATCTTATCCATTACCAATTGAATTTATGGCTTCCAATCTTCCTCTTTATAAAGGCAAAAGTGTTCCTAAGTAGTATTTATATGCCTTCCATATAACTTGTATAGATTATGCAGATAATGAAAAATTGTTGAAAAATATTTTTCTAAGAAGTCTTAAATAATATGCTCTTAGATGGTTCTATGATCTTTCTCTTCAAATAATTAAGGCTTTCAATACTCTAAAAAATCAGTTTTTGACACACTTTTTTATCAAATTTGGTGAAACGTTATCATATGGTCAAATTTCAAAGTTCAAATAAGGATCTAATGAAACAATTAGTGAATATGTGCTAAGGTACAAGACTGTGCTTACCAAAATGACAAATTTATTGGATATTAATAAGATTAAAAATATTTTTACATAAAGTTTGCTCTCTCCTCTTCAAGAGTCCATTATGTTTGATAAGTTAAAATCTTTTGATGAACTATGCCTTATATTCAAAGATCATGAAGTCAAGTTGCTTACTGTGAACAAACTAAAGTATGTTTAAAATGTTCCTTCTACTTCAAATGTAAATTTTTAAAGAAATAAAAATTATAAAAGGGAACTAACTGAAGGAAATAATGAAGTAAAATTTATAGTTAATGTTATATCACAACAACCACAAAAGCTTCAACTACAAGCCGCACCAAGGTTGTCATATCCTGATTTATCTCTAAGATAAATAACCTATTGATAAATGGATTTTTAAGGTTATTATGTGATTAAATATTTATTTATTTATATTTATGTCATATGTTGATTATGGGATAGTTATATGTTGTTTAATTTACATGATTGATTAACTATGAGTTATTTATGCTTTTATATTCTATACATTGTGATCATGTTTATTAGTTTATAAAATAGTATTTTATGGATATATTTATGTTTGGGATAACTACCTTAATTTTTATGAGGTGGATTTAGAACATATCCATCCCTTAAATTTTGACATAGGGGGAGCATGATTGGAGAGGGTGGTGTAGATGAAGTTATTTGGGGATGACAGAGAGGAAAACTGGAAACCCACACACACACCATAATAGATTAGCATGATTTATGTTCATTACTTGACATATATAGTTATATTATGTTTTGTGTTACTTTTATTTAAGTGATTATTAATATTATTTCTTGTGTGATCTTCATTGTTGTTGATGATCATGTTTATTTAGTTGTGTGATTTCACTAATCTAGTTATCATACATACCTTATCCTATATGATGTTCTTGTTTGATTAAACGAGTGAATCCATACATGTTTTACTTACCTCACTAACTTATTAGGTATAGATTTTTAGTATAACTATGTGTTGTTATGTATGCATTACTATATTAAGTTATATATAGATTCTATTGTTGTTACTTGATTTGTAAGATTAAGGTGACAGTAATATTTAGAAGATTATTATTATTTATTATAATTATATATCCTAATTTCAAAAAGATATCAATATCATTATTTGAAAATGTCATTATATTTGATTTAGTGTTGACAAAAGGTTTAATATTCATAATATATTAAACAATGATTATATTGTTAAATGATTAAGTGAAATCATAGTGTTTTGCAAAACGTTTATTACTAATAAGTGGGATTCAATAAGCCATTTTGTTGACCTATTAAGCTAACCACTACTTATAAGGTCAAATTATTTTGAAATGGTAATTATGTTTAAATGGAATTAATATTATTGTTGATGTCCTAGTTTGTTTTGAATCTAGTCGACATAACTTTGAATTATATAGTGATTAAGACTTTCATATAAGTTGATGGCTTTTAGTGAATTTAATGTTGATATGCATAGTTTGAAGGTGATAATATAAATTAGTTTATTTGGTTAATGAAGGAAAATTTAATATTATTAGGGTTAACATGGCTTTGAATAAGTGTTAAACATACCAACTGAGTAAGGAAGAAATCTATTTAGTTTAAATGGGAAATATCTAGTTGGTTAATCATGGTGGAATATTTTGAGAGTTCTTGGCATTCAATGAGGATGGAGAAGAATAAAATGATGAGGGATAGGTCATGGATGACACGGCTGGCATAAAAGGAATTTCAAGAAAAAAATTGAGCTAATAGAAGGAGGAAAACTTGAATCATTAGCATTTTCTTAGGAGATTTCCTAACTAGGTTGGTTTGTATTAATATTTCTATGTTTTACTATGGTGATTCTGGTAATAAAAATCTTGAAGGGTTTTTAGTTTATTATGGCTTAAATAATATTTAGTGGGGTAAATGATGGGCCTTATGGATCACTCAGCCATCCACAGAACCCATCATATAACTCAAATCTTGGTAAATTTCCATAGTTGTGAACCCTCTTTACACACTATGTTTTCATGAAAACCTTGTAAGGGATGGATTTTATTCTCAAATATGTCCAAATTTTTAAAATTGGGTAGTTGTTTAAATTAACTCTATGTATTTTACGTGTGGTAGAAACCTTAGGCAAAGATAAAGGGTTTATAATTATTTAATAGAGTATATATATAGAATATTTTGATTGAGATTATCCTTTAGTTTATTATTATAACAATATGGGACTTTATTTAAATAAACCTAAAATCTGGTAGGAGGTATATAAAATTAATTTAATTCTTGGATATAAGGTTTGACTATGTACTGAAGTTGTTTGGATGTATAAAATGGAATTTAAATTAATCATTTATTCATTTATCTTGTATATATATATACACCTTACATGACCTTGATAGCTTGGGGTGTATACACATCAATGCATATACATACATACATACATACATACATACATACATACATACATATATAAACTTGAAATGATGTCCACAATGACTGTAAGTTGACTAAAGTTGTGCATAGTATTATATTCAACTAAGTTTTATGAATGATTGAATTTTTTTATGTAGTCATTTAAAGAAATTAATGTGTGTGTGTGTGTGTGTGTGTGTTTTTGTGTGTGTGTGTGTGTGTGTGTGTGTGTGTGTGTGTGTGTGTGTGTGGCGTGCGTGTGTGTGTGCGTGTGTGCGTATTGTGACTATTTAAACAAAATTCATTAGGATTTATAGATAATGGATTGTATTATGATAGTTAAATCATTTGGAGAAAATAGAGTTTGTGAGATCCAAAATTGGTTATTCTTGTGATATATATTCTAAATACATACATTGTTACTAATATAATAAGTTGGACATCTAACATATTATGTTATATTTTATGTATATTCAACTATGTATACAAATTTAATAAATAAGTTTATAATAGGTGCTCTTAGGTCTTAGTCAGAACTTTAGACTTAGCACACAATGAATAGATATAAATTATTGACTTTGTCTTTCAATTTTAAAGGAATTTAGTGAAGCCTTGTTGGCTATATTCGAATTGATAACTAGATATATATTATAATTTTATGCATATCTTATTTGAACCCCCTAAAGTAAGAATTATTTGGTTATGAACTTTTAAATGAAATAATATAGATTGAATGTAATTTGTTAGAATAAATGATAATCTAAAGAATGAGGACATTATAATTTTTGCACACTTTGAATGTTTATTGAATGGGTTATTAATATTAAACTATATTTTTATAATTTATGGAATATACATTTTATTTGATGATCATATAGTAAATCTAAAATTGTATTCCATTAGAGATGTTTATATGCTATTCAATGTATGTGACCAGTATTTTACATAACAAGGTAATATGGGTGCTTGTTATGGGTTTGATGTTTAGTTAAAGCTTTAAAATTAAGGAAATTTAAAATGTAAAATGATTGGGTATTTTATATATCTTTTGAAGCTGTTAAATGATTGGGTTTTTAGTTATTTGTGAAATATGAATAAGAAATAATCTATGTTTAATATTTGAAAAGTTGATGAAATAAATTTTAAATTTACATATTGATATTTAGTAACCTATAGTGTAGATATGATTCTTACCTAGATGGTATGTTTCTATTGAGGACTATATATGGTTTTGGACTGGATTTTTTTATACATGTGGAATATGAACAAATAAATAAGCCTATCTTATAATGTTTATTTTGAGGATGAAATAACATTATAAGTTACTTTATGATTTGGGTAACTAATAGTTTAGATATGATCATTACCTATATGGTATGTTATATTAAAGACCATTTTTTTTAATTATTCAGTAATAAACTAGATGTTATAGATTCATTGCATTACATTTGATGGACTAAATGCGTGTATGTGATATTTCAGTACTTAGCATATTTGTATCAACTAAAAATAAATATTTTAAATGAATCTATTGGTTTTTTTAATATATATATTTTAACCAAATCTTGAATTTATAACTCTAAATAAGTACTGGATAGATTACATTAGCTTAATTAGCACCATGAATGTAAGATAAGGCATAATTTGATTGAGTGGTGTGTATAAAATAGACTGATCCTAGAGATCAATAACTATTGATAACTTTGGTCAAAATAATAATTAAAGTTAAACATTGTCATTTCATATGTTGATATAGTTTTCATTTTTGTGCGATATTATTTTAGAACATATTTATTTATGATACACATTATGTATTGGATATAACACATAGGTTTTACTTTTTTACTATGGATTCTTGCACCATTATTATCTACCCACCTACGAAGGGAGGTCCATTTATTTTTTGTGAGATAGTACGGGGGATCTATGGTCCATGTCTAGTGTAGAAAAGTACTTGGATGATGCTCTCCCTCCTAACTGAAGTACTACACTAGAGACTATAATTGAGATTACAAATTTATACTAGAGTCATGGAGACTCTTAATTTATGGAAACTCATGTTCCATGGATATTTGTATCATTTATTATTATTTGATATATTATTTATTTATAAAAACTATAATATTTATTCATTGTACTTCTACAATAGTTTCTATAATGTTGTATCAATTGTATCTAAATTTGTACTATTTTATTAATGATTTAGATTTAGTATTTATTACTTATTCAACATTGCTTAGGATTGTTATATCTATTCATGGTGATCCTTAGATAAGTGGATTAGCTATAAAACTTGTGGTTAACTAAATAAATGTAGTTAGTTAAAGATCAAGAAATAGATTTATCATAATGAAATATGTAAGATGAATATGAGTAATTAAATTAATTTTTTAACTAGATTAATGTAAAACCTAGTGTGGTTGTTACACTATGGTATCAAAGCTATAGATCAAACATCAGGACTTAATGTCTCCACTAATGCAAAATTATTATCTTGTGAATCAAAAAGAATAATGGTGTATGCTTGACTAGGAGGTGAGGGTACTTTGAATACCAATCACCATTTTTATCTGCATTAGTTTGCCATTGATCAAGCTATAAAGTTAGACCAAATCCTTACAACCATGCAAGATACTAGGGACTGAATCATATCCCTAAAATAGTAAGTGCATAGCCACAAAGAGGATAATGCTTAGGAGGACCCTGAAGAACATATTGCTAAGTAGTAACATCCTCAAGAGCAAAGGCATGATGAAGTTCCACATGATATAAGAGCTTGAGTAGCTATAGAGTTGGCACAAGATATAAAAAAGGTAAATCCACCTAAGTTTGATGGAAATATATTGGGAGATGGAGTTGAAGCATGGCTGATAGAAATGGAAAAATGTTTCAATATTTAAAAGTACTCTAAAGTCATGAAAGTAGTAGGGAGCTTATCAGCTTATTGGTGAAGTAATCACTTGATGTGTAAATAATAAGCTCGAGATGAACCTCGACTCAACCACCACCACTTGGGAAATTTTTTTGACACTGTTTAGGTCATGATGACTTCCACAAGTATAATGCAGTAAAAAACTTATGTATTTTTAGAATCTTAAGCAAGGGGATTTATCAGTTAACAAATACTAGTAATAATTTACCAAGATTCTTAAGTGTGTACCTTAATTATAGGAAAATGAGAGGTTCGATATCAAAAAATTCATCATGGGATTAAAACTCCAAATTGGTTGTGAAGTAGATGTGCATGGTTCATCTACCATGGATAAAGTCTTTGAGAAGGCAGTCAAGCAAGAACAAAAATTGAAATATCTTTCCCAAGTCAAAGATAAATTTTAAAAGAAATTTAGAAGTTTTAAACCAAATTTAAAAAAGAATAATTGGAAGTAAAAGAGTGGAGATTCCAAGATTATGTTCAAGAACCAGAATGCTAAATTCAATAGTGGTTCAAGGAAAAATAAAATTGATAATGGTTTTAAAGGAAACCAACATTCTAACAAGAAAGGAATAGTTGGAGGTTGATTCATATGTGACCATAATGCTCAAGAGCATCCTTAGGATAAGTCAAAGAACAAGGGTTTTCATTATCAATAAGGTACATTCTAGTAATGAATTCATGTAGTTATTGACAATTTCCAAGCTGAGTATCAAGCTTCACCCATAGAACTATCAGGTATTTTTTTTGATCATCTATTTTTTATTTTGATTGACACAAGAGATATAGAATGTTTCATTGCTCCTATAATGCTTAGTAAATTATCTATAAAAGTTGGATTTATAGAAAATGCATGGTCAATATAGTATATAAATGATTATAACGTCAAATTTGATAAATGTTTTGTTAAAATTGAGATTAGGTTACTTGAATTCACTATAGTAGTGGATATCTTTATAGCACCAGGGGGTGTATATGATGTGATCCTAAGATTCAATTAGCTTGACAAGTATAAAGCTAAGGTTAACTATTATCTAAAGAAGGTTGAAGGTCAAGATAATTTTGCAAATTAGATGCAACTTCAAAGTGAGAAAAGGGAGTTAAAGTTAAGGAATATTTATGCAATTCAACTCAAGAAAGCTCAAAGGTATGTTAAGCATTTATAATTAAGATAAATGAGATGGAGGAGTCTCAAAAACCATCCATCAAAGGTTATCATTTTCTAATAGACTTTCATGATGTGTTTTTAAAAGAATTACTAGGATTACCACTCAAGCATGAGTTTAATTTTTGAATTGATATCATTTCAAGATCAAAACCATAGTATAAGGAACCATATATAATTCCAACCACTAAATTAGTTGAGTTAAAGGCACAACTTCAGGAGCTATTATCAAAAGGGCTGATTTGACCAAGTGTGTCACTTTGTGGTGAAATAGTTATCTTCATCAAGAAGAAGGATGACACTCTTTGCCTATGTATAAGTTATGGGATTTTAATAAATAAATGATTAAGAACATATATCCATTACCATGCATTGGTGATGTATTTGAATAAATGTGAGGGGTAATAATATTTTCTAGGATTGATCTTAGAGTAAGGTATCATCAGTTAAGAATCCATGAAGAGGATATTTTAAAAACATCATTCAAAAATTGATATGGATATTATGAGTTTACATTATTACCATTTAAATCAACATATGCTCTAGTAATATTTATGAATCTTATGACCAATTTGTTTAGAGACTATCTAGATCATTTTGATTTGGTCTTTATAGATCACACCCTCATTTATTCCAAGGTTGAGGAAATACACCTATAATATCTAGAATTGGTTCTATAACATTTGTGAAATCACAGGTTGTATGGAAATTTATCTATGTGCATTTTTCCAAAAGATAGTGTAATATTTGGGACATGTTATCTCTGTGGATGGTGTTTTAGTGGATTCAATAAAGATAAGAGCCATAATGGGGTGGCTGACACCAAAGAATGTATATGAGGTAAGTAGTTTCATAAGATTAGCAAGCTATTATAGGAAATTTGTTTTGAATTTCTCTAAGATATCTAATCTAATTACCTCTCTTCAGTAGAATAATTAGAGTTTCATCTAGTTAGTTAAGTGTGAGATAGCCTTTTAATAATTTAAAAGGAGGCTTATTTAAGCACTAGTACAAGGAATTCTCAATCTTGATGGTCAATTCTTAGTTATCACCAATGTATCTAGGGGTGGCCTTGGAGGAGTTCTTAGTAGGATGGCTTAGTAGTAGCCTATAAATCTAGGAAATTAAAGCCTTATGAGGTGAATTATCCCTGCCATGACCTAGAAATTATGATAATTATGCATTCTTTACAAGTTTGGAGGCATTATCTATTGGGGAAACCATTTGAGATCAAGATTGAGAAATTAGAACTCAAGTACTTATTCAACTAGCTAAACTTGAATGCTTGTAAAAAATAATGGTTAAATTTTTTATATGATTATGATTTTGATATTAATTATATCTAAGGCAAGGTGAAAAAATTATTTGGTGTCCTAAGACATAGGAGGTACATAGTAGTCATGGCTACTATCAAGAGTAATTTCCAAGATTAGGTAATCAAATTCTCACCAGGAGATGAATTCTATGATCAGGTTAAGAAAATATTATCAAAGAATGCTTAGAATCCTAGGTATAAGTACTCAAAGTTAGAGAGTGATGGTATTTTATGATATAATGGTAGGATGTATGTACCTAATAGAGAGAATATGAGGAGCATAGTGCTAAAAGAATTATAAATTTCCCTATATTTAGGAGATCCAAGAGTAACCAAGCTCATGGTTGAGTTAAGACAACTTTATTTCTAGAAAGGGATCAACAAAGATGTAGAATATTTTGTGTCTCATTGTTTGGAGTGTCAGTATCTGAAAGTTAAACATATGCCTCTAGATGGATTGTTATATCCACATGATATTATTTTAGATTAAATTTTTCTCATTTCTTAATTTAGAATCAAGTAATGAATATATTAAAAGGAGTATGTATAATAATACTTGATAAAATGCATGCATGTTCTAGACAATGGTGGGAAATCCTCTTTGGCTTAGAAAGAATAACCTGTAAATAAGAAAGACACTAGAAAAAGGGGTTGTTAGATAGATGGTTGAGTGGAATACCTAGCATGAGATAGATCCAAGAAGCATATGCTTTTTAGGAGGTTATTAATCCACTATTTATAATAGTTAAGTTGATATAAATGAAAAGAAAGAATACTTACATTAAATAGATAGAAAGTAAATGCATGTAAGATGACATGAAAGTAAATTAATTGTTAAACAAAATGACTAAATATAGAAAAAGTGGGTCAATAGTCATGATAATATGGTTGGGTTCATGTTCAAAAAATCAAAAAAGTCTCTATGAACAGGTAAGAACATATAAAATAGGGTTTGGTTGGGGTCAAGGGGGTGATAATAACTTTCTATTATTTTCTGCCAAAGTGACCATTGATGGTTGGGTGAACCATTAGTAGTTGGGATAACTTTTGGTGGTTGGGTGACAATCGATGGTTGATGTGATTATCAGTAGTTAGGCTAACCGTTGGTGGTTGCCTATGAAATTTTAGAAATACTCAAAAAAGTAATGGTGGATTGGGTAATTGGTCAAGAAAGGGATTTTATGGATTTGAAGTATGCAAAATAAGATAAAGATAGGTATGGATGGGGTAGGGAGGTTAGAAATGAAAGAGATCAAATCAAACAAGCATGAGATACCTGTATCTTGATGGTGGAAGGTTGAAGCATTTTGGCTAGGGTAACAGTACTTTGGCCTTCAAAATTGATTTTGATAGATGTTTGAGTCTCTGTTGATGATGCTTACTTATTAAAGTTATGCTAGATACCTATATGAAAAGTATCTTAGACATGGATTATTGGATTTATAGATCTAGATCTAGATGTGGATCTCCTCTTACTTATCTCCTTTTATAGGATGGTATTGCTAATTAGTGTGGGAGGAAGTTGTTAAATAGATAGAGGAAAAAGTTTATAATTATAGTGTTCTAAATTAGGATGGCCTTGTATAAGGAAAGTTTCTAAATATTTCATGCTTATCTTATATATATATATATATATATATTAATTTTTTAAATCTTTTAGTAAGCTTGGAGACCTGACCATAGATGGTTAGGCCAACTGTCGATGATTAGGTTGACCATTGGTGGTCAAGGTTCTAGAGAAAATGGGTTAAAAGGGGGTGAATTAAAATTTTAAGTTAGTAAATTAATAAATGGGCTAAGTCAACTAGGTGTTCAACTAGACTTAGAGTCGATTAGGGGTTTAAGGCATTTCTACATCTAAAACTATGCAAGTTTTGAGTGTTTACATTTTGCCCCTTTTTCTTATATATCTTTAATTAACAAGTTGTAAAACAAAAGTAGATGGATTATTGGTCATGGTCTGATTGCCATTAGTGTGGGAGGAGGTGTTCCCCCTCAAATTGGGAGGTGATAGAATGAAAATGAAATCACATCAGGGTTTGATAAATGATAAATGGGTAGTCATAAGGTGAGTGACACAAAAGGGTTGGGCATTTGAAATGCAAACATATGCATAAAATGTGATTAAGTATGATAATCCAAATCATGTAAAGACTAAATTTTCCAATGTTGATAAAATTAGAGTGAGGTGTTATGGAGACATATGATAGGTGTAACTAGTCCACAACATTGGTCATATTTGATCAGGTCATTTCTATCAAGTCATCTAGATAAGGTTAGTGTTGTTCATAAGTATTTAGGGTAGGAAGTGCTCCCATGAAATAATATAAATGGTTGCGTCATGCACTAGGTGGTTTGAGTTATAAAATTTAAAAATGGAAAGGTTGGTTAGTGTGGTTAAAATGACCAAGGCAAGGTCATCATAAAACATGTAAAAGTTTGGGTCAAAAATGGCCAACATCAAGGTGGATACAGTCTAAAGGGTTGATCAGAGAAGGGTAATTCCTAATAGGTCAAGTTTGGGGTGGGTGGTGAGTAGGTTAATCTCCCAAAAAGTTTAGCATCAAGGTGGGGTGATATAAATTTTTGAAAAAAAGGTGGGGGACCCTAGGATGGATTCAACTAGGAGCCATTTCCAATTAGTTTTACTAGATGGAGAGGTGACTATACATTGACAAGTGTAGGTGGTGAAAGATGAGACATTGAGTGGTTTTGGGATGCCTTGGAGGGTTTGATGGTAGGTGATATAGTATGGAGGGCATAAGTAGTTTGGATTATGTGTCTCAGGTAGAGATACCACACATTATCCCTATAGAGTTGGAAATGGATTTATGGGAGATGGGATGGGGAGACAGAGCATATCTCATTCAAGTGAGTGTGGAGATAGTTTGGATTGATGTAGGGGATCCCACCAGATTTGCTTAGATACAAGAGGGAGGAACAAAGTTATAACTTCCTAAGCCATAACCATATGATGTTGTATTAGACTATGAGAAGCTACTGGTTAGAGTTACCATTGATGATGTAGGTATTGCATATGGTTATACAATGTGGTACTAGGCCGGATATGCAATAGTCACTATTAGATGGGGTAATGGGGGAAAATAGCCCATGGATATGCATCATGTTGGGGAATCAACATAAGATAGACATGTGGTAGTGGCATAGGCCTAGTCATTGGGTTATAGGGATAGGTGGTGGCTTTATAGGGATAAATAGCCACCTTGATTAGAGAGTACAATCAATTGAGGATCTTTTTGGGGTTAGTGACATAGGAGAGAGATTCACTGAGACAAAGGTAAGAGTAGCCATAGCAGTAGCAAGAGGACCACATGACATAATTTTGAGGACAAAATACTTGGCCACCATTGAGGATCTAAGATATTACAAGGTGATATTGTTAGCATAGTTGACATTGGAGTTGAGATATGGAGAGTATAGGGCCAACTTGGTAGGAGGTCCATCTATAGTTACTCTAGGATAGTGGGCCTTTATAGTGGGGTAGGTAGGGATATTAAGGGGACCACCACCAAATGGTAGTGTAGGTGCAGGTGTAGATGGGGCCAGTGGTAGTGGTGTCCTAGGGGCTTGATAGAGGATATTATATGATGTATATGTTCTTGATCTTAATATTGGCCTACGTGTTGATGAAATGAGATGTATATATTAGAGATATTTATACATTATGACATGTATTTGCTTATTGATGTATATGATGACTATATGTTGATTATATTGATGGCATGTTGACATTCGATTATATTGATGACATGATGATTATGTTCTGATGTTTATGATGTTTATTGATTATGTATTGATGTATTCTGATTATGATGATGATATGAGGACTTTTAATCATGAGAGGATATGCATATTGATTTTTGTTGTTCACATTTTGTTCATGTGATAGATATGATTTATTATGATGATGGATATGATGGATGGACTTATGATTATGATGTTTTGATGACATTGTTTATAAGTGATGACATGAGCTTATGTATGTATGATGTTAGATATGTAATGATTGATTTGATTATGCTGTGAGTGATATTTATTGTAGATGTATAACCTTTGTTTATTGGATATATATATATATATAAAATATATAATATATAATATATATACACACACACACACATATATACATATATACATACACACACACACATATATATATATACATATATATACATACATACATACATATATATATATATATGTATATATATATGTATATATGTATATGTATATATATACATATATATATATATATATATATGTGTGTGTATAGATGTATATGTGTGTGTGTGTACACACACATACATCTATACATATATATACATATATATATGCATATATATATGTATACATGTATATATATACATATATATGTATATACATGTATATATATGTATATACATATATGTTTATATATATACATATATATGCATATATAATATATATACATATATTACATATATATATATATATTACATATATATATATATACATATTATATATATATATATATATATATATATGATCAAAGATGGAGTTTGAGTTTGGTCATAGAATGATGTTGTTCATGATGTGATTATGAATATGAGATAGATGATTTTATGTATATATGATCATGGTGACATTATGTTTTAGATAGAATATTTGATGTATAGATGTTAATAGTAAAAATAATGATGACATTGTTTATATTATTTCAAATTTATCATGTGGCTTAAGGATAATTTTGTATGATGTAAATGGGAAATGGTAGATGAAATGGTTTATGTGGATTGTTGACATGATGTGATTTATGGAGAGGATTATGGATATGTGGATTATGGTTGGCTCATGTGTTTTGATATTTATGAATGTGTATGATGTGTGTTTTAAGGTTTATGAATGAAAGGATGCCCATACCCCATTCTTTATAAGATGAGATGTGTATGCATGAGGATACGTAAAATAGGAAATATATTTTATCTTTTGTTTTGATAGGTATGGATTATGGATGATGAGATGAATGAATTAAAATGGGTTTTGTGATTAGATGTTTTAACTTGATATTTTGATAGTGTTAGGTGATGTGTGTATATATACGAGGGATGATGTATTTGTTCATGAGGATAGATAGGATGGTTTTGAATGTTTATTTTGATGTTGTTGTTTATGATACATTTGATGTTTGGGTTCATAGATGGGATATGGATCATAATATTGTGAGGAATATGGATTAGTGTTGTGATGAAAATGATGTTTTGAATGTTTGGATATGATATATGATATTCGAATATAATGAAGACACATAAATTTGGTATAGGGAACAACCTAAATGTTAGAAAAGGATAAAAGGATCATGAGAAATATTTCTTCATGAACTAATAATGAGAAGGCAAGAAAGGCATTATGTGTTCATTGGTAAGGATCTACTAAAATCAAAGTCTGATTGACTTAATGAAAATAAGCCTTTCAAATGCTTTGCATTAGCTTGCTTTGAGTGAAAAGATGGTAACTTGATCAAATTGTGTCAAGTAAGCTTACAATCCCTTGATTTTTAGAGGGCATAAAGGGGAAAGTAAGTGATAGGTAATTTGAAGTGAAATGGGTGATATAGTAACCTAATGTGAGTTAGTTTGCCCCTTCTATAGGTGACCTAAGAACTATAATAGAAAAGTCAATGTCTTAATATAAAGTGTAGACTGATTGATGCAACAAGTCTACTAAATATATATATGAAAGACTTAATTTTAGCCCTTTTGGGATAGCTCACTTTGATTTTGATATAGGGCCCCCCTTTTTTATCTTTTGTTGTTTTTTATAAAAAGGGTAAAGTTGGTTGATGTAGGAAGCTTCAAGTGATTACTTTAACAAATTTTTCTTAGTCATCCTATAAGGGAGTGGTCTAAGTTTGGATTTGTTTTTATGTTTTAGGTATTCTTCAAGGGAGCATTCTATCTCTTAATCAATATTTAGTTATTGGGTATCTATCCTTCAAGGGAGTGGTCTGTAATGCTAAAGATATAGACACAAGTGAGATTTTGGTATCCCAATTTGATTTTAAATGCTAGGTTGAGATGACCCTAAATTTAAATCAAACTTGCCAATTAAAATTAATCTTCTAGGGTCACTACCACTATCCCCATCTATACCTATACCTACACTACCATCTAGTGATGATCTCCCTAATATGCCTACCTACCACACTATCCTAAAGTAGCTATAGATGGAGCCACTACCAAGCTAGTCTTGTACTCTCCATATCTCATCTCCAATGGAAACTATGCTATCACTATTATCTCATAATATCTTAGATCCTCAATGATGGCCAAGTACTGTGTCCTCAAAACTATTTTAGGTGGTCCTACTATTATTGCATCCATTCCTACCATCTATCTTAGTGAATCTCTCTCCTATGTCACTAACCCAAAATAGATCCTCACTTTATCATGATCTCTAGTTTAAGTGGCTATCTAACCTTGTAAATTGGTCACCTATCCCTATAACCCAATGATTTAGAACTATGCCACTACTACATATCCATCCTATACTGGTACCCCAATAGGATCCACATCCATGTGTTATTTCCTCTTATCACCCCATCCAAAATTAGTCACTACATATTTGGACTAATATCATGTTGCATAACCATATATAATACATGCATCATCAATGGTGGCTCTAGTTGATAGCTCCTCATAGTCTAGTACAACATCATATAGTTATGGCTCAAGAAGATGGAACATCATATAGTCTAGTACAACATCATAGTCTAGTACAACATCATATAGTTTGACCATCTCCACATATCTCCACTCCTCTATGGTTTAAGATGTGATGACCATAGAGGAGTGGAGATATGTGGAGATGGTCAAACTAGTCATGATGATTCATTACTGATACCTACCAAGAGATACAAGTATTATTGTGACCCTCATCGAGAGATGAGCCCCAACCGTAAACACAATTTTACTACTAATGCGAGAGATGATGGTTATTTTAGAGGACATTCAACATATCACATGGATACCTATTCATGGGGAGCCAATCTACCATATAGAGAGTGAGGATATTGACTATCAAATGGATTTGATGTATAGCGTAGATTGGATACATGCTTAATTTTAATTAGGTGGATTTATCTATAGAACCCTATACCAGAGGGATCCTATAGATAGATGCCTACTTATGATGATAATGGTCATGTCCTTCTTCATAGTGCCAGATTGGAGTAGTGGCCACTTTCTATACCTATTACTAGGGGTGTTAGTGGATATTCTTTTAGGGAGGATAGTGTTTGGATGGGCCCTAGTGCTATTAGTATAGATCTATATGGAGATTTGGGCCCTCAAAGCATGTAGGTGATACAAGATCAACATTGGGTTCATGATCCACTACTAAACATATGAGAACATATGGATTTTGAGGCTAGTGGGGGTGCCCTAGGATGGATTCAGTTAGGAGGCATTTTTAGTTGGCTTTACTAGATGAAAAAGTGACTACGTGTTGATAGGTGTAGGTGGTGGAGGATAAGACATTGAGTGGTTCCAAGATGCCTTGGAGGGTTTGGTGGAAAATAACATAGTATGGAGGCCATATGTATGTTGACTTAGGTGGTTAAGGTATAGCTATAACACATTATCCTTATAGAGTTGATACTAGAAATTTGGGAGATGGGATGAAAAGACATAGTTTTTCCATTTTGAGTGAGTACAGAGATAGTTTGGACTTATTCAGGGGATCCCCCTAGATGTACCTAGATAAAAGAGGTAGGATGTTGAGTTCTAACTCATTTAGCCATAGATGTAAGATGTTGTACTAGACTACAAAGAGCTAATAGCTAGAGATTCCATTGATGATGGTTGTATTGCAGATGAGTATATGGACTAATACTAGGCTAGATATGCAATGTCCTATTTTAGATGGGGTGATACAATAGCCCATGGATGTGGATCCTACTAGGGAACTGACATAGGATGGATAGGTAGTAATGGCACTAATAGTAGCGTAAACCTAGATTACTAGGTTATAGGGATAGGTTGCCACTTTACAGGGTCAAATAGCCACCTTGACTAGAGAGCATGATCAAGCAAGGATCTCTCTTAGATTAGTCACACATGAGAGAGATTCATTAAGATAGAGGGTAGGAGTGGCCATAGTATTATAAGGAGGACCACTTGACATAGTTTTAAGGACATGGTACTTGGCCACCATTAAGGATCTAAGAGATTATGAGGTGATAGTACTAGCATAGTTGCCATTAGAGATGAGATATGGAGAGTATAGGGCTAGCTTGGTAGGGGGTCCATCTATAGCTACTCTAGGATAATGGACCTTGATAGTGGGGTAGGAAGGGATATCAAGGGAACCACCACTAGATGTTAATATAGGTGCAAGTCTAGATGGGGCTAGTGGTAGTGGTGTTTGAGGGCCCTGATTGAGGAGATTATATAATGTATATGTTATTGATCTTGATACTAGCATGCATGTTGATGACATGAGATGTATTTATGAAAGAGATTGATACATTATGGCATGTATTACCTTATTGATGTATATTATGATTATGTGTTTATTATGTTGATTATATTGATGACATGTTGAAATTTGATTATATTTATGACATGATGATTATGTTCTAATGTTTATGATGTTTATTGATTATGTATTGATATGTTATGATAATGATGATTATATGAGGACATTTGATCATGAGAGGATATGTATATTGATTTATTATTGTCCACATTTTATTCATGTGATGGATATGATGTATTATGATGATGGATATGATAGATGGACTTATGATTATGATGTTTTGATGACATTGTTTATAAGTGATGACATGAGCTTAGGTATGTATGATGTTAGATATGTGATGATTGATTTGATTATGCTATGAGCAATGTTTCTCATAAATTTATATGCTTTATTTACTATATATATATATATATATATATATATATATATATATATATATATATATATATATATATATGATAAAAGATGGAGTTTGAGTTTGGTCATAAAATGATGTTATTCATGATGTGATTATGGATATGAGATAGATGATTTTATTTATATACGATCATGGTGACATTAAGTTTTAGATATAATATTTGATGTATAGATGTTGATAGTAAAGATAATGATGAAATTATTTATATTATTTCATAGTTATGATGTGACTTACGGATAATTACTTATGATGTATATGGGAAATGGTAGATGACATGGTTTATGTGGATTGTTGACATGATGTGATTTATGGAGAGGATTATGGATATGTGGATTATGGTTGGCTCACGAGTTTTGATATTTACAAATGTGTATGATGTGTGTTTTAAGGTTTATGAATGGAAGGATGATAATACCTCATTCTTTATGAGATGAGATGTGTATATATGAGGATATGTGAAATAGACAATATTTTTTGTCTTATGTTTTGATAGGTATGATGTTTTTATAGGTATAGATTATGGATGAGGAGATGAAGGAATTAAAAAGTCTTTTGTGATTAGATTTTTGAACTTGATATGTTGATAGTGTTAGGTGATTTGTTGTGTATATACATGGGATGATGTGTTTATTCATGATAGTAGATATGATGGTTTTGAATGTTTATTTTAATGATGTGGTTTATGATACATTTGATGTTTGGGTGCATAGATAGGATATGGCTCATAATGTTGTGAGGCATATGGATTATTGTTGTGATGAAAATAATGTTTTGAATGTTTAGATATGATATGTGATATTGGGATATAATGAAGACAAATAAAGTTGGTATAGGTAATAAACTAAATGTTGGAAAAAGATAAAATAATCATGAGACATATGTCTTCATGAATTAATAATGAGAAGGTAAGAAATACATGATGTGTTCATCGGTAAGGATCTAAAAAAACCAAAGTTGGATTGGTTGAATGAAAATAAGACTTTTAAACACTTCACATTAACATGATTTGAGTGAAAAGATGGTGTCTTGATCAGATTATGTCAAGTAAGCTTAGATTCCCTTGATTTTTAGAGGGTATTGTAGACTAGGAATTTGACTCAAGAGAGGTGGTTAGTATTGCATTAGTTCCAAGATCAAATCAAATTAAAAGAAACACACATTAACCAGCATACATCTCAAGGCCTAGACACTAAGGAGGAGCATAATAACAAATAGACATATGAAAAAAATAACTAAAACATGAAATAAAACCTCCTTCACCTTCCTTTGAGATTTCAAATGGTTTGTAGAGTGGCTTAATCAGATTTGTGCTTCAAAATTTATATTGTAATGGAGCTTGGCTATCCTCCACCTCCTCTTAGCACCATGTTGCTTAGGGCTTTGTCTTGGTTGAACAATTTAGAATTATAACACTAATTTCAATGGATTTTAGAATCAATTTAACATTATAACTTTGTACCAAGATAACTTTAAAATGATGTTCATGAATCTTTTATTTAGAGATTTTCAAAATGGTTCAGGATCAACCATCACCATCCATCTTAAGATTAAGATGTGTGGCCATGAATAAATCTAATTATGTAATTAAATTTATAAATATCCCCCATAAATATTTTGGATAGAGGGCCATTTAATAGGCATGAAGGGTCTTAATGAGGTATGGGGTGGCATAATCCTAATATTTTATGAATTTATGACTTGTGGATAGCACCCCATAGAAATGAAGTCATTTGATGATGTAGATATTCAATATTCATTTACAAAAATAAATATTTAAAAATATCCATGGAAAATTAACTTAATCTCTTTATTTGGTTTAATTAGCCTTAAAAATGATTAGTCAACGTTGATGCAAACTTTGGCAATTTATGCACAAATTAATCAAATTGGTCAAAATGTCATATTATTGGCTCAAAATTTGACTAGATTAGAATTGGAAGTCGATGTTGGATGCATTGTAACTAAATTTAAATTTAGGATGTTTCCAATGCAAAATAACAAAAGAACATGTTTCATAAAATAAATTTGGTATAAAGAGCAATCTATAGCACTGAGGTGCAAAAAATACTATTTTAACTCAAAATAATTTGATCAAAGTTAGTAACTTCATTAATTGTATTTACCCATTTAGTGACACTATGGACAAAATAAAAACTTGAGTATATCAATTTCAAATCCTTTAATGTGTTTTAGTATTTTTAGGCCAAATTGTGCATTTTGGTATAAATTGGTCAAAAGCTTGGTTGGAGGTTATCGATGGCTAGTTTTAGGTGTCTACAATTTGCTCCTATTTGAGAAGATGTTGTAAACCATAGGAATAGTAGTGTATTTTAAAATAATGAAAAATGTCCATTATTCCAAAAAGAAAATGATGATTGAAGAACAAAGCTCCAAATGGTTTTTTGAAAAGCCTATGATGCCCCCTTGAGGGAGTGGCATCACATATGTGGATGGATGGTCCCTTGAAAAGAAGCAAGAATAAGGGTGGGATTAACATATGGTTAAGATTAATCCAAACAATAAAATGCTTGCATTCATTGATTTTAAAAATTATTGATTTTCCCAAAAGTGGTTATAATAAAAAATAAAAGTAAAAAATAATGAGTTGCCCATAGGTGGTTATAATCATTAAGAGGACCTGGATTATTTTATAAATATGATTTTGACCTAGGTAGGGCTGATTAACAAGAATAACTCAAGGATATAACTTGGAATACATATTAGAGATGAGTGGGTGCAAATGTAGATGTGATGGTCTAATGACTAAAGAAGCCATAAACAACTAGGCATACAAAGATGCAAAGTGATGAAAGAGATGAATAGAAGAATAAAATTTGATCATTAAAAAATAATTAGTTGCACTTATTAATATATATATATATATATATATATATATATGCTCATTCTAATTATAAATGATACAAATATAATGGTTAATGGGTTAATTTGATAAAGATGGGTGGAAGGATTTGGCAGGTTGCCAAGGATAAACTTCTATGGACCCATTGATTATAGACCTCTTGAAACTAATTTTTGTTATAACACATGATGGTAGGCATCATGATAGAACACCATGAATAATATCTTGAAATGATTGACTCCTGATCTAATAAACAATTAAAAACAATAAACTAATGATAAAAAACATGATGACAATGTTGACGTATGAATATGGATGGACTCAAGAATAATGTACAAGGAATCACCTAATGAATACATATAAACTGAGTTGAGGCAAATTTTTTGAAAGCAAACAAATAGGCAAGACAAACAAAGAAACACACAAAAATCACACAAACAAACAAACAACCTGAAATAAACAAGCAAATAGAAACCCTAAAAATAAAAGAAAAAGAAAGTATCTTAATAATGACCATGCCCCAAGAGGGTGGATTGAGGATAACTAATTAGGCTTATATAATACAAACGTTTTTGTATTTTTAAATATTTGAATGTTTTTGAATTTTAAGGTATATTAACTCATTAGAGAATGACAAGATACCTACTCATAAAATGGTGAGAGCATTTGGCTTAGATTTCTCACAAAATGGTGAGAGCACATGAAAAGGGAGAGTGAGGTGACCTCAAAATGAATTGACCATGGCCCACATAGTCCCAAAATGACCTCAAGTTAAAGTAATTTTATCCACATAAAAGTCAGGGAGAAACCAACTAGGTCCTAACAAGTTCTCCAATCTGACAAATGGCTAATTAAATAAAAATAACAATGACAAGGTGATGCAACAATGCATGATAAATAAATGTTGCCTCTAGTTTTCCCATAAGATATTATAATTAGGATATAATGAATTAGATCAATGATACTAAATTTCTCATAGGTAGTTATAATGAGTAGTAAGACTAGTGAGACACTAATTTGCCCATAGGTAGTTATAATCAGGTTCACATAAACAAACTTAATATAGAATGAAAAATGAAATATATCTTGCTAGATCAACTATCACACTAACTCCATAGACTATAGTTTAGACATATATTTGATAAGATTTGAAAATTGATTGGAATTGCCTCATAAATTTATGAGAAGAACCAAATTAACCAAGATCAAAATAGGATTGGATAAAATGACTAATAACAAGCTTTGATCTAGATAGGAACATAATGATAGGATGGTATGGTCTAACTTAGGATAATGATGGTTTTTGTTAGATTAGATATAATGGTAATAGGGTTTCCCCCAAGTGATAGAGTGAATAGTTAGGTATGCAAAAAATGGCAGAAGGATATGTAACAATGGTAATTGTATGATAATTTGAAATGGTATGGTGTATGTTTATGGCTGATGATGGTTGTTGGTTTTTTGATATGTTTAGCCTAGGTATGGTAAATGGCATATGCTTATATTTTTCTTACTAAATTAGATATACATGTCTTAATCATTACATGATATAAACATAATAATCAATCATGTTAATTATTATCCCACACCTCATCAAAATAGTTATTCTATTAAGAACTACCTACAAATTTTGTTGTCAAGAATGCTTTTGTGATCTTCATTGGTCATTGATTGTGATTCCTTCAAGCATCAAGACAAGGTATCTTGGTAGCCTCTACAAAGGAAAGTGTGGCCATGGATGGTAAATATGGATAAATAATGGTTGATAGGTTTGTTTTTGGAATGGAATTATGGATGATAATGCAATTTGTAATGATGGTAGGGAAATAAATGAATATCAGGACTTTCAGTCGCATGTAATGTTGTTGATGCTAGATTTAACATAAATTTATATGTGGTAGGGATGAATACCTATAAATATTCTCTTGATAAGACTACCAATTTTTTTTTGTTTGATCTTGAGAGTAGCTACCATTTGATTAGACTATATATTGGAAGCTATTTTGATTTAATTTTGAATAATTTTTTCATTAAGTAATGAAGAACTTTTGTGCTTAGCTATTAGTGCATCGAAGAGGTTTTCACCAATGAATTTTTCTTGATTGTCATGTAATGCCTCCAAGAAGGCTTCAATAATGAATGTTGGATTTTGAATTTGATTTTCTTCTAGTGCTTCCAAAAATGTTTCACTAAAAGATGCTAAGCATGAACTTTGCATGTCCCTTAACACCTCCAAAAAGGTTTCACTAGGAGAGTGTTTTTTTGCTACATGAATGTGGTTTTGGCCTATTTGTTCTTATTTAATTATTATGTCACCATGGATGCATTTCAACAAAGTGTGATTCTTTCAGTCCCAATCAACACTTGTGAGAGATGGAATGTCAATGAAATGGCTATGTTAGTTGGTGGTAATGGAATGGGGGTTGGATGCACAATCCTTGTAAAAGATACTAGGCAAACTTATCATGATGCTAAATTAATCATCCTCAAAAAATTTATAAGGATCAAAAATGAATTAAAATTGATCTACAAGGCATGTGTAACCAATCTTATAATAGTCATGAATGTATTCTATTTCTAAATATAATTTTGACTCAAGGGATTCTGAATTTGATGTTGAAATTGATGTTAATTTTGCATTCGATGCTAAATCTAATGTCAGTTCAAAAATAGAACTTGACTCTAATTTTGATTCTTCATCTGATGGTTACTCTATTAAAATGATGTCTAGTTGAATGTTTGGTATTAGACAAGTAATGATTTATGATGACATAATGGGCTCAACATATACTGGTTTGTCAAAGTGAGGATGTTCAACAATAATAAAAAGGTCAATAGATAACTCCATGGATATTGGCTTATTAGAGGGAGTCTATTGAAAAATAGGTATATGGTCAAGGTAATGATTTTCCTAAAGGTGGTGTTAATGATTAAGAATTGACTCAACAAAGACTAGCTCCTTAGAGTGAGACTTCTTGACAATATCTATAAGATTGAAAGGTGATTCATCATATGTTGACTTATCATAAATGATTGGTTCAACAAAAACATCTTGGATTAGTTGGTTCTTTTGGCCTTGATTTTTAATGAGTTGGAAAATACCAATTTGGAGCATAGCTTAGTTGTCTAATGATTGGCTTAGTTGAGGTTTGGATGGGATTGGTAATAGATGAGTAATGGCCTATAGTTAGATAATGGTAAGGAGTTATGGATTTGGATTGTTCCCATGAGTGAAATGATGAAGTCCTAAAATGGTAATAATAAGGCAGTGTGGAGCTTGGGTGTTCACATAAGCCAAATGACTAGGTCTTAAAATGATGAAGGGTCATTATGGAGCTTGGTTGCTTACACAAGCCAAAGGTAGAGGTATTGATATAGAAATGGTATGATGTTCTAGTCCTAAAATAGAAATGGTATGCTATGGTGGAGCTTGATTACTTGTATAAGCCAAAGCATTTAAGTCCTTATAAACCATATCATCCCAATCAGTAACTTGTTTTAGAATTTATGGATTTTTAATATGTTCCCCATATTAAGTATTGTAGGGAGAATGATAAAACTCCTTAGAAAATATATCTCTATAAGGTTTGTTAATCAAATTTTGTATAGCCATTCTATCATAAGTTATATTGTACATGATTGCACCATAAGTGTAGATAGACATGTCTACATAAATAATGAAAGTTCCAAAATAAAAGGCTTAGAGTTTTAAAAACTCTAAAAAACTATATCAAAAATACAAATGGTTCAAACTTAGTCTAACTTTATCAAAAGTGTGGAGTTGTATCTCCAAACAATGATTTGATCATGGATTTGTAGCTCTAAAATGATTTATGCTAAGAATTAGCATAATATAGTCTAACATCAAATGCCATACACATAAAAGGTCAAGCATCTGAATAAAAACCAATATGTCAAAATTATAGGTCAAAGTGTTCCAAACAAGTTCTAAACTAGGAAAGTAATAAGAGTCGCTAGGTGTTTTTTCTAATTGTAGAGTCAAAAGCTAGGCTCAAACAAGCTATGTTAGGAATTTTGGCCAAATGGCATCAAAATCTAGGCTTGAAACAAAGGATTGATGTGATTTGATTTAATCTAACAAGTTTGAAAACAACTTTGGCATAGACTTGATTCACAGAATGAAACATAAACATGATTATTTGGTATAAGGCATGATGCAAAAGGCACTTAGAGAAAGGTTGTGTTCTCTCAAATAAAGGCACAAACAATGATAAGGATAGGCTCTTTGAATAAACAAACAATCAAAATTATTCAAATTTGGGTAATCAATTAAGCGAAGTTATGTATCCTAAAAGAGAAAGATCTATGTATCAGCCTAAGAGTTGAAGCTTAAACAAAAATAAATCAATGTTTGCATTCAATCTTGATAAGGTTAATTAAAAACTCAACATTGAAAACTAGGATTTGACTAAACAAGCTAGACAAGATTGGATAACATGACAACACATAAACAAGGTCCAAATGGTTGATGTGACATAGTTTGAAACAAATGGTTTTTGGTGCAATGGTAAACAAGTTTTGAAATAAATTGAGTAGCCTAATAGTGTAATCATTCTTGAATGATGTTATCAATGTTATTTTTCAAAGACTCAAAGGCTCAAACTTGATAATGATGTGGGCAACATAATAGTACCCATCTCAAATAAGTAACACACACAAAAACATGTTTATAAAAAATTTCATGGCACAAGTGTGGTGTAAAATAGATGAGATAATGCCTCTTTAAATAAGAGTGACATATAAACAAATTGGTTTTGACATGTTTATAAACAAACACATTAGTTTTAGTCTAAAAATACCAAGTTAGAAAATGACAAAAAACAAGTAAATCATCCAAATTCTTATCAAGAGTGTGGTAAAGTGGGGTTGATTAAAATGAATTGGTTTTCAAACATTCTATATGTATCAATTACATAAAAATTTCATGTCAATGATACAAAATAAATTCACTTTAATTAGGTATCTATGGCACTTGGCTTGTTGTAAAAAGGTCTTGCCCTTTTTGCAACCACGACATTCATCACTTGCCTAGTGTAGTGTGATGTCCAATGTGTAGATACATCTTAGTGCTTAACCCAAACACTAAAAGGTGGTTTAACCACTCAAATTTTTTATTCTAGTGGAGGTGATGAATTAAATTTTGGGAGATGAAATATCAGGTCAAATCTTCCCTATAGAACTTTTGGGAGGTAATGAAGTTGCCCTCACAAGACAAGATGCAATGAAATAAATGACACAATATAAAGACTTTATGGTCACCTCAAGATCACCCAATAATATTTAAAGTTTTTGGGGAGATATTTAAATGATTTTCTTTCTATGCCTTCCACTAGGATCAAAGTACAATAATATGGTGCTTTTGATCCCAAAATATTCCTAAAGGGGACGGATGGGAGAGCATACACGTACGTCTCATTTCACTAAAACACACAACAAATAAGTAAGATTGAAAACAATTAAAATGAATTTAATTTGTAGCACCACATATAAAATGTTTTATTATATTCATTACTATCCATTTGGATTTATTACATAAATGGAAAATATTGCATAAAATAACCACATGAAGTAATAAAAACCTAAGTTCATATTAAACCCAAATTAAAAATTCAAGACTTAGCTTACATTCATGATTAAAACACCAAATTGAAAATTTTTCAAGATTTATGATGTGTTTTAATCACTAAATGAAAATTACCTAACACTTAGCTAAATCTTAGGTTCATTTTAGGCACCAATTCAAATGTGTTAGAAACATGACATGTTCATTTTAAGCTAGATTTGAAGTGTGCAAGATTTTTGATCAAGTTCTTTTTAAACCCAATTTGAAAGGTGTGGTTATTCAAAATAATTTAAATATACTTCCAAAATACCCCCTCAACTTGAAAAAACAAGATTACAATGACCTACTTTGAATCACTTAGGAATTTGATCAAATGACATTAAGAATTTAGCTCTCAGGTTGACAGTCGAGTTGGGTTGACAGGTGAGTTAGGTTGACAGGGGAGTTAAGTTGGCAAGTAATTTGGGTTTATAGGTGATTTGGGTTGATAGGTGATTTTGGATAAATAAGTTATTTGTGTTGGTAGGTGAGTTTGGCTAGACAGGTGAGTTGGGATATATAGTCCTGAAAACAAAATTGTGGTTTAGAAAAAAATAGAATTTTTATCAAATTTTTATCTTTTTTGCCTCTACACTCCAAGATCCTACATGAAAATGGTTAGTATGTTACTTTTAGGTATAATTTGACCAAATTTTTGAGGCTAGGTCCCACCGGGCATGCCATTATGTAGACTAGGAATTTGACTCAAGAGAGGTGGTTAGTATTGCATTAGTTCCAAAATGAAATCAAATTGAAAGAAACACACTAACAAGTATACATATCTAGGATTAGACACTAATAAGGAGAATAATAACAAACACACATATGAAAAACAAACTAAAACATGAGAAAAAACCTCCTTCACCTTCTTTTGAGCTTCCAAATGGTTTGTAGAGTGGCTTGCTTGGCTTTGTGCTTCAAAAATTCTGTTGCAATAGAGCTTAGCTATCCTCCACCTCCTCTTCACACCATGTGGCTTGGGTATTTGGATTGGTTGAATAATTTTCATTATAAAACTAATTTAAATGGATTTTTGAATCAATTTAGCATTATAACTTTGCACTAAGATAGATTTAAAATGATGTTCATGACTCTTCTATTTATAGATTTTAAAAATGATTCAAGATCAATCATGACCATCCATCTTAAGATTGAGAAGTGTGTCCATGAATAAATACAATTATATAATTAAATTTATAAATATAACTCATAAATATTTGGGATAGAGGGCCATTTAAGAGGCATGGAGGGTCTTAAAGAGGCATAGGGTGGCTTAATCCTGATATTTTATGCATTTATGGCATGTGGATTCCACCCCATAGAAATGATGTCATTTAATGATGAATATATTCAATATTTATTTAAAAAAATAAATACTCAAAAATATCCATGGAAAATTAACTTAAGATCTTTATTTAGTTTAATTAGTTGTAAACATGATTGGTCAACTTTGATGCAAACCTTGGTAATTTGTGCACAAATTAATCAAATTGGTCAAAATGTCATATTATTGGCTCAAAATTTGACTGGATTAGAATTTGAAGTTGATTTTATATTGATTTTAACTATATTCCCATTTAGGATGTTTCAAACACAAAATAATAAAGGCACATTTTTCATGTAATAAATTTGGTATAAAAGAGCAATCGATAGCACTTAGGTATGAAAAATGCCATTTTGACTTGAAATAATTTGATCAAAGTTAGCTACTTCATAAATTACATTACCCTATTAGTGACACTATGGCCAAAATTTACACTTGAATATATCAATTGCAACTTATTTAATGTGTTTTAGTGTTGTTAGGCCAAATTATGCATTTTGGTAGAAATTTGTCAAAATCCTAGTTGGAGGTTATCAGTAGCCAATTTTAGGTGTCTACAAGTATAAAGGGGAAAGGAGGTGATAAGTAATTTGAAGGGCAATGGGTAATATAATAACTTGATGTGGGTTTGTAATCCCCTTTTATAGGTGACGTAAGAACCATAATAGACAATTCTACTAAATATATACGAAGCAACCAATTGTGGCCCTTTTAGGATAGCTCACTTTGATTTTGATATAGGTCCCTGATTTTTCATCTTTTATTATTTTTAATAAAAAGGGTGAAGTTGATTGATGTGGGAAGCTTTAGATGATTACTTTGATAAAGTGGTCTTAGCCATCCTTCAAGGGAGAGGTCTAAGTTTGGATTTGTTTTCAGGTTATAGTTATCCTTCAAGGGAGAAGTCTATCTTTTAAGCAATATTTAGTTGTTGGGCATTTTTCCTTTAAGGGAGCACTCTACAATGCTAGAGATATAGACTCAAGTAATATTTTGGTATCCCAATTTGATTTTGAATGTTAGGTTTAGACATGGACAAGTATATTTGGGCTTAGAGCTATACCTTTATGGAATCAAGAAATTTAGCACAAAAGGCTAATGATTGGTGAGGAAAAGTGGTTTGAAAGATAACTAATCATGGGATTATATCTAATTAGAGGGAAAAAGTATCCATGAGAACCATGCCATGGGTAGGGCTGAGGTATCCATGATTAGGATGAGGCTATAACTATAATGGATAATCACATGGTTTTATGTTGTAATCAATTGTCTCCAAGAGGAATATCGATATGTAGGTGAAGGGGACTGAAAATATCATAAACCAAGGGATGAGTTAGACACAAATGTGAGTTAAATACTTGTTTTAATAATAAAAAGGATGTAGATATGAAGTGTTGAGAGGATCAGGTTCTCATTTGCCTTTGAAAGAAGATAAATGATAAGCTCATGATCCATACATATGGGTTATGATTTAAGGGCCAAGCTAATTGAAATAAAACTTGCCTTTTTTTCTCCATATTAGTTACATGTTGGGTTTCCTTAAGGACAAGGTCTCCAATATTGAATTCTCACTCTTTAGTTATTTATTGTAAGTGTGCTTGATTCATTCATGGTTAACATGAAGATGATTAAATTATCCAAGGTGATGTTCATCAAGTAGTTCAAGATGTACATGATGTTCTTGATGATGATTATTCTCAAAAATAATCTCATGTAAAGATATACAAAGATAAATAGCTTGGACTTTGAGAAGCAAGACTACCTTTGCCCCAAATATGAGAGAGAAAGGGGTAGTACCCATAGAGGTTTGAATTTTAGTATGATAGACCCATAAAGTGAATTTAATGTGCAAGTTCCAATCCCAACCTAAAGCACTTACTACTTTGGTTAGTATTTTATTGAGGATTTTGTTGGAAGCTTCCACCTATCTATCTGCTTGTGGATGATAGAGTGAGTAAAATCTTAACTTGAAGCCAAAAGTGTCACAAAGACCTTGGACCTTATTATTTTTAGAATATTTTCCATTATCAATGTGGATTTTATGGTGAACACTGAAGTGGCAGATGATATGGTGATTGATGAGGTTGACAATATTTTTCAGTTTTGATTAAGATAAAAGGAATGGCCTCCACCCAATTAGTGAAATATTTGGTAATAATAATGATGGATTGGTTTCATTGTGATTATTGAGAATTTATTTCCCCAATGAGATTGAGACTCCATTATGAGAAGGGATATTAGTCTTTGGATACTTGAAGGTCGTAAGCCAGTGTGTAATGTAAACTAGCATGTTGTTGATATTTTACACACTTCTTTACATAATCACAACAGTCTTGATTGGGGGTAGGCCAATAATAACTAAGGAGAATGATACATTTAGTAATAACTAGGCCACCTAAAGTGCCCCTCATATATTCCATCATGTGTTTCCTTGTTAGAGTGGAAAGCTTCATGACTATGCAGACACTAGAGAAGGAGGCTATCAAAGCCACATTTGTAAAGGATTCCCCCTAGTATGGTGTAATGATAGGTACTCTAGAAAAAATATCTTTGAGCATTCCTCAATAGGTTGGGAGGAACAATGCTAAGGTTAAGGTGGTTAAAAATTTGGTCATACTAAATGTCATAAAAAGATGCTTTCACACTATAAATGGTGGGAAGGTTAGAAATGATATATGAGGGTATGATAAAGTGATGGATAATAAAAAATAGTTTAGATTTAGTAGGTTGAGATGGGATTTGGGAAGCAAGGGAAGCTATTTTATCTATGAATTTTTTGGTAGATCAAAGAACTGACTGGATAAGGTAATGATTAAATGATGCTAAGTGTACATATATGAGTTGTTTGTACTTCAATAAGACATAAATTTAACATTGGTAGGATCCATTAACTTGGTTTGGTTGATCACAAGTTGAGAGTCACCAAAGATATTGATTATTTTAACTCCCAAAGCTAGAGTGGTTTAGAGATCTATGATCAGGGCTTTATATTCAGCCACATTATTGGTGTATTCTAAGTTGAGTTTGAAGGAAAGGAGAAGAGGTTCACAATTATGGGGAATGAGAATAAATATGGCAACTGCCACCATGTTAGCATTTGTAACCCTAAAAAAAATGGCCATTTGGTAGGTGGGTTCTTCCTAAGAAAGAGTTGTGATGGAATCATTGATAAATGCAAAAGGAAGTGACTAATTGTCAAGTAGACGAGCTTCATATAATTGGTCAAAGATGGTTTTATATTTAATTAAATTTTGGTGAATGAACTCAAGATCAAACTTAGTTATGATCATGAGTCACTTAGCCATACATTGGTTTTGGTATGGTGTAGAGTGTATGTATTTGAGTTGGTGAATGTTAGTGATGACATAGGTATTGTGATTAATAATGTAGTGATGAAGTTTCAAGGCCATAAATAGTAAAGCAAGGAAAAGTTTCTCAGGATGAGAATATTGAGTCTCATATTCTATAAGGGTATGGCTAATTTAGTAGATATATTACTCTTTGTTCTGGTCATCATGATGAGTGAGTGTTGCCCCTAAGGAATGGTCTATGGTGGATATGTAAAGGTAGAAGGGCTAGTCTTCCCTACGAGGGATAAGAAAGGGTGGAGAAAGAAGATACTCCTTGATTGAATCAAAGGCTTGTTGATAGTATCTGGTCCACCTAAAAGAGGTGTCTTTATTTGAGAGATGGTGAAAGGGTTGACATCTATCTGATAGCTGGGAGATGAAGCAATGGATGGATTGGAGCTTCCCCTACAAGTTATGGAGTTGCTTAAGGTTAGTAGGAGGAGTCATATACAAGATTTCTCTAAATCTAGTAAGGTCTATTTCAATTCCTCAAATAGAAATGATGAAGCCAAGAATTTTTCTAGATAAGACCCTTTAAATGCTTTTCTTAAGGTTGAGCCTAACATGATAATGGATTAGCCAATCAAATATGATTTAAAAAATTGGTAGGTGATCTTTGTGATGTTTGGATTTCCCAAGGAGATCATCCACATAGTCCTCTACAATTTTATGGATTAGATCATGAAAAATATAGGTCATGACATGTTGATAGGTTGTTTTAGTGTTTTTTAGACCAAACAACATGACCCTATAGCAAAAGGTCACCCATAGGGTGATAAAGGAATTTTTATGTTGATATTTGGAGGCAATAAAGATCTAATTATATCTCAAGAAACTATCCATGAGAGATAACATCTCATGGCTAGTTGTAAGATCAAAAAGTGGGTCTATGTTTAGTAAAGAAAAGTCATCCTTTGGGAAAGCAAGGTTTAGATCATGAAAGTAGATGTAGAGGAAAAGTCCCCCCATGGTTTTGGTAATGAGAATGATGTTAGAAACCCATTATGGATAATCAGTGGGTTGGATGAAGTCAATGGACAAGAGACATTAAAATTCTTCTTTAACCAGAAGGATGATGTGATGATGTATCCTACAAAGCTTTTTCCACATTGGATTAAACTTAGGATGGGTGATAATGTTGTGGAGGGTAATAGAAGGGTCAATTTTAGGGATATCCTAATAGGACCAATCAAATGCTATGCTACGGTCATAAAGGAAAGAAGGGTAATCTTGTTGCTCTATGGAATTTAATGATTGGTTGATTTTGATGATACAGGGGTTATCCTAAGTACCTAAATTGAAATCAATGGTGGATTTATTCATCATGGTTTGGTTCTAAAGAGGAAGGGATTTATGGATAGAATTATTCTCTGCACTAAGGTAGGTGAGAATGGAATCATCATCTTGATGTTGGATGGTGTTGATGGTAGTAAAATCTCACTCTATCATTTTAGGATGGATGAGAGGAAGGGTCTTAGTTTGACCACCATTTTGATAGGTTAGAAGGCTCAAATTAATAGTATTGATTAAAAAAATTGGATGGGATGATGTCAAAGTCTTCAGATTATGAGGGAGATGGGGTTGGTGAAGATGGAAGATTTTCATCAATGGTGGTGATGGGTTTTGGTGAGGTGGGTTCTTCTAGTGGTAAAAACCCAAGACCAAATAACTCATGAGGTTTTTGAGTTTTGATTATGGGTAGCTCATGAATTCCCTATTTATAAAGGTTGAGACCAAACCCTTTCCAAGCACACCTATAAAGGTAAGCTTTGGTAAAGGCTAGTTTATTGATATAAGAGAAGTTAGAGGTGAATAGTCGAATAGATGAGGTAGTGGTGGGAGTAATAAGTGGCTTATCAAGTCCCCCATAGATAAAATTTGTTTGATTTTTGAGGAGCCTAAAAGGGATAATGGTTTTGATGTTGGGATTATAGGAAGGGTCATGTTTGAGGTTTTCATACTCTTATAGAATACAGAAAACATCCAAGGCTAAAAGATGATACTCCACAAGTTAGAGACATTGGAATGTGGATTCTAAGGGGTTCTCTATGAGGAACTAAGAAGAAGGGATAAATTAGGTAGTTGAAGCTTCATCACTACTATGGGTGGGAGTGGTGCTAGTTTTGGTTAGTGGTGAGGTAGTTTTGTTAGTAGTTGATTATGAGGTAGACAAGGGAGGAATAATAACATTGTTAAGTTGATATGTCATATTTTAAGAAGAAAAAGGACTAGGGTTAGCTTTAATGGTAACAACATGACCTTCATGCTCAAATTTGACACATATATGTAAGGTGGAAGGGATATAACTCATGGCACATATCCAAGGGCATTTGAGTAACAAATTATATTGAATATCACCCTTTATAAGGTAAAATAGTTTAGGAATGGTGTGAGGTACCAAGCAAATATGGAGGACCACTGTTTCCAAGGTAGCATCCATGATATCATTAAAGTATTGAAGGACCAATGTACTTTCTAACATGATGTTCTTGGGAAGCTAAAGTTGGTCACAAGCATGGGAGGAGATAATGTTGATGCTAGCTCCTCCATCAATCATCACCCTTTTGACATGGGTTTGATTGATGTACATAGTGATGAAAAGGGGAGGATCAAGATCCGTAGAATGAATAAGAGGTATTTTAAAATCCTAAAAGGTGATGAAGGTAGAAATTTGGAGGGCTCTAACAAAGGGTGAAAGAGGTTATAAGTCATCTAGTTAAATATATATAGATTATGGAGCCTTTATCAGTGCTTGACAATGGTAGGGTGAGGTGTTGATTAGTTCATAAAGGCTCATCTTTACAAATGTTTGGTGAAGTTTTTTAAACACTATCCACTAGATGGAGTCAAAAGGGTTGGATGGAGAGGCTCCCAAAATTGATACTTTGGGTTTTGGTGGTGGGATAGGTGAAGGTGTTTAGGTTTGGTTAGAAGGTTGAGGGGTTGAAGGGTATGTCCAAAGAATGGAGAATTATATTTTCCCTTGTCTTTATATTAGGCCTTAGATCAGGTAACCATATGAATATTTTGGATGGGGGGATTTATTAAGTTTGATGGTTATTTTAGTTTTTATGCCTCACTATTGGGTGAGAGCGGGGGAGTAGGTAAATGTTAGATAGGTTAATTTGATGGTTAGATTGGTAATGGAGGTGAAAAATGTTTATTTAATATCATGTAATCCTCATCATAGAGGATATGAACAAGTACCTGGAGAGATTTTTAGTTCTCTATGTCATGTCTCAATACCCTATGGTATGCACAAATCAAGTTATCATTAAACTAGGAGGGTTTGGTATTGGAGGGGAAGAATGGTTTGATAGATGGTAAGTTAATGGAATAAGTTTGAAATAACCTTTGTATGGTGGTTGAATAGGATTAATTTAAAGGTGTTAAAGGTGATGAGTTTATAATTTTAGTGATGGGAGCCTTCTCAGAAGCAGTTTTCACCTTAGAAGTTGTAGGTGGTGGAACTATTTTGGTTGGTGGTTGGGAATGCTTAGTTATGGTTAGATTCAGGGTAAATGATTCAAAAGTGGAATATTTATATGATGAAGGATTAGATGGATAAGCTAGTTAAGAATGAAGGAGAACTAGATGATTTGGTATGGTTACATGTAGATAAATAGAAGGCCTATGGTTTACTAGATGAAGAATAGGTAATTAGGATGGTAGAAGGATGGGGTCCTAAAATAGAAGGTAAGTGAGAAGGAGGTGGTATAGGTCTAGTTCAAGGTTGATGTTTGGGGAAATCTTCCTTCTTAATGGGTTTGGTTGGGGGTTTCTTTGGTATACTAGATGGAGTTAAGTCTAACTTCAAAGAGGGGTGAGTTGGACTAGGTTTGGGAAGAATTCCTAGATTCTTGATAGGTTTGGTAAAAGAGGCATAAGGTGATTTGGTAATGTTATATAGAGGTGGTTAGGATGGTTCACCTATGGTTTTGGAAGAAGAGGTATTTGATGGATTGGTAATAATGGGTTTAAGGGTGGATTCAAGTGATGTTGAGGAGTCATATTTATTTTGGTAAGGGAGACCAATAAGATGCCAAAAGGTGGATCTATCAAATTTGTGTTGAGAAGTGAACTCTAGACTTTGGACTAGTCTAGAAAAGGGATTGTAGATGGGTTTGGTTTTTTGGTCATTGGTTTCAAAGATTAAGCCCCTAGGTGAAGAAGAGGGAATGGCTCCTTCATCCTTGTTCTTGATGGGAGGTTCCAAAATTGGTGGTTGGGTAGATTAGTTAAGCATCTCTTGTGGGATGGTTTTTAAAGAGGGAATGGATGGTTCTATGATGGGGGAGGTAGGTATGGTTTCCTCAAGTGAAGGAATAGACATAACTACTTCTTTTATTTGTGTCCAAAAGAATGGAGGGAAGTTATACCACTTCAATGGTTAGAGTGGAGGAAGAATAAATGGTTAAAGCAAAGGTTATCTCTTTTGGTGTTTCCATCAAAAGAGAGGTGGATAAAGCTAAGGTCCCATTAGGTAAAAAGAGAGGGATGGTTGATTCCTTTGTTTGGGTATTTGGAGGAATGGAAGGTGTGTCCACTACTTTTATGAGTGAAATGGTGAGAAGGTAGTTGTGGTAGTGGTCTCCTCAACAATGGGATCTCTAATAATAACATTGATCGTATGTGCCTCATGAGAATGAGACGATTTTGGTTTGTTGTCATGGTGATGGGTAGAAGGATCATGATTGGGAAATTTTTTGAGAAAGATGTTAAGGGAATGATTAAGACGTGCATTAGAATTATCAAATTCAATTTATTCATTATTAATTAATATTTAGACAAAACTTTTGAAGGTATTGCATCTATTTATGTCATGTCCAATAACTCAGTGAAAGGCACAATGGTCATTCTCATTGTACCAACTAGGCATATGGTAAGAAGCATAAAATTATTGGGGTGGTTTGATAGGTGGAAGTTGGATGAGATTAGATTTGATAAATTTGTCCAAAATTGAAACATAAGACTCCCCTATGGGGTATATTGTTTTGGAGGAGCTCAGATTTAGTTTTGGCTTTGTTGGTGGGAAGGATTAGAATAATTAGTTTGATGGGGTTGGTTAATAGTGGGTGGTGGAGTAATTTTTAGGATAACTGAGTTTATAGATTATTATTTTTTGGTGCTGGGATGGATAGATTGGTTAGTGGTTTTGGTTCAAGGAGGATCATTAGATTTAAATATAGAATTCATGTTCCACAGTTTCAATTTCCCTTCATCAATGGCTCAATTTTTAAGTTTACATGCCATAGTGAATGCCTCATCAAAAGTTATAAAAGTTTGAACTTGAAGAGTGGGGGATATATTTTTTGTAGAACCTCGAGAGAAGAGATAAATCAACCCAATTTGGGGTAGGGATAAAGAAATTTGGTTGATGAGATCCCTCCATTTGGTTACAAAATCAGCAATTGATTCATCATCAAATTGCCCAATATAATAGAGGTAATTAATAGAAACCTTTTTAGATATATTTACTAAGAAGTACTCTAAAAATATTTTGCCCAATTGGTAGAATGAAAATATGGAATGCTTGGTGAGATAATTATACCAATCAAGGTTTAGTTCTAATAAAGGCATGGGGAAGGTATGAAGGAGGAGAGCATCATCATACATGATCAAATAACAAGAATGACAAATGCTTTTAAATTTTGTTAGGGGTCTTCCTTACCTTATAACTTAGAAAACTTAAGTAATTACCATTGATGAGGATAAACATAGATAAGAAAGGATGGGTTCATTATAGATTTGATCATAGGATAAAAGGTTATGAGACCTAAAAATAGATGACTCTAGGTTGGTCATTTTGTCCATTAATATCTGGACCAAATACATTTGTAATTGGGAAGCTACATAATTAAGTGGTAAGATTTATTAAGGTTGAGTTGAAAAAATGAATGAATAAGTGATAGAGGGTGCTAAACAAGCCACATATTGGTATGTGGTCATAGGGGGTTGGGATAATTCCCTTTAAGGATTGATTAGCACAAATGGTTAGGTGGAAGGTGTTATGTATCCTTGTGGGTTAGAAATATATGGGTAAGATGTCATGGGTACTTGTTAGGGGGATGATATGGGTTGGTTAAAGGTATGTTTGGGTTAGTGGATGGTTGCATGGATGTCGATTGGGTTGGGGGTATGAAATTTATAGTTGGTTGTTGATGGGTGGTAACTATAGTGATAATTGGTGGAAGTGTTTGAGGTATGAAAAGTACCAAACTCTAAAGTGGGGTAGAAGTTGGTAGGTTGGTAAAACTAAGGGGAATGGTAGAAGTAGGGGTAGAAGATACCCACATGGTAGATGGAGTATAGGTTACAAGAGATAAGTTTGATCCAATGTTGGAGGTATTGGTTGGGGTAGTATGTGTTTAGTTATTGGTTGGAATGTTGGATGGAGTTTGGGGAGTGGTAGTAGGTGGGATATTAGAATAAGAAGAGGCTTGGGTGAGTATGGGTTAGGTTAAGGTATCACCTACCAAAATATGGGAAGGTATACCATAGGGAAGATCCATAGGAGGAACATAAGCAAAAGGGGTATAGTTAGATAAGGTGTTTAGGTAATTTTGAAGAGTCACATGATTGTTATCGAGGAAGGCAATGAAATCTAAATCACCCTCAACAATAATCAAAGGCCTAGTAGGAGGGGAAGAAAAATGAGGGGAACCTTCAACATCAGAGGTATACTCCATGGAGGGAGAATAAGAAGGTGTTTTTTGATTGGTTTGATTCCTCAACTATTGTATAGTAAAGACCAAAAGAGGAAATAGGAGATAAAATGATGAAACACACACATCAAATAAAGAGAAAGCAAAAGAAAAGAACATAAGGAAATAAAACATACAATAAAGTGTGTATAATAACTTATGAATATTTTTAAATCACTTTTGGATTATGCCTTAGAGAGTGTGAAGAGGAAATTTGTTTTGTAGATCAACTACTAAAGAAAAAATATAAGGTTATGTTTAGGTGTTGTTATCACTCTCAAGTGCACCCTGCTTGAAGATGTGTAAAACACACCCTCTCTCTAGTTGATACAATTGGATATTCTCAAAGTGTGGGTGAATATATACTAATAAAAACCTCCAAACATGGTTGGTTCCTTTAATATTTATAATCTTATCTACTGTGATATGTTGGGATGAAAAGGGAGAAATAAACTGAAATGAGAAATCATATTTAATGGGGGTGATGCACCTGAATGATTGATATTATATGAAATATTTTTTAAAAATTATTAGGTCACACATATGTATCACAATAAATTCTTTAGTAAATCTTAAATATAATTTTTTAAAAATAAGGCCTGAAAGAAGCTTGCAAAGCAAATTCTATTCCTAGCTCTTCAAATGACCTATAGAGGATGAGATTTTTACAGTAGGTGTAGAAAAGACCTATAAAAAAATAGATGCCACTTGTGTTATGGTACATAATAAAATTAAACTCTATTATAATACACAATTTTTTTATGCAAACATATGTATCACAATAAATTCTTTAGTAAATCCTAAATATAAGTGTTTAAAAAGAAGGCCTGAAAGAAGCTTGCAAAGCAAATTCTATTCCTAGCTCTTCAAATGACCTATAGAGGATGAGATTTTTATAGTAGGTGTAGAAAAAACCTATAAAAAAATAGATGCCACTTGTGTTATGGTACATAATCAAATTACACTCTATTCTAATACAAAAAAAAATTATGCAAAAAATCTTCTTTATTTGATAAATGGTGACAATTACAATATTTACTCTGCTTCAAGAATTTTTAAAAAATGGCTTCAAAAAGATAATATATAAGTATAAAAACTTAAATAAATTCATAGTGGCATGGAAAGGAGAAGGATTTATATTATTTTAATTAAAAATAAAATAAAATCCTAATACAACATTAAATAAAGGCTTTAAAGTCTTCCAAGTCTTCAAAAATTGTATATTATTCATTTTTGGCATAGAATTAAGAAGTGGTAGGCCCATGATGAATTATAAATCTTCCTTGCATGAAAATAATGTGGTAAATTATAAGATAAATCCATATTTAAAGTTAATTTAAAATTTTTAATGTCTTTATCTTGCATGAAAAACATGGAAGATGCATGGAACTAGTCAAACTAGTCAATCAAAAAGATTTTACCCTTAAGGACTAATTAACTCAACTTAATATCAATTTTTATGAATTTAAACCTATGGATTGAATTTATAATGATATATATACATAAAAAACATATATTCTATGTGGTAATTCCAAAATTAAATTATTTGATAGATTTTCAACGTCATTCTTTACTTGCTTTATTGACCAATTAGGCTTATTAGCTCAATTATGCCTAACAATCTATATTCTAGCATTTAGACTCTATTAAAACTAAAAAAAAACACAATGAAACATGAAAAAATAATTAAATATACTTGAAAAAACTTTTATCATCACAAGATATTTGATTTTGATGAGAAAACACTCGTTATTTAGTCAACAGGGTTGATTAGACCTATTTTGCTCTATTTTCCTGTAGACTGACCATTTTAATTAAGCTAATTGGGATACTTATAGAATGATTTCAAACAAAATTAAAATTTTAGTATGAGTAAAAAGTCTTAAGATTCTATATCCATTGATTATATTTCATTAAGTATCTTGTACTTCATTTTACATACTTTTTGACACAAAAAAATTGTTTTGTGCCCTCATTCATACATCTCCATGCATAAAAGTTATATTTATAGAATCCTCTCTGATTTTAATTTAAATTTTTAAAAAAATTATGTTGATTCATGATTATTTAATGACAATAAAATCAAAGTTTTGAAAAAATTAGTTTTTTGAAGGTTTAGGCAGGTTTTACAACTAAATTTTCAAAATGATGATTCATGAAGTACATACCTCTAAATCCAATTTTTTTAATACTAATGTGTATAACATTGAACCCCTAAACATTTTTAAAAATATTTTATTCTCATTTAAAATATATAAAAAGTTATCACATGGAGAAATTTGCTTGTGAGGTTTTGACTACATTCTGAGTTGTTTACACTCTTAATTATTATTCATAAATAAAAACTACTAAAATGATCTCAACTTTTCATGAATTATAATTAAATATGAATAATAAAAACATACTAAGAGGTTTCATCCAAAATCTATAGGTGGTGAAATATATGAGCATCTGAACAGGAGGCTATGAAGGGTGTTTAGAACTAAAAAAAATAAATTTTTAACAAAATAAAAATAACTCTTTATATTCTTCTAAATGCCTAAAATCATCATCATGGATTTTATACCATTCTATCAAAATACTTTAAAATCATATTTTGCTTGAAAAATTACAAAACCCCTTTTTGACATTTATATATGTTTGTTTGCAAAATCTTGTATGAGCATGGTTTGCTTAAAATTTAGAGTTTTGACACTCTTTAAAGGTTTAATTATGATGTATAAACATAATATAATTACTTTCAAACTTTTACCTGGACTTAAAAACCTTTATGGTACTCTAGAATGATGCCTACTCTAATAATGATCTCCAACGGACATGCTAAGGACTATTACAAAATAAAAAATATATTCACTTATTTAATAGACATGAAACTTTTTAAAAAGGTTCTTCAACTCATAATGACCCTGTGTACAAAATTTGAGGTTCTAAAACCACCTTTAGCTCTCAAAATATTCAATTTTATTTCAAAATTGATCCCTATGCATGGATTATCTATATATTTGAACTTGACAATTATATTTTAAAATGATAATGACCAATTTAAAATCTATTTTTTATATTTTTGACCAAAATTAGTGTTTTTAGACCAAAATTCTTTAGTTTGACCAATTTTAAAAGGTTATGACCGATTTTAGGAAAGTTTTGTATCATAAGAGTAGTAATTTGACCTTGATAGGTCAAATTAATCTTAATTTTGGTAACTTTCAAGGGTTGACCAGCATGCTAGTCAAATAACTTATAAAATATAACAAGGATAGACTTGGATATACAACAAATATTAGAAGATATTTTACAAATAAAAATACAAGACACCAAACATGTGCACATGTGCACTTAGAGGAAAGGACAACAACAATATGGAAAGAAAAAAACAATAACTAAAAACAAGTATAGATATGCACTTATAAGAATAAAATACAATGAATCTATTATGTACAAACTAACCTCCACCTTGTTGGTCCTCCTGAATCACATGGAAAGCTATTTGATGCACTATAGAACTTTGGAATGCATTTGCTTCCTTTTGATAGCTCTCTTCAATAAATGGGATCAATTATATGTTCACAAGTATTGGATGATGTATCTAGGCTCCAAATTCCATTCTTAGGTATCTATATTGAAGATATGGATCTAATATCCAATCATCCTCCTTCCATATTCTTCTTTGTTGCATCAAAAGTGTTATCTCTACCTCATTCTTAAGTGTATCACTCTGGAGTGCATCTTATTTGAAGATGTGTAAAACACACCCTCTCTCCAGCTGATACAATTGGATATTATCAGAGTATAGGTTAATTTTTACTAAGAAGAAACTCTGGAGAGGGTTGGTTCCCGTAAGATGTATCAATTAAATCTGATCTTCTGTAATTTTTTGAGATGAAAAAAGAGAAAGAAACTGAAATGGGGAATCCTATTTAATGAGGTGATGCACTTGAATGATTGATATTCTTTGAAATATTTTTTGAAATTGATTAAGTCACACATATGAATCAAAATAAATTCTTCAGTAAATTCTAAATATAAGTGTTTCAAAAGAAGACCTAAAAGAAGCTTGCAAAACAAATTCTATTCCTAACTCTTAAAATGAATTATAGAGGATGAGATTTTCATAGTAGATGTGGAAAGAAATTAAAAAAAAATAAACTATATGCCACTTTTATGATGGTACATAATCAAATTACACTCTATTTTAATTCAAAAAAACCGTATGCAAAAAATATTTTTTATTTGATGAATAGTGTTAATTATAATTTTTGCTCTACTTCAAGAATTTTTTAAAAAGGCTACAAAAAGCCAACATATAAGTCTAAAACCTCAAATATAGCCAAAATGTCATGAAAAATATAATTATTAGTATTATTTGAGTTAAAAATAAATAAAATCTTTGTACAATATTAAATAAAGGCTTAAAAATCTTCTAAGTCTTGAAAAATTGCATGTTCTTCATTTTTGGTATAGAATTGAGAAGTGGTGGGTCCATGTTGAATTTTAAACCTTTCTTACATGAAAAAAATACCACAAATTAGAATATAAATCCATCTTGAAAGTGATTTTATGTTCTTTAAAGTCTTTATCTTGCATGAAAAGCATGGGAGATGCATTAAACTAGTCAAACTAGTCAATCGAAGAGATTTGACCCTTAAGGACTAGTTAACTCAACTTGAGCTCAAATTACATGAATTGAAACATATGGATTGACTTTATAATAATATATATACTTAAAATATATATATTATATGTGGTAACTCCAAAATTAATTCATTTGATAGATTTTCAATGCCATTCTTTACCTATTTTATTGACCAATTAGGCCTAATAGCTTATCTTTTGGCATTTGGAATCCATTAAACCTACAATAAGATGCCATGAAACCTAAAAAAATAATTAAATAAAATTTAAAAAAAATTCATCATAAGATATTTGATTTTAATGAGAAAACACTCGTGATTCAGTTAACAAGATTGACTAAGCCTATTTTGCTGTATTTTCTTACAGATTGACCACTTTAATTGAGTTGATTGGGATAGTTCCGGAATGATTTCAGACCAAATTAAAATATTAAGATGAATAAAAAAATTTAGTATTTTATCTCCATTGATTATATTTCATTGAAGTATCTTGTACTTCATTTTACATATTTTTTTACACAAAAAATATGATTTCTGCCCTCATTTGTACTTTTTCATGCATAAAATTGACATTTATAGAATCCTCTCTGAGTTTACTTAAAATTTTAAAAAATATTAGTTTAATTCAATATTATTTTTTTTTCAATAAAATCAATTTGTTTGTAAAACTAGGTTTTTGAGAGTTTAGACAGACTTTTAAGCTAAATTTTTAAACTAATAATTCATGTAGTACAAACCTCCAAATCCTAAAATTTTTATATTGATGTGTATAACATTGATCACCCAACATCATTGAAAATATTGGGTTCCCATTCAAAATATATAAAAATTTACCACATAGAGAAATTTTCTTGTGGGGTTTTGACTACATTTTAAGCTGCCTACATTCTTAATGATTGTTCATAAATTAAAATTACTCAAATAATCTCAAATTTTCATGAATTATAATTAAATAAGAATACTCAAAATATACTAATATATTTCATCCAAACTCTACATGTGATGAAAGATATGAGCATCTGAACAAGAGGTTGCGAAGAGTGTCTAGAACTGAAAAAATAAAAATTTTACAAAAATGAAAATAACTCTTCACATTCTTTTAAATGATTGAAAACATCATTATTAGGTTTGAACCATGCTATCAAAACACTCTAAAATCATATTTTTATTGAAAAGTCAAAAAATCTATTTTTGCCTTTTATGCATGCTTACTTGTAAAAGCTTGTATGAGCATGTTTTTCTTAAAATTTAGATTTATGACACTCTTTAAAAGTTTGATTGTGGTTTAAAAATATCATCCCATACTTTTCAAACTTTTACCTAGACTTAAAAACATCTATGACACTCCAGAATGATGCCTACTCCAATGGTGATCTCCAACAGACATGCTAAAGATTTCTATAAAATAGTATTTCCAAATGTATAATGGCTATAAAAATTATTTAGAGGGTTCTCAACTCATAATGACTCTATGTAAAAAAATTGAGGTCTTGAAACTACCTGTAGCTCCTAAAATATTCATTTTTTTCTCAAACTTAATCTATGTGCATGGATTTTTTGCATATTTAAACTTGGCAATGCTCTTTTGAAATGATAATAACCCATTTATAACCTATTTTTGATATTTTTGACCACAATTAGTATTTTCTAGGCCACAATTTCTTAGTTTAACTAATTTTAAAAGGTTATTACCAATTTTAAGAAAGTTTTGTATGATAAGAGTAGTAATTTGACTTTGACAGATTAAATCAATAATAATTTTAGTGACTTTCAGGGGTTGACTAGCCTTCTAGTCAAAGAACTCAAAAAATCTAACAAAGATAAACTTGGATATAGACTAAATATTAGAATATATTTTATAGACAAAGACACAATAAGACAACAAACATGTGCACATGTGCACTTAGAGGAAAGGACGATAACAACATGAAAAAGAAAAAATAATAACTGAAAGCATGTGTAGATATGTACTTATAGGAATGAAACACAAAGAGTCTATTATGTACAAACTAACCTCTACCTTTCTAGTCCTTCTGAATCAAATTGAAAGGTATTTGATGCACTATGAAATTTTGAAATGTATTTACTTCCTTTTGGTAGCTCTCTTCTACAAATGGAATCACTTATTGTTTATATGTTTTGAATGATATATCTAGGCCTCCAACTTCTATTTTTAGGTGTACAGATTGAATATATGGATTTAAGATCCAATCATCCTGCTCCCATATTCTTCTTTGTTGTGTCAAAAGTGTTATCTCTACCTCATTCTTAGGTGTGTCACTTTGGAGTGCACCTTGTTTAAAGATGTGTAAAATACATCCTCTCTCCAACTGATATAATTAGATATTCTTAGAGTGGTGGTGGATTTGTACTAAGAAGAGTTTTTAAAGAGGGTTAATTCTCTTAATATTTATCAATTAAATCTGATCTACTATGATTTTTTGGGATGAAAAGGGATTAAAAAATTGAAATAAAAAATCATATTTAATGGAATGATGAACTTGAATGATTGATATTATTTGAAATATTTTTTTAAACTGAGTAAGGCACACATATGAATCAAAATAAACTCTTCAGTAAATCCTAAACATAAATATTTTAAAATAAGGTCTGAAAGAAGCTTGCAAAGTAAATTTTATTCTTAACTCATAAAATGACCTATAGAGGACGAGATTTTTACAGTAAATGTGTAAAGGACCTAAAAAAAATAAAAGTAGATGCCGCTTGTTTTATAGTATACAATCAAATTACACTATATTTTGATCTAAAAAAAATGTATGCAAAAAATCTTATTTATTTGACAAATGGTATCAATTACAATTTTTGCTCTATTTTAAGAATTATTTAAAAATGACTTCCAAAAGCTAATATATAAGTTTAAAACCTTAAATAAAGCCAAATTGGCATGAAAATGAGAAAGATTAGTCTTCTTGGAGTTAAAAAATAAAATAAAATCCTTTTACAATATTCAATAAAGGCTTTAAAATCTTTTAAGTCTTCAAAAATTGCATATTCTTCATTTTTGGTATAGAATTGAGAAGTGGCGGGTCCATATTGACTTGTCAATCTTTATTGAATAAAAATTATATCATAAATTAGAATATAAATTCATCTTGAAAGTGAGTTTAAGTTCTTAAAAGTCATTATCTTACATGAAAAGCATGGAAGATGCATAAAACTTGTCAAACTAGTCAACTAAAGTGATTTGACCCTTAAGGACTAGTTAACTCAACTTGAGCTCAACTTGTATGAATTAAAACTTGTAGATTGACTTGAGAATGATATATCCATTTAAAAAACATATATTTTACGTGGTAACTCAAATTAGATCATTTGATAGATTTTCAACGCCATTTTTTACTTGCTTTATTGATCAATTAGATCTAATAACCTATCTTCTGGAATTTAGACTCCATTAAATCGATAAAAATATGTCATAAAACCTGAAAAAATAATTAAATATATCTTTAAAAATTTTTTTCATCACAAGATATTTGATTTTGACGAAAAAACATTCATCATTCAGTCAACAGGATTGACTAGGTCTATTTTACTCTATTTTTTTACAGACTAGCCACTTTGATTGAGCTGGTTAGGAAACTTTTGTGATGATTTAAAACCAAATTAAAATTTTAGGATGAATAAAAAGTCTTAATATTTTATCTCTATTAATTATATTTTATTGAAGTGTCTTGTACTTCATTTTACAAATTTTTTTACATAAAAAACATGATTTTTGCCCTCGTCCATACATCTCCATGCATAAAATTCACATTTATATAATTCTCTTTGATTTTAATTAACATTTTAAAATGTTTTAGGTTTATTAAAATTATTTTATTACAATAAAATCAAATTTTTGTAAAACTAATATTTTGAGGGTCTTAATGGGCTTTGAAGCTAAATTTTCAAAATGATGGTTCATGAAGTACAAAATTTTAAATCAATTTTTTTTTTTATATCGATGTGTATAAAACTAACCCACCAAATATCCTTAAAAATATTAGATTATCATTAAAAATATATAAAAAATTATCACATAGAAAATTTTGCTTGTAAGATTTTGATTACATTCTGAGCTGTCTACACTCTTACTAATTTTTTATAAACAAAAACCATTCAAATTATTTAAAATTTTTGTGAATTATAATTAAATATCAATACTCAAAATATACTAAAAGGGTTCATCCAAACTTCACATGTGGTGAAAGTTATGAGTATCTAAACAAGACACTAAGAAGGGTGTCTAGAACTGAAAAAATATTTTTTTTACTAAAATGAAAATAACTTATAACATTATTTTCAATCCCTAATAAAATCATCATAGTGTATATAACATTCTATAAAAACACTCTTAAAGTATATTTTGCTTGAAAATTCAAAAAAACATTTTTTCGTCATTATGCATGTTTGCTTGCAAAAGCATGTATGACCTTGATTTGCTTAAAATTTAGTGTTTTGACACTCTTTAAAGGTTTGATTATGGTGTAAAAATATCATCCCATTTTTTTAAAATTTTTACCTAGATTTAGAAACCTCTATGGCAAACTAGAATAATGCCTACTATAATGGTGATCTCCAATGGACATGCTAAGGACTGTTACAAAAAAAAGTATCTCTACTTGTCCAATGAATATAATTTTTTTTAAAAAGGTTTTCCAACTCATAATTACTTTTTTTATAAAATTTGAGGTTCTAAAATTATTTTCAGCTCCTAAAATGTTCAATTTTCTCTCAAAATTGATCATTGTGCATGGATTGTCTACATATTTGAACTTAACAATGTTATTTTTAAATGATAATGATCCATTTAAAATCTATTTTTGACTAAAATTAATATTTTTAAGGTCATAATTTTTTGATTTGAACAATTTTAAAAGGCTATGACTAGTTTTATGAATGTTTTGTATGATAGGAGTAGTAATTTGACCTTGACAGATCAAATCAATAATAATTTTGGTGACTTTCAAAGGTTAACCAACCTTCTGATCAAAGAACTTATAAAATTTGACAGGGATAGAATTGAATATTAATTTAATATTGGAATATCTTTTATAGACAAAGATACAACATGACAACAAACATGTGCACATGTAGACTTAAAGGAAAGGACAACAACAACACGAAAAAGAAAAAAATAACAACTGAAAGCATGTATAGATATGCACTTAGAATAATGAAACATAAAGAGTCTATTATCTACAAACTAACCTCTACTTTACTGGTCCTCATGGATCAAATGGAAAGTTATTTGATGCACTATGTAACTTTGAAAAGTAATTGCTTCCTTTTGATAGCTCTCTTCTACAAATGGGATCACTTATATGTTCATATGTTCTAAATGATACAACTAAGCCTCCAAATTCCATTCTTAAGTGTTTGGATTGAAGATATGGATCTAAGATCCAATCATTCTCCTCCCATATTCTTCTTTATTACATCAAAAGTTCTATCTCTACCTCATTCTTAGGTGTATCACTCTGGAGTGTGCCATGTTTGAAGATGTGTAAAACATACCCTCTCTCTAGCTAAGACAATTGAATCTTTTTAGAGTATGGGTGACTTTATACTAAGAAAAATCTTTAAAAAGGACTAGTTCCCTTAAAATTTATGAATTAAATCTGATCTACTATGATTTTTTTAGATGAAAAGGAAGAAAGAAACTAGAAAAATTTATTTTAATGAGATGATGCATCTAAATGATTGATATTCTCTGAAATATTTTTTAAAATTAAGTCACACATATGAATCGAAATAAATTCTTCAATAAATCTTAAACATAAGTGTTTCAAATGAAGGCATGAAAGAAGCTTGTAAAGAAAATTCTATTCCTAGCTCTTCAAATGACCTGTAAAGGATGAAATTTTTATAGTAGGTGTGGAAAGGAAATATAAAAAAATAAAGTATATACCAATTTTAAGCTGGTACAAAATTAAATTACACTCTATTTTGATCCAAAAAAAGTTGATGCAAAAAGTCTTCTTTATTTGATAAATGATGTCAATTACAATTTTTGCTTTGCTTCAAATTTTTTTTAAAAATGATTTCAAAAAGCTAATATATAATTTTAAAACTTTAAATAAAGCCAAAGTGGCAAGTAGAATAAAAATATTAATCTTCTTTGAGTTAAAAAAAATCTTTTACAATATTAAATAAAGGCTTTAAAATCTTCCAAGTCTTCAAAAATTTCATATTCTTCATTTTTGGCATAGAATTGAAAAATGGTGGACCCATGTTGACCAATCAACCTTCTTTGCATAAAATTTTTACCATAAATTAGAATATAAATATATATTAAATTTTTTTATCTTGCATGAAAATCATGGGAGATGCATGAAACTAGTCAAACTAGTCAATCGAAGAGATTTGACCCTTAAGGATTAGTTAACTCAACTTGAGCTCAACTTGCATGAATTAAAAATTATGGATTGATTTTAGAATGATATATCCACTTAAAAACTATATATTCCATGTGGTAACTCCAAAATTAACTCATTTTATAAATTTTCAACTCCATTCTTTACTTGCTTTATTGACCAATTAGGTCTATTAGGCAAATTAGGTCTAATAACCTATCTTATGGAATTTGGACTCCATTAAACTTACAATAATATGCCACAAAACTTAAAAAAATAATTAAATATATTTTTAAAAACTTTTCTCATCACAAGATATTTGGTTATGATGAGAAAACACTCGTCATTCAGTCAATAGGGTTAACTAGACCTATTTTGCTCTATTTTTCTGTAGACTGGCCACTTTGATTGAGTTGGTTGAGACACTTATAAGATGATTTGGCATAAAATTAAGATTTTAGAATGAATAAAAAGTCTTAATATTTTATCTCCATTTATTATATTTTATTGAAGCACCTTGTACTTTATTTTACACAAAAACATGGATTTTGCCCTCATTTGTACATCTCCATGCATAACATTCACATTTATAAAAGTCTTTCTGAGTTTACTTGGCATTTTAAAAGATTTTAGGTTGATTAAATATGAATTTTTGATAATAAAATCAACTTTTTATAAAAAAAAAGTTTTTTGAGGGTCTAGACAAGATTTGAAACTAAATTTTCAAAATGATGATTTATAAAGTACAGACCTCCAAATACTAAAAAATTTCTATTTATGTGTATAAAATTGACCCCAATAAAATATTTGAAAATGATCTTAAATTTTTATGAATTATAATTACATATAAATACTCAAAACATACTAAGATCATTCATCCAAACTCCACATGTGGTGAAATATATGAGCATCTAAATAAGAGGTTAGAAAGGGTGTCTAGAACTAAAAAAATAAAAAATTACAAAAATAAAAATAACTCTTCAAATTATTATTAATACCTAAAAAATTTATCATGCAGTCTGTAAAATGCTATCAAAATGATCTAAAAGCACATTTTGCTTGAAAAGTCAAAAAACGCTTTTTGACCTTTATGCCTTTTTGCTTCCAAAAACTTGCATGAACATGATTTTCTTAAAATTTAAAATTTTAAAACTTTTTAAAGGTCTAATTATGATGTAAAAATATTATCCTATGATTTTCAAACTTTTACCTGGACTTAAAAATCTATGTGGCACTCTAGGAAACTACCTGTAGCTCCCAAAATGTTCAATTTTCTCTCAAAATTGATCCTTCTGCATGGATTATTTGTATATTTGAACTTGATAATGCTCTTTTGAAATGATAATGACCCATTTACAATCTACTTTTGAAATTTTTGATCAAAATTAATAATTTTTAGGCCACAATTTTTTGATTTGATAAATTTTAAAAAGCTATGACTGATTTTAAGAAAGTTTTGTATGATAGGAGTAGTAATTTAATCTTGATAGGTCAAATCAATAAAAATTTTGGTGACTTTAAAGAGTTAAACAACTTTCTAGTCAAAGAACTCAATTTTTTTGACAAGAATAGACTTGGATATACACTGAATATTTAAATATTTTTTACTAATAAACACACAATAAGACAATAAACATATGTACATGTAGACTTAGAGAAAAAGACAACAATAACATGAAAAGGAAAAACCAATAACTAAAAGCATGTGTAGATATTCACTTAAAGGAATGAAACACAAGGAGTCAATGTATAAACTAATCTCCACCTTTATGGTCCTCTTAGATCAAATAAAAAGTTATTTGATGCACTATGAAACTTTGAAATGTATTTGCTTCGTTTTGATATTTGTCTTCTACAAATAGGATCACTTATATGTTCATATGTTTTAGATGATGTAGTTAAGCCTCCATATTCCAATCTTAGGTGTATGGATTGAAGATATGGATCTAAGATCCAATCATCCTCCTCCCATATTCTTATTTGTTGCATCAAAAGTGTTATCTCTACCTCACTCTTAGGTGTATCACTATGGAATGCACCCTATTTGAAGATGTGTAAAACACACCCTCTCTCTAGCAGATACCATTGGATCTTCTCAAAGTGTGGGTGACTATTTACTAACAAAATCTCTTAGAAAGAGATGATTCCCTTAAGATTTATCAATTAAATCTGATTTACTCAAATATTTTGGGATGAAAAGGGAGAAAGAAAAAGTAATGAGAAATCTTATTTAATGGGGTGATGCACCTAAATGATTGATATTCTTAGAAATCTTTTTTGAAATTGAGTAAGGCACACATATTAATCAAAATAAATTCTTTAGTAAATCTTAAACATAAGTGTTTCAAAAGAATCCATGTAAAAAATTTGTAAATCAAAATATATTCTTAAGTCATAAAATAACCTGTAGAGGATAAGTTTTTCATAATAAGTGTGAAAAAGACATACAAAAAAAAATATGCCACTTTTATTCTAGTATATAATCAAATTACATTGTATTCTAATCCAAAAAAAACATATGCAAAAAATCTTCTTTATTTGATAAATGGTGTCAATTATAATTTCTACTATGTTTTAAAAAAAATTTAAAAATAAGTTCAAAAAGCTAATATATAAGTATAAAACCTAAAATAAAACCAAAGTGACATGAAAAAGAGAAATATTAATTTTTTTGAGTTAAAAATAAAATAAAATCCTTTTACAATATTTAATAAAGGCTTTAAAATCTTTCATGTCTTCAAAAATTGCATGTTCTTCATTTTTGGCATAGAATTGAGAAGTGGTGGGCCCATATTGATTTGTCAACCTTATTTGTATAAAAATAATGCCATAAATTATAATATAACTCCATCTTTAGAGTTATTTTAAGTTCTTGAAAGTCTTTAACTTACACAAAAAGCATGCGACATGCATGAAACTTATCAAACTAGTCAATCAAAGAGATTTAACGCTTAAAGACTAGTTAACTCAATTTGAGCTCAAATTACATGAGTTAAAACTTATTTATTGACTTTAGAATGATATATCCATGCAAAAAAAATATATTCTATGTGGTAACTCTAAAATTAATTTATTTGATAGATTTTCAACATCATTCTTTACTTGCTTTATTAGTCAATTAGGCATATTAGACCTAATAACCTATCATTTTTAATTTGAATTTCATTAAACCTAAAATAAAATGTCATTATGTTTAAAAAATAATTAAATGTATCTCAAAAAAAAAAATTCATCACAATATATTTGATTTTGATGAGAAAACACTCGTCATTCAATCAACAGGGTTGACTAGGCCTATTTTGCTCCATGTTCTTATAGACTAACCACTTTGATTGAGATGGTTGGGACACTTATATTATTATTTCAAACAAAATTAAAATTTTAAGATGAATAAAAAGTCTTAATATTTTATCTTCATTGATTATATTTCATTGAAGTGTCTTGTACTTCATTTTATATTTTTTTTACACAAAAAATATGATTATTACCCTCATTTGTACATATCCATGCATAAAATTCATATTTATATAATTACCTCTGAGTTTATTTTACATTTTTTATTTTTTTAGTTTGATTAAAGATGATTTGATGACAATAAAATCAACTTTTTATAAAACTAGTTTTTTGAGGGTCTAGACAAGCTTTGGAGCTATATTTTCAAAATGATGGTTCATAAAGTACATATCTCTAAATCAATTTTTTTTATATTTATGTATATAATACCAAGCTCCCTAATATCCTTAAAAATATTGGATTCTCATTAAAAATATATAAAAATTTATCACGTGGCAACATCTACCTATGGGGTTTTGATTATATTCTAAGCTGTTTACACTCTTAATGATTGTTCATAAAAAAACCACTAAAATGATCTCAAATTTTTATGAATTATAATTAAATATAAATAATTAAAATATACTAATATGGTTCATCTAAACTCTACATGTGATGAAAGATATGAGCATTTAAACAAGACACTAAGAAGGGTGTTTAAAACTAGAAACTTAAAAAATTTATCAAAATAAAAATAAATATTCACATTCTTTTTAAAGCCTAAAAATATCATCATGGGTTCTATAATATTTTATAAAAAAACTCTTAAAGTAAATTTTATTTGAAAAGTCAAAAAACCTCTTTTTGATTTTTATGCATGTTTGCTTGTAAAAGCATGTATAAACATGGTTTGCTTAAAATTTAGAGTTTTGATACTATGTAAAGGTCTAATTATGATGTCAAAAAATTATCTCATACTTATAAATTTTTTACCTAAACTTATAAACCTCTATGGGACTCTAGAATGATGCCTACTCCAATGGTTATCTCCAACGGACATGCTAAGGACTGTTACAAAATAACAAGTATCTCCACTTTTCTAACGGTCATAAATATTTTTTAAAAAGTTCTCCAGCTCATAATGACTATGTGTATAAAATTTTGTCTTTAAACTATCTGTAACTCCTAAAATGTTCAATTTTCTCTCAAAATTGATCATTATGTATGGATTATTTGCATATTTGAACTTAACATTACTCGTTTGAAATGATAATGACCTATATACAATCTATTTTTGATATTTTTGACCAAAATTAGTGTTTTTAAGCCATAATTTCTTGGTTTGACCAATTTAAAAAGGTTATGATCAAATTTAGAAAAGTTTTATATGATAAGAGTAGTAATTTTATCTTGACAGGTCAAATCAATAACAATTTTGTTGACTTTCAAGGGTTGACCAAATTTATAGTCAAAAAACTCAAAAAATCTAATAAGAATAGACTTGAACATTCATTGAATATTGAAATATCTTTTACAGACAAAGACACAACAATACAACAAACATGTGCACATGTGCACTTAGAGGAAAGGACAATAACAACATAAAAAAGAAAAAAAAACAATTGAAATCATATACATATATGCACATAGAAGGATTAAACACAAATATTCTATTATGTACAAACTAACCTTCACTTTATAGGTCCTCATGGATCAAATGAAAAACTATTTGATGCACTATGAAACTTTGAAACATATTTGCTTCATTTTGATAGCTCTCTTCTACAAATGGGATCACTTATATGTTCATATGTTTTGGATGATGTAGCTAGGCCTCCAAATTCCATTCTTAGGTATATGGATTAAATATATGAATCTAATATCCAATCATCCTCCTCTCATATTCTTCTTTGTTACATCAAAAGTTCTATCTCTACCTCATTTTTTAGGTGTGTCACTTTGGAGTGCACCTTATTTGAAGATGTATAAAACACACCCTCTCTCCAACTAATACAATTGATTTATTTTAGAGTTTGGGTGACTTTATGCTAATAATAATCTCTAGAGAGGGCTGGTTCCCTTAAGATTTATCAATTAAATCTGCTTTATTGTGATTTTTTGGGATGAAAAGGGAGAAAGAAATTGAAATAAAAAATCTTATTTAATGAGATGATGCACATGAATGATTGATATTCTCTAAATTGTTTTTTTAAACTGAGTAAGACAAACATATGAATCAAACTAAATTCTTTAGTAAATCTTAAACATTAATTTTTCAAAAGAAGGCCTGAAAGAAGTTTGTAAAGCAAATTTTATTCCTAGCTCTTCAAATGACCTATAAAGGATGAGACTTTCACAGTAAATGTGGGAAAAAACTATAAAAAAAATAAAGTAGATTCCACTTTTATGATGTTACATAATTAAATTACACTCTATTATGATCTACAAAAAATATATGTAAAAAAACTTTTTTATTGGATAAATGGTGTCAATTATAATTTCTGCTCTGCTTCAAGAATTTTTTAATAATAGCTTCAAAAAGCCAATATATAAGTCTAAAATCTTAACTAAAGCCAAAGTGACATGTAAAATAGAAATATTAGTCTTCTTTGAGTTAAAAATACAATAAAATCCTTTTAAAATATTAAATAAAGGTTTTAAAATCTTTCAAGTCTTAAAAAATTACATGTTCTTCATTTTTGGCATAAAATTGAGAAGTGGTGGACCCATGTTGACAAGTCATCCTTCCTTGAATAAAAACCATACCATAAATTAAAATATAACTCAATCTTTAAAGTGAGTGTAAATTCTTGAAAGTCTTTATCTTTCATGAAAAACATGAAAGATGCATGAAACTAGTCAAATTAGTCAACTGAAGAGATTTGACCTTTAAGGATTAGTTAACTCAACATGAGCTCAACTTGCATGAATTAAAACTTATGGATTGACTTGAGAATAATATATCAACTTAAAAAATATATATTCTGTGTGGTAACTCCAAAATTAATTCATTTGATAAATTTTCAACGTCATTCCTTGCTTTATTGATCAGTTAGGTCTATTAGACCAATTAGGTCTAATAGCCTATCTTCTGACATTTGGAATCCATTAAAATTGAAAAAAGATGTCATGAAACCTAAAAAAATAATTAGATAGATCTGAAAAAACCTTTTTCATCACAAGATATTTGATTTTGATGAAAAAACACTCATCATTCAATTAACAGATTGACTAGGCCTATTTTGCTTTATTTTCTTACAGACTGACCACTTTGATTGAGCTAATTGAGACATTTATACACTGATTCCAGATGAAATTAAAATTTTATGATGAATAAAAAATCTTAAGATTTTATTTCCATTGATTAGATTTCATTGCAGTGTCTTGTACTTCATTTTACATATTTTTTTACACAAAAAATATGATATGTGTCCTCATCCGTACATCTCCATGCAGAATAATGACATTTATAGAATTTTCTCTGAGTTTAGTTTACATTTTAAAAGGTTTTAGGTTGAGTAAAGATGATTTGATGGTAATAAAATCAACTTTTTACAAAACTAATTCTTTAAGGGTTTACATGGGTTTTAAACCTAAATTTTAAAAGTGATGGTTCATGAAGTATAGATCACCAAATCTATTTTTTTTTTTTCATTTATGTTTATAAAATTGGCCCCCTGAACATCCCTTAAAATATTGAGTTCTTTTTCAAAATATATATAAAATTATCATGTGGATAAATCTGTCTGTGGAGTTTTGATTACATAATAAGTGGCCTACACTCTTAATGATTATTCATAAATAAAAGCCACTAAACTTATCTTGAATTTTCATGAATTTTAATTTCATATAAATACTCGAAACATACTAAGAGCATTCATCCAAAATCTACACATGGTGAAAAATATGAGTATCTAAATAAGAGGTTAGGAAGGGTGTCTAGAATTGAAAAAATAAAAAATTCACTAAAATGAAAATAAATCTTCACATTCTTTCTAATGCCTAAAAAAATTATCATGGGGTATTTATAATTCTATCAAAATACTCTATAAGAATATTTTTCTTGAAAAGTCAAAAAACCTTTTTTTGGTCTTTATGTCTATTTAATTGCAAAAACCTGTATGAGCATGATTTGATTAAAATTTAGAGTTTTGAAACTCTTTAAAACTTTTATTATGATGTAAAAAAATCATCTTATGCTTATCAAAATTTTACCTAGACTTAGAAAATTATGTGTCACTCTAGAACGATGCCTACTCTAATGGTGATCTCCAATGGATATGCTAAGTACTGTTACAAAATATCAAGTACATATAATTATCCAATGGCTATAAAAAAATTTCATAAGGTTCTCCAAATCATAATGACTTTCTGTACAAAATTTAAGGTTTTGAAACTACTTTTAGCTCTTAGAATATTCAATTTTCTTTCAAAATTAAATCTTATGCATAGATTGTTTACATAGTTGAACTTGATAATGCTATTTTGAAATGATAATGACTCATTTACAATCTATTTTTGATATTTTTTACCAAAATTAATGATTTTTAGGCTATAATTCCTTGATTTGATCATATTTAAAAGACTATGACAAGTTTTAAGAAAGTTTTGTATGATAAGAGTAGTAATTTAATGTTGACATGTCAAATCAATAACAATTTTGTTGACTTTTACAAGTTGAACAACTTGCTAGTCAAAGAACTCAAATTTTTTGACAAAAACATACTTGGATATACATTTAATATTGGATGATCTTTTACAGACAAAGACACAACAAGACAACAAACATCTGCACATGTGCACTTAGAGGAAATGACAACAACACAAAAAGAAAAGAAATAATAAGTGAAATCATGTGTAGATATGCACTTAGAGGAATGAAATATAAGGAGTCTATTATGTACAAACTAACCTCCACCTTATTGGTCCTCCTAGACCAAATGGAAAGCTATTTGTTGCACTATAAAACTTTGAAACGTATTTACTTCTTTTTGATAGCTCTCTTCTGCAAATGGGATCACTTATATGTTCATATATTTTAGATGATGTAGTTAGGTCTCTAAATTATATTCTTAGGTGTATGGATTGAAGATATGGATCTAATATCTAATCATTATCCTCCCATATGCTTCTTTATTACATCGAAAGTGCTATCTCTACCTCATTCTTAAGTGTATCAATATAGAGTGCACCTTGTTTGAAGATGTGTAAAATAAAACATCTCTTTAGTTGATATAATTATATCTTCTCAGAGTATGGGTGACTCTGTATTAAGAAAAATCTCTAGAGAGGGCTGGTTTTCTTAAGATTTATCAATTGAATCTAATTTGTTATGATTTTTTAGGATGAAAAGGCAGAAAGAAACTAAAATGAGAAATCTTATTTAATGGGGTTATGCACTTGAATGATTGATATTCTCTGATTTTTTTTTTAAAAACTAAGTAGGGCACATATATGAATCAAAATAAAAAATTTAGTAAATCCTAAACATAAGTGTTTCAAAAGAAGACCTGAAAGAAGCTTGCAAAGCAAATTCTATTCTTATCTCTTCAAATGACTTATAGAGGATGAAATTTTTATAGTAGGTTGCAAAATGCACCTAGAAAAAAATAAAATAGATGTCACTTGTATGCTAGTACATAATAAAATTACACTTTATTCTGATCTAAAAAGAGTGTATGCAAAAAATATTTTCCATTTGATAAATGGTGTCAATTATAATTTTTGCTTTGCTTCAAGAATTCTTTAAAAATAGCTTCACAAAGTCAATATATAAGTCTAAAACCATAACTAAAACCAAATTGGCATGGAAAAGAGAAAGATTAATCTTGTTTGAATTAAAAATAAAATAAAATTCTTTTAAAATATTAAATAAATGTTTTAAAATCTTCCAAGTCTTCAAAAATTGTATGTTCTTCATGTTTGACATAGAATTGAGAAGTGGTGGGTCCATATTGACTTATCAACCTTTATTTAATGAAAATCATGCCATAAATTAGAAAATAACTCCATATTGAAAGTGATTTTAAGTTCTTGAAAGTATTTATCTTACATGAAAAGCATGAGAGATACATGAAAATAGTCAAACTAGTTAATAAAAAATATTTGACCCTTAAGGACTAGTTAACTCAAGTTGAGCTCAACTTGTATGAATTGAAACTTGTTTATTGACTTGATAATGATATATCCACTTTAAAAAAATATATTCCATGTGGTAATTCCAAAATTAATTCATTTGATATATTTTCAACGTCATTTTTTACTTGTTTTATTGATCAATTAGGCCAATTAAGCCTAACAACCTATCTTCTACCATTTGGACTCCATTTAACTTGCAACAAAATGCCATGAAACCTTAAAAAATAATTAAATAGACTTAATTTTTTTTTCATCACAAGATATTTGATTTTGATGAGAAAACACTTTTTATTCAATTAATAGGGTTGACTAGACCTATTTTGCTCTATTTTTCTACAGACTAACCATTTTGATTTAGCTAGTTGGGATATTTTTGAGATGATTTCTAACCAAATTTAAATTTTTATTGAACTGGTTGAGATACTTTTGGGATACTTCTTGTACTTTATTTTACATATTTTTTTACACAAAAACATAATTTTTACCATCATCCATACATTTCCATGCATAAAATTAATATTTATGGAATCCTCTCTAAGTTTACATGACATTTTAAAAAATTTTAGGTTGATTCAAGATGATTTTGTGGCAATGAAATCAACTTTTTGCAAAACTATTTTTTTAGGGTTTAGACAAGCTTTTAAGCTAAATTTTTAAAATAATGGTTCATGAATTACATACCTTCAAATCCCAAAATTTTTCCATTTATGTGTAGAACACTAACCCTCCTAACATCCTTAAAATATTGGTTTTTCATTCAAAATATATAAAAAGTTATCACATGAAAAAATTTGTTTATGAGGTTTTGACTGCATTCTAAGTTGTCTATGCTCTTAATGATTATTTATATACAAAAATCACTCAAATAGTCTCAATTTTTAATGAATTTTAATTAAAAATTAGTAATCAAAACATACTAATATATTTCATCCAAACTTCACACGTGGTGAAAGATATGAGCATCTGAATAGGAGACTAGGAAGGGTGTTTAGAATTGAAAAAATGAAAATTTTATCAAAATAAAAATAACTCTTCATATTCTTATCAATGCTCTAAAATATCATCATGAGGTCTGTACCATTCTATCAAAATAATCTAAAAGCACATTTTGCTTGTAAAGTCAAAAAACTTCTTTTTGGCCTATATGTCTATTTACTTGCAAAAATCTGTATGAGCATAATTTGCTTAAAATTTAGAGTTTTGAAACTTTTTAAAAGTCTAACTATGATGTAAAAACATCATCTTATACTTTTAAAACTTTTACCTGGACTTAAAAACCATTGTGACACTCTAGAATGATGTCTACTCTAATGGTGATCTCCAACAGGCATGCTAAGGAATGTTACAAAATAACAACTATCTTCACTTGTTCAATAGCCATGAAATTTTTTTAGAAGGTTCTCCAAATCATATTTATTCCTTTTACATAATTTTAGGTCTTCAAACCACCTATAGCTTATAGAATATTCAATTTTCTTTCAAAATTGATCTTTGTGCATGGATTATCTATATATTTGAACTTGACAATGCTATTTTAAAATGATAATGACCCATTCACAATTTATTTTTGACATTTTTGACCAAAATTATTATTTTTTAGGACACAATTTCTTGGTTTGACCAATTTTAAAAGGTTATTATAGGTTTTAGGAAATTTTAATATGATAGGAGTAGTAATTTGACCTTGACATGTCAAATCAATAACAATTTTGATGAATTTTAGGGGTTGACCAGATTTTTGATCAAAGAACTTAGAAACTTTGACAAGGATAGACTTGAATATACATTAAATTTTGAAGTATCTTTTACAAATAAAAACACAATAAGACAACAATCATGTGCACATGTACACTTAGAGGAAAAGAAAACAATAACACTGAAAAAAAAACAAATGAAAGTATGTATAGATATGAATTTAAAGGAATTAAATACAAGGAGTCTATTATGTATAAACTAAACTCCACCTTGTTCATCCTCTTAGATCAAATGAAAAGCTATTTGATGCAATATGAAATTTTGAAATATATTTGTTTCTTTTTTATAGCTCTCTTCTACAAATAAAATCACTTATATGTTTACATGTTCTAGATGATGTAATTAAGCTTCCAACTTACATTCTTATGTGTATGGATTGAAGATATGGATCTAAGATCCAATTATCCTCCTCCCATATTCTTCTTTTTGGAATAAAAAATGCTATGTCTACCTCATTCTTAGGTGTATCACTCTAGAATACATCTTGTTTGAAGATGTGTAAAACACATCCTCTCTCCAGTTGATACAATTAGATATTTTCAATGTTTGGGTGACTTTTTACTAAGAAAAATATTTAGAGAGTGTTGGTTCCCTCAAGATTTATCAATTAAATTTGATTTATTGTGATTTTTAAGATGAAAATGGAGAAAGAAACTGGAATAGAAAATATTATTTAATAGGGTGATGCACTTGAATGATTGATATTCTCTAAAAAAAAATTTGAAACTGAGTAAGGCACACATATGAATCAAAATAATTTTTTTAGTAAATCCTAAACATAAGTGTTTCACAAGAAACCCTAAAAGAAGATTGTAAATAAAATTCTATTCGTAGCTCTTCAAATGAGCTATAGAAGATAAAATTTTCATAGTAAATGTGAAAAAAAACTTGAAAAATATTAAAGTAGATGCTACTTGTATGTTGGTACACAATTAAACTACTCTATTTTCATTAAAAAAAATGTATGTAATTTTTTTTCTTTATTTGATAAATGGTGTCAATTACAATTTCTACTCTACTTCAATAATTCTTTAAAAATGGCTTCAAAAAATCAATATATAAGTCTCAAACCTTATCTAAATCTAAAATGATGTGGAAAAGATAAATATTAGTCTTCTTTGAGTTTAAAAAAAATAAAATCTTTTTACAATATTAAATAAAGGCTTTAAAATATTTCAATTCTTCAAAAATTGCATATTCTTCATTTTTGGTATAAAATTGAGAAGTGGTAAGCCCATGTTGACTTGTCAACCTTCCTTGCATGAAAATCATGTCATAAATTAGAAGATAAATTCATCTTGAAAGTAAGTTTAAGTTCTTGAAGGTATTTATCTTTCTTGAAAAATATGGGAGATGCATGAAACTAGTCAACTAAAGAGATTTGACTCTTAAAGATTAGTTAACTCAATTTAAGCTCAACTTGTATGAATTGAAACTTGTGGATTGAATTGAGAATAATATATCCAATTTAAAAACATATCTTTCATGTTGTAACTCTAATATTAATTCATTTGATAGATTTTTAATGTCATTATTTACTTGTTTTATTGACCAATTAAGCCTATTAGACCTAATAGCCTATCTTCTGGCATTTGAACTTCATTAAACCTAAAATAAAATGTCATGAAATTTTCAAAAATAATTAAATAGATATGGAAAAGCTTCATCACAAGATATTTGATTTTGATGACAAAACACTCATCATTCAGTCAACAAGGTTGACTAGGACTAGTTTGCTCTATTTTTCTATAGACTGGTCATTTTGATTAAGCTAGTTGGGTCACTTCAGAGATGATTTCAAACCAAATTAAAACTTTAAGATGAATAAAAAAAATTAGTATTTTATCTCCATTGATCCAATTTCATTGAAGTGTCGTGTACTTCATTTTACATGTTTTTTACACAAAAAATATGATTTCTACCCTCATCCATATATCTCCATTCATACAATTGACATTTATAAAATCTTGTTTGAGTTTACTTAAAATTTGAAAAGGTTTTAGGTTTATGCAAGATGATTTGATGTCAATTATATCATTTTTTTACAAAATTAGTTTTTTGAGGGTTTAGATAGGGTTTGTAGCTAAATTTTGAAAATTGATATTTATAGAATCCTCTTTGAGTTTACTTTAAATTTAAAAAGGTTTTAGGGTTATTCAAGATGATTTGATGTCAATAAAATCAATTTTTTACAAAACTAATTTTTTGAGGGTTTAAACAGGCTTTGTAGCTAAATTTTTAAAATGATGGTTCATGAAGTAAAAACCTCTAAATATCAAAAGTTTCTATTCATGTGTATAAGATTGACCCCCTCCCCAAACATCTTAAAAAGTATTGGGTTATTATTCAAAATACATAAAAAATTACCATGTGGAGAAATCTACCTATAGGGTTTTGACTATATTTTAAGCTTCTTACACTTTTAATGATTATTCATAAAGAAAAACTACTCAAATAATATTATTTTTTCATTAATTATAATTAAATATGAATACTCAAAACATACTATGAGTGTTCATAAAAAATCTACACATGATGAAAGATTCGAACATCTGAATAGGAGGTTAGAAAGGGTGTCTAAAACTAAAAAAATAAAAATTTCATCAAAATATAAACATATCTTCACATTCTTTCCAATACCTAAAAAAACTATCGTGGGATATTCACTATGCTATAAAACACTCTAAAATCACATTTTTCTTGAATTGTTAAAAATAATTGGCTTTTATGCCTGTTTATTTGTAAAAGCTTATATGAGTATAGTTTGCTTCAAATTTAGAGTTTTGACACTATTTAAAGGTCTGATTATGATTTAAAAATATTATTTAATATTTTTCTTACTTTTATCTGGTCTTATAAACTTTTATGGCACTCTAGAATGATGCCTACTCTAATGGTGATCTCCAACGGATAAGCTAAGGATTGTTACAAAATATAAAGTATCTCTACATGTCTGATGGCCATTAAACTTTTAAAAAAATTTATCCAACTCATAATGACTCTATGTACAAAATTTGAGGTCTTGAAACAACTTGTAGCTCTCAGAATGTTTAATTTTCTTTGAAAATTGATCCTTGTTGGGGGATCAAACCAACAATAGATTACACTTGTGAAAGCAATAAATGCGGAAATAAATCAGATAGATAAGTAACTAAAATGATAAATAGCACAGAACAAGATATACAAGAAAACACCCTGAAAACTTGTATTGAAACTCTTTACAATAGGAATACAATGAAGAAACTTCGTTCTCCCACACCTCTCTCAGATGCACACAAGATCTCTCACTAGATCTCTATTCCTCAAGAGCTCTCTCTCAAGTACACTCAAATCCAACAACCTAGATTGATACAACTCTGTACTGTCCTTCAAACATTCACAATGTTCTACTATTACAGTTCTACACTCTTCTCTCTACAATCTAAGCTAAGAAGATCTTTCCTACATATAGAAATAGGAAACTTGAGCATGCTCTTACAACAAACATTTAAGCCTCTTCAACAAGGGCTCTAAAAATAATATTGCTAATAATAGAGACGTGAGCTTGAGACTACAACTCAAACTCATCATGCAAACACTCGCTGCTGTCCACGGAAATAGCTTTCTGGACACGCAGGTAACCGACATCGGTTCCTGCCTGTTCGCCTGTGACCGTCGTCGGCCGACCCTACTGCCGACATCGGTGCCTCTGCAACTGCTACTGACCGACGTCGATCGCTCCTGACCGACACCAGCGTCTGTGTAGACCCGAACCTATTTTAGTATGCTCCTTGGTGAAGCTTTTAGCTCCACACCCTAACAATCTCCCACTTGGAGATAAACCAGCTGCACCAACCTGTACAACATCTTCTAGCTCCTCCATCTTCAACTCAATCGTGAAGACCAATAGAAATTGAATGAAGATTCAACTTCTCCTTTGTAACCGGCTTTGTTAGCATATCAGCAGGATTCTTGTCTGTATGAATTTTCTCCAGCTTCAACTCACCATCTTCCAATACCTGCCGTATGAAGTGGTACCTTAGCTGTATGTGCTTGGTTCTTGAGTGAAAAGCTGAGTTCTTAGCCAAATGGATTGCACTCTGACTGTCACTATACAATTTGCAACTCCCATGCTCCCTTCCAAGCTCTTCCATGAACCGTGTCATCCATATCATCTCCTTGCTAGCTTCTGTAGCTGCAATATACTCTGCTTCTGTAGTTGACAAGGCAACAACCTTCTGCAACTTAGATATCCAACTAACTGTCGTTCCACCTACAGTAAAAACATAACTTGTGGTGCTCCTCCTGCCATCCAAATCCCCTGCCATATCTGAATCTACATAACCATGTAGAGAAGTATCTGAACCTCCATAGCATAAGTGCCTATTGCTGGTTCCTCTCAAATATCTAAGGATCCATTGAACTGCCTTCCAATGTTCCTTACCTGGATTGGCCATATACTTGCTTACTACTCCCACTACTTGGGCAATATTTGGTCTAGTACACACCATTGCATACATCAAACTCCCTACTGCGGAAGAATATGGAACCTTACTCATGTACTCTACCTCATCATGTGAATTGGGACATTGTTCTTTACTTAACTTAAAATGTCCAGCCATAGGTGTACTTACTGGTTTTGCATCCTACATATTAAACCTCTCCAACACCTTGTTCACATAATCTTCTTGAGACAATATCAACCTGTGGTTTTTCCTGTTTCTCCTAATGCTCATGCCAAGGATTTTCTTCGCTACTCCCAAATCCTTCATAGCAAACGTTTGAGCTAACTTCTCTTTAAGCTTAGAGATATCCTGCATGTGAGACCCTGCAACTAGCATGTCATCTACATACAACAATAGAATAATATATCTACCGTTATCAAATCTCTTGAAATACACACAATGGTCTGATTGACACCTACTGTAGCCATGCTCAGTCATAAACCTGTCAAATTTTAAGTACCATTGCCTTGGAGCTTGCTTGAGGCCATACAAGCTTTTCTTTAACCTGCACACAAACTTCTCCTTACCCTTGACCTCAAATCCTTCTAGTTGTTCCATATAGATTTCCTCATCCAAATCTCCATGAAGAAACATTGTCTTAACATCTAGCTACTCGAGATGCAAATCCTCAAAAGCAACCAAAGACAATACAACCCTTATTGAAGTCATTTTAACAACTAGAGAAAAAATCTCACCAAAGTCAATACCTGGCTTTTATGCAAATCCTTTTACCACTAATCTGGCCTTATATCGCATCTGTCCATCCTCACTTTCCTTCAACCTGTAGGTCCATCTGTTCTTCAGTGTTCTCTTACCAACTGGCAATTCAACCAAATCCCATGTTTGGTTCTCTCTTAAGGACTCCATCTCCTCAACCATGCCACGCTCCCACTTACTCCTGGACTCCACCTGTAATGCTTCTTCAAAACTCTCTGGTTCTCCACCATCGGTTAGCAATAAATAATATAAGGAAGGAGAATATCTAATTGGAGGCTTACTTACCCTTTCAGACCTCCTGGTGGGTGTCTTGGACTCATTCTCAACAATTTGTCCACCCAAACTTTCTGACAGTGACCGACCTCGGCCACCTGTAGACCTATTACTGACCGACGTCGGTTCTGCCTGGCCGATGTCAGTTCCTAGTCTACCGACGTCAGTCTCTGTATGACTGACATCGGTTTCTGTACTGCCGACACCGGTTCCTACCCTGCCGACGTCGGTCTCTGTGTTTTCCTGCAAGTGATTATTTTTTTTCCCGCGAGCTCATTTTGGACCATAACTTCGTCCAATTCACCATTGCTCTGCCCAAATTGATCCAGCTTCCTTATCTGATCACTGTACATCACTCTTTCATTGAAAACAACATCACGACTCTTGATTACCTTGTTAGTTCCTAGATTCCAAAATCTGAAACCAAAATCATCTGAGCCATAGCCTATAAACGTGCACCTCATAGACTTAGGATCAAGCTTCTTCCTATTTTCCTTATCTATGTGCACAAAGGCTTCACTACCAAAAACTTTGAGATATGAGAGATCTACTTTTTTACCTGTCCATGCCTCTTCTGGAATTCCACCATCCAGTGTTGTAGAGGGTCCTCTGTTAATCAGGTACACTGCAGTGTTAACTGCTTCTGCCCAAAACTCTAAGGGTAACCCTGCATGCAATCTCATACATCTTGCATGCTCCATGATAGTTCTGTTCATCCTTTCAGCAATACCATTCTGATGAGGTGTCCTTGGAACTGTCCTTTGCCTACAGATTCCATGTGTATAACAATACAATTTGAACTTAAGACTGCAAAACTCACCGCCATTATCAAATCTCAGGCACTTTAATTTTCTACCTGTTTCATTCTCAACCATAGCCTTCCAAAACTTAAAAGTCTCAAAAACATCAGATTTCTTTTTAATACAGTAGATCCATACCTTTCTTGTGGCATCATCTATGAATGTAACATAGTACCGTGATCCGCCAATAGAGGCTACCTGAGCCGATCCCCACACGTCTGTGTGAACAAGCTGCAACTTCTGCCTTTTCTTAGTAGACCCAGTCTTGAGAAAACTAACCTTTTTCTATTTTCCAAATACACAATGCTCACAAAATTCTAGATCCATACTTTTTAAATCTGAAAGCATACCTTTAGACTTAAGAATTGACATCCCCTTCTCACTCATGTGGCCAAGCCTTGAGTGCCACAATTTACAATCCACACCTGAAGTAGATAAAACTGAAGGAGATTTGTTAGTAACACAATTACACAAATAGAGAGTACCTTCTCTCTTACCTCTGGCCATAACTAGTGCACCCTTGGTCACCTTCCAAGAATCTGCTATGAGAGTTACTGTACAACCCTCATCACCTAGCTTACCTACAGAAATCAAATTTCTCTTCAAACTAGGAACATGCATCACATCTCTCAACACCCATGTGTTGCCATTCTGCATCTTCAGCTGCACTTTACCTTTGCCAGTAATCTTACAAGGCTCGTCATCCCCTAAGTACACTATTCCAAAATCTCCATGGATATAGTCACTGAAATACTCTCTGTTAGGGGTAGCATGGAAAGATGCACCAGAATCTAATACCCAAGATTCTATGTTATTATGCAAAGAGAAAATTAAAGCATCTTGTGCAATACCTGCAACCTTGGCTTCTTCCTTTCCTTCGTGTTGGTTGTCCTCCTTAGGCTTTGACCAACAATCTCTGCTTATGTGCCCCATCTTTCCACAATTCCAGCATTGTGGCTTCCTGCCATTCCTGGATTTGGATCTTCCTCTCACCTTAGACTTAGATCTTGATCTCCTCTTGCTCTTTTTTTTTTTCCTTCCCCTGCTCTCAAAATTTAAAGCATTCCTAGATGTCTCTTCTATGCTTTTCCTGCATATTTCCTCATTCAAGATAACACTAACAACATCCTCTACTTTCAAAATATTTGATGCAGATGCAGTATTAGAAACTGCCATTACTAAGCCATGCCAGCTTTCAGGCAAAGAACATAATATCAAAAGAGCTTTTATTTCATCTTCAAATACAATATTGATAGAACTTAACTGATTAACAATTCCATTGAAATCATTCAGATGAGTAGAAATAGATCCACCGTCATTCATATGCAAATTAAATAACTACTTCATAAGATATACCTTATTTGAAGCTGAGGGTTTTTCATACATATTTGCTAACGTAGTCATCAACTCTACCGTTGTTTTTGCCTGTGACAAATTAGATATCACAGTGGAGGCCAGACTCAGTCTTATAGACCCAAGAGCCTTTCTGTCAAGAACTTCCCATTCTTCATCCTCCATGTCCTTGGGCTTCTTTGCTATCCCACCTAACGGTAAGTAGAGATCTTTCTGATACAGATAGTCCTCTATCTGCATTCTCCAATGTTGGTAGTTCTTGCCATTAAACTTTTCCATTCTCAACTTACTTTCTTCTACCATTGCTTCTCCCACTCAAACAGAAATCCCTACAAAAATCCCTGTGAGCAACCTGTAACCTGTAACCTGTAACCAAGGCTCTGATACCACTTGTTGGTATCAGCTATTGAACCTGCAACCAGGCTCTGATACCACTTATTGGGGGATCAAACCAACAATAGATTACACTTGTGAAAGCAATAAACGCAGAAATAAATCAGATAGATAAGTAACTGAAATGATAAATAGCATAGAACAAGATATACAAGAAAACACCCTGAAAACTTGTATTGAAACTCTTTACAATAGGAATACAATGAAGAAACTTCATTCTCCCACACCTCTCTCAGATGCACACAAGATCTCTCACTAGATCTCTATTCCTCAAGAGCTCTCTCTCAAGTACACTCAAATCCAACAACCTAGATTGATACAACTCTGTACTGTCCTTCAAACATTCACAATGTTCTACTATTACAGTTCTACACTCTTCTCTCTACAATCTAAGCTAAGAAGATCTTTCCTACATATAGAAATTGGAAACTTGAGAATGCTCTTACAACAAACATTTAAGCCTCTTCAACAAGGGCTCTAAAAATAATATTGCTAATAATAGAGACGCGAGCTTGAGACTACAACTCAAACTCATCATGGAAACACTCGCTGCTGTCCATGGAAATAGCTTTCTGGACACGCAGGTAACTGACGTCGGTTCCTGCCTGTTCGCCTGTGACCGTCGTCGGCCGCTCCTGACCGACACCGGCGTCTGTGTAGACCTGAACCTGTTTTAGTATGCTCCTTGGTGAAGCTTTTAGCTCCACACCCTAACAATCCTTGTGCATGGATTATCTGCATATTTGAACTTGAGAATGATATTTTAAAATGATAATGACTAATTTACAATTTTTTTTGACATTTTGACCAAAATTAGTGTTTTTTAAGCTAGAATTTCTTGGTTTGACCTATTTAAAAAGGTTATGATCTATTTTAAGAAATTTTTGTATGATAGGAGTAGTGATTTGACCTTGACAGATCAAATCAATAATAATTTTGGTGAATTTTAGAGGTTGATCAGCATATTTGTTAAATAAATTATAAAATTAGACAAGATAAACTTGGATATACACTAAATATTAGAAGATCTTTTATAGACAAAGACATAACAAGACAACAAACATGTGCACATGTGCACTTAAAGGAAAGGACAACAACACCATGAAAAGGAAAAAATAATAAATAAAAGTGTGTGAAAATATGCACTTATAGGAATGAAATATAATGAGTCTATTATGTACAAACTAACCTCCACCTTGCTGGTCCTACTAGATCAAATGGAAAGCTATTTGATATACTACGGAACTTTGAAACATATATGCTTTCTTTTGATAGTTCTCTTCTGCAAATGGGATCACTTATATGTTCATATGTTTTAGATGATGTATCTAAGCCTCCAAATTTTATTTTTAGGTGTATATATTAAATATATGGATCTAATATCCAATCATCTTCCTCCCATATTCTTCTTTGTTGCATCAAAGTGCTATCTCTACCTCATTCTTAGGTGTATCACTCTAGAGTACACCTTATTTGAAGATGTGTAAAACACACCCTCCCTCTAGCTGATATAATCAGATCTTCTCAAGAGTGTGAGTGAATTTGTACTAATAAAAATTTGTTGATTCCCTTAATTTTTATCAATTAAATCTGATTTATTATGATTTTTTGGATGAAAAAGGAGAAATAAACTGAAATAAGAAATCCTATTTAATGAGGTGATGAACCTAAATGATTGAGATTCTCTAAATATTTTTTTGAAACTTATTAAGGCACACAACGAATCAAAATAAATTCTTCAGTAAATCATAAACATAAGTGTTTCAAAAGAAGGCCTAAAATAAGTTTGCAAAGCAAATTCTATTCCTAGCTCTTCAAATGACCTATAGAGGATGAAATTTTCATAGTAGATGTGAAAAGGACTTAAAAAAAAGGAAATCATATGACACTTGTATGTTGGTGCACAATCAAATTGCACTCTATTTTGATCCCAAAAAAAATGTATGGAAAAAATCTTCTTTATTTGATAAATGATGTCAATTACAATTTTTGCTCTACTTAAAAAATTCTTTAAAAATGGCTTCAAAAAACCAATATATAAGCCTAAAAAATTAACCAAAGTCAAATTGGCATGGAAAATATAATTATTAGTCTTATTTCAGTTTAAAAATAAATAAAATCCTTTTACAATATTAAATAAAGGGTTTAAAATCTTCTAAATCTTCAAAAATTGCATGTTCTTCATTTTTGGCATAGAATTGAAAAGTGATGGACTCATGTTGACTTATCAACCTTATTTTCATAAAAATTATGCCATAAATGAGAATATAAATCCATATTTAAAGTGATTTTAAGTTCTTGAAAGTCTTTATCTTGCATGAAAAGCATGAGAAATGCATGAAACTAGTTAAACTAGTCAATCGAAGAGATTTGATCTTTAACGACTAATTAACTCAACTTGAGTTTAATTTTCATGAATTACAACTTATTAATTTACTTGATAATGATATATATATTTAGAAAATTTATATTTCACGTGGTAACTCTAAAATCAATTCATTTGATAGATTTTCAACACCATTTTTTACTTGCTTTACTGACCAATTAGGCATAATAGTCTATATTTTGGTATTTGAACTTCATTAAGCCTATAAAAATATGCCATGAAATGTGAAAAAATTATTAAATAGACCTATAAAAACCTTTTTTATCATAAAATATTTGATTTTGATGAAAAAACACTCATCATTCAGTCAACAGGATTGATTAAGTCTATTTTACTCTATTTTTCTGCAGACTGATCACTTTGATTGAGCTGGTTGAAACACTTATAATATTATTTTAGACCAAATTAAAAATTTAAGATGAATAAAAAGTCTTAGGATTTTATCTCAATTGATTAGATTTTATTGAAGTATCTTGTATTTCCTTTTACATATTTTTTTACACAAAAAGCATGATTTCTACCCTCATCTATATATCTCCTTGCATAAAATTGATATTTATAAAATATTCTATGAGTTTACTTGAAATTTTAAAATGTTTTAAGTGTATTCAAGATGATTTTATGGCAATAAAATTAAATTTTTGTAAAACTAGTTTTTGGAGGGTTTAGATAGGTTTTAAAACTAAATTTTTAAAATGATGGTTCATGAAGTATAGACCTCCAAATCCCAAATTTTTTCTATTTATGTGTATAACACTGACCTCTCTAGTATCCTTTAAAATATTGAGTTTCCATTCAAAATATATAAAAAGTTACCATGTGAAAAAATCTATCTATAGGATTTTGACTGTATTTTGAGTTATCTACACTGTTAATGATTGTTCATAAAAAAAATACTCAAATTGTCTTAATTTTTCATCAATTATAATTATATATGAATACTCAAAACATCATAATAGTGTTCATTTAAACTCCACACATGGTGAAAGATATGAACATCTGAATAAGAGATTATGAAGAGTGTCTAGAATTGAAAAAAAATATCACCAAAATAAAAATAACACTTCACATTCTTTGCAATACCTAAAAAAATCATCATGGGGTCTGTATCATGCTATCAAAATACTATGAAATCATATTTTACTTGAAAAATCAAAAAATATTTTTTTGACCTTTATGTTTGTTTGTTTGTAAAAGCTTGTATGAGTATGCTTGACTTCAAATTTAGAGTTTTAACACTCTTTAAAGGTCTGATTATGATGTAGAAACATCGTCTTGTGCTTATCAAATTTTTATCTAAATGTATAAACCTCTGTGACACTTCAGGATGATGCATACTTCAATGGTGATCTCCAACAAATATGCTAAGGACTGTTATAAAATAACAAGAATTTTCACTTGTTAAATGGCCATGAAACTTTATCAAAATGTTTTTCAACTCATAATGACCTTGTGTACAAAATTTGATGTCTTGAACCCATCTGTAGCTCTCAAAATACTCAATTTTCTCTCAACATTGATCTTTGTGCATGATTATCTGCATATTTGAACTTAACAATGATGTTTTGAAATGATAATGACTTATTTACAATATATTTTTGACATTTTTGACCAAAATTAGTGATTTTTAAGTCACAATTCCTTGATTTTGCCAACTTTAAAAGGCTATGACTGATTTTATAAAAGTTTTGTATAATAAGAGTAGTAATTTGAGCTTAAAAGTTCAAATCAATAATAATTTTGACAAATTTTAAGGGTTGACCAACCTACTAGTCAAATAACTCAAAAATTCTAACAAAGATAGACTTGGATATACACTGAATATTATAAGTTTTTTTACAGATAAAAATATAATAAAACAATAAATATGTGCACGTGTACTTAGAGGAAAGGACAACAACACGAAAAAAAATAACAATTGAAAGCATATGTAGATATGCAATTAGAGGAATAAAATACAAGGATTTTATTATGTACAAACTAACCTCCATCTTACTAGTCCTCCTGGATCAAATAGAAAGCTATTTGATGCACTATGGAACTTTGAAACATATTTATTTCCTTTTGATAGCTTTCTTTTGTAAATGGGATCACTTATATGTTAATATGTTTTGGATGATATATTTAAGCCTCCAAATTCCATTCTTAAGTGTATATATTGAAGATATGGATCTAATATCCAATCATCCTCCTATTTTCTTCTTTGTTGCATCAAAAGTGTTATATCTACCTCATTCTTATGTGTATCACTCTAGAGTTCACTTTGTTTAAAGATGTGTAAAACACACCCTCTCTCTAGCTAATACAATTGAATATATTTAGAGTGTGGGTGACTTTTTACTAAAAAAATCTCAAATATAGGGTTGATTCCCTTAAAATTTATCAATTAAATCTGATCTAATATGATTTTTTTAAATGAAAAGAGAGAAACAATTGAAATGAGAAATCCTATTTAATGAGATGATGCACCTAAATTATTGATATTCTTTGAAATATTTTTTAAAATTGAGTAAGGCACACATATGAATCAAAATATTTTTTTCAATAAATTTTAAACATAAGTGTTTCAAATGAAGGTCTAAAAGAAGTTTGCAAATCAAATTCTATTCCTAGCTCTTCAAATGACCTATAGAGGATAAAATTTTCACTATAGGTTTCAAAATGACCTAAATAGAAAGGAAGATAGATGCCACTTATATGATGTTACATAATCAAATTACACTCTATTTTGATCTAGAAAAAATATACACAAAAATTCTTCTTTATTTAATAAATGATGTCAATTACAATTTCTGCTCTACTTTAAGATTTTTTTTAAAATGACTTCAAAAAGCTAATATATAAGTCTAAAACTTTAAATAAAGCCAAATTGACATGTAAAATATAATTATTAGGCTTATTTAAGTTTATAATAAAATAAAATCCTTTTACAATATTAAATAAAGGCTTTAAGATCTTTCAAGTCTTCAAAAATTGCATGTTCTTCATTTTTGATATTGAATTGAGAAGTGGTGGGCCCATGTTGACTTTTACAACTTCCTTTCATGAAAATAATTAAATTATAAGATAAATCCATATTGAAAGTGATTTGAAGTTTTTTAAATTCTTTATCTTGCATAAAAAGTATGGGAGATGCATGAAGCTCATCAAACTAGTCAACCAAAAAGATTTGATCCTTAAGGACTAGATAACTCAACTTAAACTCAAATTGCATGAATTGAAACTTGTGTATTGAATTTAAAATTATATATCCACTTAAAAAACATATATTCCATGTGATAACTTTAAAATTAATTTATTTGATAGATTTTCAATGTCATTCTTTACTTGCTTTATTGACCAATTAGGCATATTAGTCTAATTAGGCCTAATAGCCTATCTTCTAGAATTTGGACTCCATTAAAACTACAATAATATGTCACAAAACCTGAAAAATAATTAAATATATATGAAAAAAAAATTATCATCACAATATATTTGATTTTGATGAGAAAACACTCGTCATTTAGTCAAAAGGATTGACTAAATTTATTTTGCTTCATTTTCCTACAGATTGACCATTTTGATTGAGCTGGTTGGGATGCTTATGGGATGTTTTATTATAAAATTAAAATTTTATGATCAATAAAAAGTCTTAATATTTCATCTTCATTGATTTGATTTCATTGAAGTGTCTTGTACTTCATTTTACGTACTTTTTAACACAAAAAACATGATTTCTACCCTCATCTTTTAATTTTATGCATAAAATTGATATTTTTGAAATCCTCTTTGAGTTTACATGACATTTTAAAATGTTTGACATTGATTCAATACAATTTTATGATAATAAAATAAACTTTTTATAAGACTAGTTTTTTGAGGGTTTAAACAGACTTTGAAGCTAAATTTTTAAAATGATAGTTCATGAAGTACAAACATTCAAATATAATTTTTTTCATTGATGTGTATAACACTAACTCCCCCAACATAATTAAAAATATTGGGTTCCCATTTAAAATATATAAAAATTTACCATGGGAAGAAATCTACCTGTGAGGTTTTAACTACATTCTGAGTTGCTTACACTCATAATAATTATTTGTAAAGAAAAACCATTCAAATGATATAAATTTTTCATGAATTTTAATTAAATATGAATACTCAAAACATACTACTAGTGAAAGATATGAGCATTTGAACGTGAGGCTAGGAAGGGTGTTTAGAACTACAAAAATAAAAATTTCACCAAAATAAAAATAACTCTTCACATTCTTTTCAATGAAATAAAACATCATCATGAGGTCTATACCATACTATCAAAACACTCTCAAAGCATATTTTGGTTGAAAATTCAAAAAATCCATTTTTGACCTTTATACTTGTTTACTTGCAAAAGCTTGTATGCACATAATTTACTTAAAATTTAAAATTTTGACACTCTTTAAAGGTCTTATGATGATGTTAAAATACAATTATATGTTTTTAAAATTTTTACCTAGGATTATAAACCTTTGTGGCACTCTAAAATGATAAAACTTTTACCTTATGGATATGATAATAAATATTATCAAATAGAAAGTATCTCCACTGATCCAATAGCCATGAAAATTTGTCAGAAAGTTTTTCAACTCATAGTGACTATTTTTACAAAATTTGAGGTTTTGAAACCACCTATAGCTCCCAAAATGTTCAATTTTATTTCAAAATTGATTCTTGTACATGGACTGTCTGCATATCTAAACTTAACAATGCTATTTTCAAATGATAATGACCCATCTACAATCTATTTTTGACATTGTGATCAAAATTAGTGCTTTTTAGACCAAAATTTCTTGATTTGACCAAATTTAAAAGGCTATGACTAATTTTAGAAAAGTTTTATATGATAGGAGTAGTAATTTGACCTTGGTAGATCAAATCAATAACAATTTTGATGACTTCAAGGGTTGACCAATCTATTGGTAAAAGAACTCAGAAACTCTAAAAAAACTAGACTTGGATATACACTAAATAATGAAATATCTTTTATAGACAAAGACATAACAAGATGATAAATATGTGCACATGTGCACTTAGAGAAAAAGACAACAATAACATCAAAAGAAAAAAAAACAACTAAAAACATGTGCAACTATGCAATTAAAAAAATAAAACATAAAGAGTCTATTATGTATAAACTAACCTCTACCTTGTTGGGCCTCTTGGATCAAATGATAAGCTATTTGATGTACTATGAAACTTTGAAATGTATTTACTTTCTTTTGATAGCTATCTTATGTAAATGGGATCAATTATATCTTCATATATTCTAGATAATGTAGATAGGCCTCCAAATTCCCTTTTTATGTGTATGGATTGGAGATATGGACCTAAGATCCAATCATCCTCCCATATTCTTCTTTTTTACATCAAAAGTGCTATCTCTACCTCATTCTTAAGTGTATCACTCTAGAGTACACCCTATTTGAAGATGTGTAAAACACACTCTCTCTTTAGTTGATACAATTATATCTTCTCAGAGTGTGAGTGAATTTTTACTAAAAAAATATCTAGAGAGGGATGGTTCTCTTAAGATTTATCAATTAAATCTTATCTACTATAATATTTTTGGATGAAAAGGGAGAAAGAAATTGAAATAGAAAATCCTATTTAATAGGATGATGCACCTGAATGATTGATATATTTTGACATATTTTTAAAAATTGAGTAAAACACACATATGATTCAAAATAAATTATTCAATAAATTTTAAATATAAGTGTTTCAAAAGAAGCCCTGAGAGAAGCTTATAAAACAAATTCTATTCCTAGCTCTTCAAATGACCCGTAGAGGATGAGATTTTCAAAATAGGTGTGAAAAGGACCTAAAAAAAAGAAAGTAGATTCCACTTTTATGTTGGTACACAATTAAATTACACTCTATTCTGATCTATAAAAAATGTATACAAAAAATCTTCCTTATTTGATATAGGTATCAATTACAATTTCTACTTGGTTTCAAGAATTCCTTAATAATGGCTTCAAAAAGCCAAAATATAAGTCTAAAACCTTAACTAAAGTGAAAGAGGCATGTAAAATAGAATTATTATTCTTATTTGAGTTAAAAATAAATAAAATATTTTTACAATATTAAATAAAGGCTTTAAAATCTTCTGAGTCTTCAAAAATTGTGTGTTCTTCATTTTTGACATAGAATTGAGAAGTGGTGGGTCCATGTTAACTTTTCAATCCTACTTGCATGAAAATAATTCCATAAATTATAATATAACTTCATCTTAAAAGTGAGTTTAAGTTCTTGAAAATCTTTATCTTACATGAAAAGCATGAGAGATGCATGAAACTAGTCAAACTAGTCAACCAAAGAGATTTGACCCTTAAAGATTAGTTAACTCAACTTGAGCTCAACTTGCATGAAATAATTTTTTTTAATTGACTTGATAATGATATATCCAATTAAAAACATATATTTTACATGGTAACTATAAAACTAATTCATTTGATAGATTTTTAACACCATTCTTTACTTGCTTTATTGACCTATTATGTCAATTAGGCCTAATAGCCTATCTTCTTGCATTCAGACTCCATTAAGTCTGAAAAAAAATTCCATAAAACTTGAAAAAATAATTAAATAGACATAGAAAAACTTTTTTCATCACAAAATATTTGATTTTGATGAGAAAACACTCATCATTTAGTCAACAGGGTTTACTAGACCTATTTTGTTCTATTTTTCTGTAGATTGGCCACTTTGATTGAACTAGTTGGGAAAATTATGAGATGATTTTAGATTAATATTAAAATTTTAAGATGAATAAAAAGATTTAATATTTTATCTCCATTGATTATATTTCATTGAAGTGTCTTGTACTTCATTTTACATACTTTTTTTACATAAAAAACATGAATTTTGCCCTCATCCATACATCTCCATACATAAAATAGAAAATTATATAATCCCCTATAATTTTTATTTAAATTTAAAAAAATTTAAGTTGATTCAAGATTATTTTATGATAATAAAATCATTTTTTTATAAAACTAGTTTTTTGAGGGTTTAAGCAGGCTTTGTAATTGAATTTTTAAAATGATGGTTCATGAAGTACAAACCTCTAAAAACTCAAAAAGAATTATTTATGTGTATAACACTTAACCCCCAACATCTTTTAAAATATTAATTTTCTATTAAAAATATATAAAAATTTACCACATGGAGAAATATGCCTGTAGGGTTTTGAATATATTATGAGCTATCTACACTCTTAATGATTATTCATAAAGAAAAAATACTCAAATAGTTTAATTTTTTTATTAATTATAATTAAATAATAATAATAATCAAAACATACTAAGATTTTTCATCCAAACTCTACATGTGGTGAAAGATATGAGCATATAAACAAGAGGCTAGGAAAGGTGTCTAGAATTGAAAAAAACAAAAAATTCGTGAAAATAAAAATAAATCTTCAAATTATTTTAAATTCCTTATAAAATCATCATGGGTTCTATACCATGCTATCAAAACACTCTGAAAGCATATTTTTCTTGAAAAGTCAAAAAACATTTTTTTGGTCTTTATGTTTGTTTGCTTATAAAAGCTTGTATAAGCATGGTTTACTTAAAATTTAGAGTTTTTACACACTTTTAAGGTCTAATTATGATGTAAAAATATCATCCCATACTTTTTAAACATTTATATCGACTTATAAACTTTTGTGGCACTCAGAATGATACCTACTCTAATGGTGATCTCCAATAGATATGCTAAGAGTTGTTACAAAATAAAATGTATCTCTTATTTTCTAATGGCCATAAAAAAATTTCATAAGGTTTTTCAATTCATAATTATCTTGTGTATGAAATTTGAGGTCCTGAAACCACCTAGAGCTCCCAAAATGTTTAATTTTCTCTCAAAATTGATCCCTGTGCATAAATTATCTGCATATTTAAACTTAACAATGCTATTTTGAAATGATAATGACATATTTACAGTAAATTTTTGACATTTTAACCAAAATTAGTGATTTTTAGGTCACAATTCCTTAGTTTGACTAAGGTTAAAAGGTTATAACCAGTTTTAAGAAAGTTTTGTATAATAGGAGTAGTAATTTGACTTTGACAAGTCAAATCAATAACAATTTTGGTGACTTTCAAGGATTTATCAATCTTCTAGTCAAATAAATTATAAAATATAGCAAGTATAAACTTGGATATACACTAAATATTGGAATATCTTTTACAGACAAAGACACAATAAAACAACAAAAATGTGCACATATACACTTAAAGGAAATGACAACAACAATACAAAAAGAAAAAATAACTAAAATTATGTGCAAATATGCACTTATAAGAATAAACGTAAAGTTTATATTATGTACAAACTAACCTCCATCTTTTTGGTTCTCTTGGATCAAATGGAAAGCTATTTGATGCACTATAAAACTTTGAAACGTATTTGCTTCATTTTAATAGCTCTCTTCTACAAATGGAATCACTTATGTATTCATATGTTATGGATGATGCAGATAGGCCTCCAAATTTCTTTATTATGTGTATGTATTGAATACATGGATCTAATATTCAATCATTATTCTCCCATATTCTTCTTTGTTACATCAAAATTGTTATCTCTACCTCATTCTTAAGTGTATCACTCTAGAGTGCACCTTGTTTGAAGATGTGTAAAACACACCCTCTCTCCAAATGATACAATTAGATCTTTTTAGAGTGTGGGTGACTTTGTAATAAGAATATTCTCTAGAGAGAGTTGGTTCTCTTAAGATTTATCAATTAAATCTGATTTATTGTGATTTTTTGGGATGAAAAGGGAGAAACACATTTAAATAGAAAATACTATTTAATGGGGTGATGCACTTGAATGATTGATATTTTATGAAATATTTTTTTAAATTAAGGCATACATATGAATAAAAATTAATTCTTCAATAAATCTTAAATATAAGTGTTTCAAAAGAAGGCCTGAAAGAAGCTTGCAAAGTAAATTATATTCCTAGCTCTTCAGATGACCTGTAGAGGATGAGATTTTCATAGTAGGTGTGAAAAAGACCTAAAAAAAGGAAAGTAGATGCCACTTTTATGCTGGTACATAATCAAATTACATGCTATTCTGATTCAAAAAAGAATGTATGTAAAAAATCTTCTTTATTTGATAAATGATGTCAATTACAATTTATGCTCTGCTTCAAGAATTCTTTAAAAATGGCTTCAAAAAATCAATATATAAGTCTAAAACCTTAAATAAAGATAAAGTGGCATGAAAAAAAAAAGTCTTCTTTGAGTTAAAAATAAAATAAAATCCTTTTACAATATTAAATAAAGGCTTTAAAATCTTTCAAGTCTTCAAAATTTGCATATTCTTCATTTTTGACATAGAATTGAGAAGTGGTGGGCCCATGTTGACTTTTTAATCTTCTTTGCATGAAAATCATGTCATAAATTATAATATAACTCCATCTTGAAAGTGAGTTTATGTTCTTGAATGTCTTTATCTTGCATGAAAAGCATGGGAGATGCATGAAATTAGTCAAACTAGTCAACTGAAAAGATGTGACCCTTAAGGACTAATTAACTCAACTTGAGCTCAATTTACATAAATTAAAATTTGTGGATTTACTTGAAAATGATATATCCACTTAAAAAATATATATTCCATATGGTAACTATAAAATTAATTCATTTGATAAATTTTCAATGCTATTCTTTACTTGTTTTATTGACTAATTAGGCCTAATAGCCTATCTCCTAGCCTTTGGAATCCATTTAACCTACATCAAGATGTCATAAAACCTGAAAAAAATAATTAAATAGACTTAGAAAAACTTTTATCATCACAAGATATTTGATTTTTATGAGAAAACACTTGTTATTCAGTCAACAAAGTTGACTATACCTATTTTGCTCCATTTTTCTATAGATTGGCCATTTTGATTAAGTTGTTTGGGATTTTTTTTGAGATGATTTTTGATAAAATTAAAATTTTAAGATGAATACAAAATCTCTAGATTTTATCTTCATTTATTAGATTTTATTGAAGTGTATTGTACTTTATTTTACATGTTTTTTTACATTAAAAACATGATTTTTCTACCATCCCTACATCTCCATGCATAAAATTGATATTTATAGAATCTTATTTGAGTTTAAATGAAATTTTAAAATGTTTTAGGTTGATTCAAGATGATTTTATGACAATAAAATCATTTTTTTGTAAAACTAGTTTTTTGAGGGTTTAGGTGGGCTCTGGAGCTAAATTTTTAAAATGATTGTTTATGAAGTACAAACCTCAATATCTCAATTTTTTTCAATTGATGTGTAGAACACTGACCCCCCAACATATCTAAAAATATTGGGTTCCCATTCAAAATATATAAAAGGTTATCACATGAAAAAAATTTGTGCATGAGATTTTGACTACATTCTGAGCTGTTTACACTCTTAATAATTGTTCATAAAAAAACCACTTAAATAGTCTTAATTTTTCATAAATTCTAATTAAATATAAATACTCAAAATATACTAAGAGATTTCTTCCAAAATCCACACATGGTGAAAGATATGAGCATCTAAATAGGAGGCTAGGAATTGTGTTTAGAATTGAAAAAATGAAAATTTCATCAAAATGAAAATAACTCTTCATATTTTTCTTAATACCTAAAAAAATAATCATGAGCTATATGCCATGATATCAAAACACTTTTAAAGTACATTTTTATTGAAATTTTGAAAAACCCCTTTTTGGACTTTATGCTTGTTTTCTTGTAAAAGCCTATATGAACATGGTTTGCTTAAAATTTAGAGTTTTGAAACTCTTTAAATGTCTAATTATGATGTAAAAACATCATATTATGCTTTATAAACTTTTAACTAAACTCAAAAAAATCTATGGCACTCCAGAATGATGCTTACTCTAATGGTGATCTTTAATGGACATGTTAAAGACTATTACAAGATAGAAAGTATCTTCACTTGTGCAATGGCCATGAAACATTTTTTGAAGGTTATAAAACTCATACTGATCTTGTGTATAAAATTTTAGGTCCTAAAATTACCTGTAACTCCTAGAATGTTCAATTTTCTCTCAAAATTAATCCTTGTGCATGGATTGTCTACATATTTGAACTTAACAATGCTCTTTTAAAATGATAATGACCCATTTACAATATATTTTTTACATTTTTGACCAAAATTAATATTTTTTAAGCCAATTTTTTTTGTTTTGACTAACTTTTAAAAGCTATGACCAATTTTTAAAAAGTTTTGTATAATAGGAGTAGTAATTTGACCTTGATAGGTCAAATGAATAACATGAGCTCAAGGAAAAAAATTGTATTGATCCTCATTATGTGGATTAGTATTGCAGCCCACCCTCTCACTTCACACACTATAATGATAAAGGTGTTAGGTGCTTTGCTAAAATATACTAAATTTTAGAGTTTATACTCAATGAGAGAGCTAAGTTGGTTCTCTCCTTTACAATGACCTCCAAGTAAGATTGTCTAGAAAGGATAAGGTTTACCACTAGGTGATGAAATCCTATTTTTGACTTGTCTCAAGTATGTTTTTATATGTTGATTGATTATGTGGTTTGATAAAAGTGTGTGATAACAAGAGTGAAAACTATGATTAATTACTTTACCTTTAAGTTACTAGATGAACTAAATCAAGCGATCAATCAATGTATGAAAAAGGTTTATTTTAAGCCCAAAAAAAATTCAAATTTCATTTGATGAGCATACAATAAGGAAAAAAAGTATGTTAGGTCCCATCGAGCATGCCAAAATGTTTTAGATTAATTTTTATTCATTTCTTAATTTGGAAGCAAGTAATGAAACTAGTAAAAGGGGTGTGTAGAATAATACCTAATAAATTGCATGCATGATCCAAATGATGGTGGAAAATCTTATTTGGCTTGGAAATAATAAATTGAATATAATAAAGACATTATAAAAAGGGGTTGTTACATAGATGGTTGAGTGGACTGCTTAGCTTGAGCTAGATCTAAGAAATGTATGCTTGTTAGGAGGCTATCAATCCACTATTTATAACAATTAAGTTAATATAAATAAAAAAAAGAATACTTGCATTCAATAAATAGAAATTAAATTCATTTATGATGACATGAAATTAAATTATTTATTAAAAAATGATTAAATATAGAAAAGGTGGGTCAATACTCATGCTAAGATGGTTGGGGTCAGGTTCAAAAAATAAAAAAAGTCTCTATAAATAGGCAATAACAAGAAAATAGGGTATGGTTAGGGTTAAGGGGTGAAAATAAATTGTTATTGTTTTGTACTATAGTGACTATCAATGGTTGAGTGAACCATCAATAATTGGATTAACCATCAACATTTGGGTGACAATCGATGGCTGAGGTGACCATTAGTGGTTGGGCTAACCATCAGTGGTTGCCTATGAAATTATGGAAATATTCAAAAAAGTAATGGTAGATTGGGTAATTTTTCAAGTAGAGATGTTATGGATCTAAAGGATGGAAAATAAGATAAAGATAGGTATGGATGGGGTAGGGAGGTTAGAAATGAAATAGATTAAATAAAATAAGCATGAGATACTTGTAACTTGATGGTAGAAGGCTAAATTAATTTGGCCAAAGTGATAGCAATTTAACCTTTAAAAGTCATTTTTATAGAGTTTTAGGTCTCTATTGATGTTTTTTGCTTACTAAAGAGATGTTGGATACCTGTATGCAAGATAGCTTAGACATGGATTGCTAGATTTCTAGATCTAGATTTGAATCTCCTCTTGATTCTCTCTTTTTATAGCATGAAGTTAATAATTAGTGTAGGAGGAAGTTGTTAAATGGATAGAGGAAAAAGTCTCTAGTTATGATGCTTTAAAATAGGCTTGCATCACATAAGGGAAGTTACTAAATATTTCATGATTATTTTGTACATCTAGCAATGCTTTAAATCTCTAAATCAAGCTTGGAGACTTGACTATCGACAGTCAGTCCAACTGTCGATGGTTAGGTTAATCATTAGTGGTTGAGGTTTTATAAGAAATGGGTTAAATAAGTGAATTAAAAAGGTAAGTTTGTAAATTAATAAATGGGCTAAGTCAACTAGGTGGCCAACTAACCATAGAGTTAGATAGGGGTTAAAGACATTTTGACATCTAAAACTATGTAGTTTTTTAGTGCCTATAAATATGCTAAAATGGAAGTGGCAGGTGATTAGCATGGACTTCATCCAAGGGCTTCTATTATCATAAAATTGTCATAATATGATCTTGGTTTTAATTGACAAACTAATTAAAGTAGCCCAAATCATACTGGAAAACTTGATAGATGACGCACCTATACTTGCAAAGAGATTCATGAAGGAGGTATATAAACTACATGGTTTTCTAGAGAAGATCATTTCATATCAAGATCCAAGGATGACTTCAGGTTTTTGTTGACTCTAAATTTTACTCTAGATATGAAGTTGAAATTGAACATTACTTATTACCCATAAACTGATGGATAAATAGAATGAGTTAATTAGTTTTTAGATCTCCTTTGTATGTATTGCATGGATCAACAATAAAAGTGGAAGGATTACATTCTATTAGTTGAGTTTGCTTACAACTCATACCAATCAATAGTGAATATTGATCCATTTGAGGCATTATATAGAAGGAGGTGTATAACACTAATCATTTAGGATAGGTTAGAAGATAGGGTAGTCTTTGGATCTGAGATGCTTTCAGAAATGGAAGAACAAGTCAAGACAATCAAGATAAGGTTGGCTGAGGCTAATGATAGACAAATTTTTTATTTTTATCTAAAAATAATAGATAGATAATTTTTTGTAGTTGATAAAGTGTTTGTATAGGTTAAAACTCAAAAAAAATTGATTAAATTCAAGAAGCCAGTGAAACTTTCGCTAAGATATGTGGGACTAGTTGAGGTTTTAGAGGCGATCAATCTTGTAGCATATAAGATTGAATTGTCACCAACTCTAGCTCTTTTGCATAATATATTTTATATGTCTTATAATAAAAATTATGTTATTGATCCTTCGCATGTATTGGACTGGAATGATTTGTAGGTTCTAGATCTTGGGGTGGTCATGATATAAACAATCAGAATAATTGACACTCACAAACTTATTTTTCATAATAGACAAGTGTCATAGTGTAAAGTCTAGTGGGACCAATATTTTGAAGATAGTGCTACTTGAGAGGACTATGATGAGTTTTATAAGATATTTCCACATTTTTTTGCTTGATATGCTACTGCATATTATTTTATTTCCTACTAAATAATGTTTTAAATTCTAAACTTGTGTTTGAATAAGAGTCATCATGATGATGACTAGCTTTAGGGGAAACGATGTTGCATCCCAATTTCTCTCTAAGATAAATAACTTATTAATCTATGTATTTGTAAGGTTATTATGTGATTAACTAACGATTGATTTACTTTATGCCATATATTGATTATGTGAAAATTATACGTTAATTTACATGATTGATTATCTATGAGTTGGTTATACTTTTATATTACGTATATTATGATCATGTTTATTAGTTTATACATCAATATTTTATGGATATATTTATGTTCGGGCTAACTAACTTAATTGTTATGAGGTAGATTTAGTATTGATCCATCCCTCAAAGTGTCATAGAGGGAGATCATCATTAGAGAAGGTGGTGTGGATGGAGGTATTAGGGGATGACAAAGAAGAAAATTAGAAACCTATGCCACACCACAATAGAGTAACATGTTTTATGTTCATTGCTTGAGTTAGATAGTTGTATCATGTTTTGTGTTACTTTAATTTAAGTGATTATTAATATGATTTATAGTGTGATATATTTTTTTGATTATCGTGTTTATTTTGTTGTGTGATTTCACAAATATATTTGTTTTACATATCAAATCTTATATGATGTTATTTCTTGGTTGAATGAGTGAATCCATACATGTTTTACTTGCCTCACTAATTTATTGGGTATAGTTATGTATTATAGTGATGTGATGTTATTATGCATTACTAGAATAAGTTATAGATGGATTATATTGTTGTTAATTGATGTGTAGGATTAAGGTGATAATAATATTTAGAATATTATTATTGTTTATAATTATTATATATCCTAATGTCAAAAAGATATGAATAACATTATTTGAAAATGTCATTATATTTGATTTAGTGTTGACCCAAGCTTTAATATTCATAATATATTAAATAATGATTATATTTTTAAATGATTAGGTGAAATCACCATGTTTTTAAAAGTGTTTATTACTAATAAGTGAGAGTCAATAAGTTATTTTGTTGACCTATTAATCTTACCACTAGTTAGAAGTTCAAATGCTTTTGTAATGGTAATTATGTTTAAATGGACTTAATATTATTATCAATGGCCTAGTTTTTTTGAAGCTAGTCGACATACCTTCGAATTATATAATGATTAAGACTTTCATACAAGTCAATGGCTTTTTGTGAATTCAATGTTGACATGTATAGTTTGATGGTGATAATATAAAATTAGTTTATTTGATTAATGAAGGAACATTCAAGATTATTAGGTTTAACTTGGCTTTAAATGAGTGTTAAACATACCAGTTGAGTAAGGAAAATCTCTATTTGGTTTGAAAGGGAAACATCTAGTTCAATGATAGCTAGTTAATCATTGTGGAATATTTATAGAATTCTTTGGCATGCAATGAGGATGGAGATGTATAAACTTATGAGGGAGAGGTCATGGAGGACACAACTAGAATACAAAGGATTTAAAGAGTAAATTTGAGCTAATAGAGGGAGGAGAACTTGAATCATTGGCTTTGTCTTAGGATATTTCATAACCAGGTTGGTTTGTTTTAAGATTTCTATGTTTTTCTATGGTGAATTTAGTAATAAAAATCTTGAAATGTTTTTAGTTTATTACGGATTTAAAAATATTTAGTTGGATAAATGATGGGCCCTATGGATGGCTCATTTATCCATAAAACCCATCATATAACCCAAAATATTGGTAAATTTCCATAGTTGTGAACCCTTTTGTTTTACACACTAGGATTTTCACACAAACCCTGTAAGGGACATTTTATTCTCAGTTGTGTCTAAATTTTTTAACTTGGGTAGCTATTTAAATGAACTCTATGTATTTTGGGTGTGGTAGACCCAGGAAAAGATAAAGGCTTTATAATTATTTAATAGATTATATATAGAAGATTTTGATTGAGATCATCCTTTAGTTTATTATTATAAGTACATGGGACTTTATTTAAATAAACCTAAAATCTGGTAAGAGGTATATACAATAAATTTATTTCTTGGATATAAGGTTTGACTATGTTTTGAGGTTTTTTGGCTATATAAAATGGAATTTAGATTATTCATTTATCTTATATATATATATATATATATATATATATATATATATATATATATATAGGGGTGTATATACACCATACAAGATTTTAATAGCCTAAAGTATATATACACATCAATCTACACACACACACACACACACATGAACTTGTAATGACATCCATGATGATTATGAGTTGACTAAAGTTGTGCATATTATGAGAGTTAATTGGTTTTTATCCAAAATTCAATCATGTCTATAAATATATATTCTAATTCAAAGAAGATAGATCATACCATACACTTCTAATTAGGGACACATTAGATAATCATGAACATGACCAATATGGGGATCCACTAGACCCAATTAGGGGATCTCTTACCATAATAAACATGTTATGGAGGGTTCCAAAGACTCCAATCAAACATAATCAAGCAATAACCCTAAGGGAGTCTTATGATTTATATTCACTAAACTAATAACAAGTAAATTAAAGTCTAATCTAGTGCTCACCAAACCTTATGGAACAAATTGGGGGTAAAAAATAATAAAAGTAAACATGAATAGAAGACATATAATCACATAAATGTATATAAAATATTAATGTATGGAATAAAACTAAAAATGTATATCTATCTACTCTTACAAAGGAAGAACAAAGTTAAGAATACTCACCTTTGAAGATGAACCCATTAAGCCTCAATATCTTCCTTGACCAAGGTGATTTATAAGAGGTTGTTTTAGTATGTAAAGATGACAATTAAAAATCATATTTAGGCTATACAACCTATCAATGCATCCAAAATACCTATCCATAATACAAGATTCGTATCTCCAAAGAAAGTATGAAACCCTAAGCTTACTCCTCGAGTAGAATGGTAAATAAACAAATGCGCAATATATCTCAATTCTTCTTCTCTTCTCTAAATAATGGCAAAATGAACTTGTATATATAGGTGGATTTAACCCTAAGCCCTTCTGAAAGTTTTAACTGATAGGGTCAACCCAGTCGACCTAGAATAGTTTTGCATAAGAATTCACTAGGTCATGGGGTAGGTCAACCAACACATTAAGTAAATTTCACCTAGAACTATATAGGGTCAACCTAGTCCACCTAGTATAGTGAATAGTAAGAAAGGGGTTAAGGGTATGAAAATGGGGGTAAAGGGTATAAAATGACTAAAAGAGTGTGAAATAGAGAAGAAAAAGCTTACGGATAAGGTTTTTAAGAGACAAATGTGTAGATAAAAAGTGGCAAAAGTGATGATAATCCTATGAAGCACTAATGGTCTACTCACCCCTTCTTAGTACACCCATTAAGGCATGCACTTAGAGAGATTGAGACTCAATGGGTTCTTTCAAGATATAAAGTATTAGTAAGTGATAAAAGTTTTAAAATATTATGTGTATGGATATTCCCCACTTGATGCTCATCACATGTCATGTGAGTGCAACATGGGATTGTGCTTTAAGAATAAAACATGATAACACATAATGATGATCCTAAGTAAAGTGTATTAAGGAGAAAATAAAATAAATAAAAGGATAGAATTAAAAAATGCATACCTTTACTTACCTTAGTGTTTTAGATAAAGAAGGAAACTACAAGAGAAGTGAAGGAATCTATATGTGAATAACATTAGGTGAACTTGTAGAGATTACTACAAAAAATAGCCAAAAATCAATTTTTTTGGAAGATAAGCATATAGTAATGAAAAATATTCTCTGCTTCATCATGATTCTAGAACATTTTATGGTTCAAAAAATGGATTAGGAAAAACAAAGATATCAATAAAACAAATAATTTGATGAAAAATATTTTAAAGGTAAAAAATTATGAAAATTAAGTTTAAATATGGTGAAAGGGAAGTCATGTGTTATTTTTGACTTATTTGTGAGAGAAAAAGAGATCTGAGAGACCAAATGAGCTAAGATGGTGAGGAGATGGCAACCAAGATGAGAGGGACTCCTAATAATAGTAGTTGGTGTAGCACAAGTAGGCAATTGAAAATTTCAAACTTATTTTTTATTATTTTATTAAAATTAAGTGTTTTTAAAATTTGTTTTTTAAAGCAATTCTAAGAACCAAAATTAACCCAAAAAAGTTGGTACGGGTAGGAAAAACCAATAGGGGAAATGGATTTGAAGATATTAGAGTACTAACTATTGAAAGGCATTTATTACTATCAATATAAGGGTCGACAGGCAAAAATAACTAGGGTGACCTAGTTGACCTAGTAGGCTAAAACTTTACCAAATATATACTACCGACTTAGTAGGTATGTGCTGACTTAGTTTATTTTATAGACTATTGACCTAGTAGAAAAATCCAATCTATCGACTTATTACTAAGTGGGAAAAAAACAAAGGGTTGACTTAGTTTGTTAGGTCAATCTGATCAAAATGAAGAAATTTTGGTCAACTTAGTGTTTGACTAGGTGACCAAAATAGTATGAAAATGCATGAAATAGGTCAAAAGAGTAATATAGAGGTCCATAATGGTTGAATGAGGGATAAAAAGGATGATTAGGCTAAAAATAGCTAAATATAATGAGAAATGGATAGATTATGGTAAATGAGGCTTATTTTTGTTAAAATTTGAAAATAATGTATTTTGATTATAAATGACATGGAGGATCTAATACAACTTTTGTTGTTTTATTGTTGTAGGGGAATCCAAGGTCTTGGAACTTGGTAGATATGACATGGATCCTAGACCTCTTGGAATGATTATCGATTGAGGATCGAGTGAGATTGATTACATTAGGTTTAGGAGGCATTGTAGATATATGTAGGATCCCCTTGAGTTTAGATTTGATAGTCATGTCCCTGGGAGCTTGGTAATGATTGACCAATAATTTTAGGTGGGAGGTGGGTGGGGATACCATATAGGTGGGTATCATCCTAGAGGACATCCATTATATCCTTAAAATACTTATAAGAGGTACACTTATGGTCATGGGAATAATAGATGGATAGGAGGAGAGGAGAGCCTTAGCCATAAGTGTGATGGGTTTAGAGAGGATATATCCTAGATTAAGATTTAACTTGTTCAATGTATCCCTCTTAGATTCTAGATATCTGGAAGGTGGTGATATGGTTTATAAAAACATGGGTGTTGTGTCACAATTAAAATGACAAGGTACCATTATTTGTGATAACCTTATGCCAGACTATATTAGAGTACATAGTTTTATATGATTTAGGTTATATTATCTAGGTACAGCTTATGCATGACATGTATGGGATGTTGTCCCAAAGGTAGAAGTCCATAGGGCCTATTATATTTCTAAGTTTGTGGATAAATGAGAGTTTCCCTATGTATTAGCCAACTAGGTTACCCTATGTGGTCAATGATAAGTTACCTTAGGTACAATGGTGGTGACAGGATCAAGTAGTATGGGTCATGCCCCACATTCCAAAACTATAGATAGTAAGGCAAGAAAAAATTATGTGGTAGTATTATGGGAACATTACTATGGTATGAATGAGCTAGGATACAATCACATCAATATTAACATGGATAGAGATTATAGGCTACTATACTTGGTAGATAAAGCTGCATCTAATGGTGCATGTACTAAGATAGATAAGAATCCCTCATCTAACAACATCGATATTAGTACCCAAATTTGAGGCCAAGAATTTAAGAGAGATAAGGGAGAGTGGAGGATTAGGTCCACCAATTATTAGGCCTATGATTAGACCATGGTGTGAGAGACTGTGGATAGATCAAGCATGATGGGAAACTAAGAGAGAGGGGATAGATGCAGATGTAAGAGTTCCAAAGGTACCATCACCAACACCATAGTAAGAGGATCAATTACAATATTGAATGCATCATCTATAGAGGCATTGATATTAGGAGAGAGCATAGATATTAGTCATCCTAGATGACCCATCAGGTGGTCCAAGATAGAGTTGGGTGATAAAGAGACCACTCAAGCGTAGCCTACGATAGGAATGAGTGGTGACTCTAGGATTTGCTTTTGGGTGGAAACCTATAAATGAGGTATGTGGAGGATGCATTGATAGATAGATTATTCTTGGTGGTCATATAGATGGAGATATGGTAGTAGGTGACACATAGATAGGTAATAAAAGATGTTTGAAATTTCACTTAAGTTTATTTGAAATAAACTAGAGATAGATAGATTTTGAGATATATCAGTGATCTAATATCTATCTAGATTGATTTTTGTAGATTCTATATAATAAGAGACTAGATGGGGGTCCTGAGTGATGGGATCACTCCATGGGATTTTTGATGAGGCGCTAACACTATATGACCCAAATAGATTGGAGGATCTTATGATAGTGTCTTACCTAAGTAGCTAGTTTAGACTAGTAGGAGAGGCTATGAGGTGAGTACAAGAATGTAGAGAGGATCCAAAACCACCAACATAGGTGGGAGTAGGAGAGGTATAGACACGATAGGCCTTGGCTCAAGAGAGATCCATATATATGGCTATCATGACCCAACTGGCATAGTTACATGCCCATCTAGTGTAGGTACAAGCCTAGGTGGCTAGCTTACAAGGATAGGTGATAGGTCTAAGATCTTGGATAACCTCTTTATAATGTACTATTTAGAGGGGATAATTTGAGGCATCTATGGAAAACATGGCTTGGACAAAAGATAGACATGATAGACCATCATCATAGAGCTAGGGTGATGTATATTGGTTGTACTTTGTATCAAATCATTATATATATATATATATATATATATTACATTTTTGCCATTTGGATGTTGATCTTATGTATTTGTGTTATGGTTGTGGTTGTGGATACTTGGATATATTTATTTATATCACATGTATTTAGCTTTTTTTGTATATGTTATATGAAATATATGAGTTTTGGTTTCTTTTCTAGCATTATGGAAGACACATACATGGTTAAAAAGAAGCAAGATTTTTATTGGCTAAGTAAAATTAATCAAAAATGTACTACACACTATTTCATGTATTTCATGTTGGGAAATGTGTAATAAAAATAAAATGACTAAGTATAATAAACCAAGGGGTGGTAAAAAAGATGGCAAAAAGTTGTTTTTAAACCATGAAAAAGAGCTTTTGGCACCAAATTAAAACAAGTGAAATCACACTAAATCACATTATGAAGTATGAAAATAATGAAATAAAATGGAAAGTACATGAAAGAGTAATGGAATAAAAAGATAAATTAAGTTAATCAATCATACTAAATCACATCAGGAAGTATAAAAGAAAAATAAAATTGGGAAAAATTGGTCTTAAATTTATCACATTAATTCAAGTTGGGAAGTAAGAAAAATTCAAGAAATGGTTTGATTCTTACATGAAATCAAAAAATAAGAAAATAAAAGGTGAAATAATAATGAATTAAGCATAAAACATATTAAATAAAGCTATGAATCATGTCAATGATGTGTAACTTCATAATCAATAAAATATTATCTCATATTTGACACATGTAATTTTGTTATAACTTGGGTTATTGGAAAATTTTATGAGGAAGGCCAGGTCTTATCCATGGTTTTATAATAAAACTCATAAATGGAACACCAATGAGGTGCAATAAATGGAAAACACTAGTCAAAATAGATATTGGTAAATATGAAGGTGAGATTTTGGTAATTTGTGAGGAAGGTTAGGTCCTATTCATGGTCTTACAATGCAACTCACAAATGGAATCCCTAGGGGATTGATCATCAAAAAAATTAATATTTTTCAAGGGAAAATATGAGGATTGTAGGGAGTGAAAAAGTTAATGTAAAAATCATAACTTAGGCATCTTATGAGAATACCTTAGGAGATAGGAGGCATACTAAGGACATGAGAAAACACTAAGTGACTAGTGACCATCAATATACAATGAAAACCTATTTTCTATAGACAAAATGTTATGTAGGAAAATAAACATGCTACTAAGATCAAATCATGAATGTAGATTATTTTAGGAAAATGAAAATGGACCTACCTTCTCATGATATGTTCCTTGTTCCTTAGGACCCCTTACAGAGCTATTGGTCTACTGTGAAGATAAGGTACTTACATGAGAACTTAGGTAGCACTAAAAGATTTTTTTTATCCTCCTTTTCTAATATAATGGCCTACCACACCCCAATAGACCTCAGCTCTACCATTAGTCCAAATTTGGAGTTTGAGATTTGACTAGAAGAAGGATTTGTGCTTTCAATCATGTCTTTTAGTGTGATCTAACTTTTAAGAATTTTCAATATTTTTGCCTTTTGGGGTCATTTCCTGTTATTAAATGATTTGTATTTTTATTTTTTTTAAGGATTTTTTAATATTCCTAATCCATATGAACATGAAATGACCAATCATGAGTGATACATGTGAATGAGCTTTTAGGCTTTGGTTAAAGGAAGCTAAGTAACCAAAGACAAGACTGACTAGAATACTTAAGATTAACAATGGACCAGCATATTATATCAATTCTAAACCATGTATATGCTTAGTTTGTGGAAAGGAATAAAGGGAATAAAGGAAATCCAAAGTGGACTGGTAAAAGGAGATTTTAATGAGATTAATTATTTACTAATTGATCACATGGTATAGAAGGAATGACTAAAGGGAACAAAGTTTATATAACCAAGGCACAATGACAATTATTCATGTTTATTTGAGATAAGAGAGAAAATAATCATGAAAAGAGAATAAGGGAGTTCTTAATAAATAAAATCAATAAGAAAAAGAAAGCAATGATAAAGAAGACATCCATAGGCAAACATAAATGGCATAATAAACAATATAAAATGAAAAATCAAAGTCACCATGTAAGATAAAGAAGAATTTGACATAATATTAAATGATATAACAAATAAATAAAGATAAATTTGGATCACACATCCAACCTAAATGAAATTATAAGAACACCATGTATGTGATCATAAGTACTAATATATTTACCCACACACATTATCTAGGACATCGAATAAGTCTTTATGAAGTTGGATGCAAACTGTAACTAATTATCTCATCTATCTTTAGTGAAAACTAGGAAAATACTTCAAGTCTAATATTCTTAATAAAAAACATAGGAATTCTTGATATATTATGTTAATGAGGGCTATTAAGCAAGGGATGCTCAGGAGAATGCATGGGAATGGAATCTATAAGAGATGAAGGGATTATTTGTGGGGAAGGATCCATGGGTGAAGGAATCATAAGTGGAGAAGGATCCATAGCTGAGGGAAGGTCCATAAGTAAGGATCCATGAGTGGAGGAATAGGAGGTGAAGAAGGGACCATAGGATGATATGGAACCATAGGGGGTGGAACCATGGGAGAGAAGGGGGAGCCTTATTGTAGGAATGAATTATGGGAGGAATGGTATAATGTGTTGGAATAGTTAAAAGGTGATCTTTAATATGTTTTTGAAGGATGCAACAATGATTAGTGTGATGGGTACCATACTGGCACCAAAGATAATACATCTTTCCATAATTTAAAATATACTTAAGCAGTACCTTAGGAGGAGATATGGCCTTATCTATTGACTGAGTGGTAGAAGGATGCAAAGTGTCAACATATTATCATAGCTTGTGACAATGTGTGGATGAATGGTTATGTGTGCCATGGAAGAAATAATATGCCTGTGAGGAGCCTTAATAGAGGTACTCATAAAAGAAGGTGTAGTAAAAATGGAAGGAGCTTGGGAAGGTTAAATTGTCCCATTTGGTAGGAAAGGGAACCATCTACATTAAAGGAAGAAAACCATCACCAAGAGAAGGTGGTGGTGGTGAAAAAATTGGATTAGGCTCACTAAAGGAGTGATGGGATCAAAAACATGAATAGACTCAACTAAAGTGGGAGAAAGAATGGAATCTAAAGTAGGCTCTACTAAGGGAGGGGAAAGGTCTACAAAAGGCTAAAGGAGAGACACACACATCTCAAGGATAAGAAGGTTATAAGGGTCATGGTACTTAATAAAGCAATAGGCCCTAGTCATATCATGGTCCATAAGCATACTCCTAAGAGGTTCTTCAAAAATTGGAGGCATTTGAACCATCTCTACCCTATGATAAAGAGGAAAAATTAAAAAAAATAAGAACTATATATGATGGACTATAAGAAGAGGTACTAAAATATTTAAGCAATAAAGAATGATAATGGATAATCTTAGCATCATGAGTCTAAATAATACCACCTAAGAATGGATCATCTATGGTATAACCATAATCATAATCAGGTGTATGAAAATAAATGATGCAAGTAGGGATGACATTATCATTCAATAAGGTGTGGTGAATGGAATGTTGAGTCTTAGTTAAGGCAATGAGGATGTCATCTGAAGGAGGTTGATGAGAATGAGTCTACAAAGAATCAGGAAGTTGAGAGATGAGGTTAGGTGAGAGATCATAATTTTTAATCTTGAGATTTATCTCATCAGGCTCATCATCATAGGAATCTAGGAGGTTAGGAAGAATATTCCCAATGTGTTCAAGATGACCATTATAAATTTGAGTGGAATTGATGGTAAAGTTGAATCATTGAGACTCATGAAATGGAACATTGGGCAAAGGTTTGAGAGTAAGAATCTTTAAGACACCATGGTCTTCGAATTATTTGAAATTCTAAGAGTTAGTGTCACCCTAAATCCTATAGAGGGATCCATTGTGATTGAATTTAATGCATTGGTAAGTAGAAGAAGCAAAAAATCTCATGTGGTGAGTCCATAGCCTATCAAGCAAAATGTTATAAGATAAAATAAAGTTAAATATCACCACCTTCACATGAATGGTGACAAGTGGGATGATAATGGGAAGCCACACACAACATAAATGAAGCATTTACCTTTGATCATATCCTTGACATGTGTTACATGTGGATTTGAGATTACATTTGGAATATCTAAGGATTTTGATAAAATTGATAGTAGAAACATAAGTATCATAACCCTCATGAATCATGGCATGATTGACTTAGATATCACAAATTTAGACTCTAACAAATATAAGAGGATCATCTGCATGAAGTAAAATCTCATCAAGAATCATGGAAGCAATGGGAAATTTGAGGGAAAGATAAGTGTCCATTATTTTGTCGACATGGATGGACATATCTTCAAATTATTTTAATATGCTATCTTCAAATCCAAATAAGTGGCTTCGCATCCTACTAGGGGAGGATAAGGGATGTTCATTTTGAACAAAATATGCATAACATGGTTTTGATGACATGGAAAAGTCCTCATAAGCTCAATAAATGAGAATTAGGATGGGAGATAAGTGAGCTCTTTGATGGAATCCCAATAATCATAACCCATAAAAATATTGTTGTAAATAGGTGCATAGTGTTTAAGGAGGTCCTCAAAAGGAGGAGCTAAAGTACAATAAAATTTATGTTGATAAGATGGAGTAAGTTTAGAACAAGGTTGTCAATTATGTTAAGAAGATGAAGTAGTTAGTGTAGGTTGGTTTTGAAAATTATTAGAAGTGTTCATAGAAGCTTGACTATCATTGGTGTTAGGTAAATAAGATGTAAGGATGATAAAAAAAAGAGTGGGAAGTGTTATCCAAAGGAGGATTTGGAATTGGTTCATCAAAATTTATAAGGTCATCTTGCCCCAACTCATTTAAGTGAGTTGGAGAATAATCCTAGATAACATGAAATGCGCAAGATAATAGAGGTGTGTAGATGGGTTAAGGATCAATGAAAGCAACCAACCTTCACATATTGGTCATATTAACCACATTATCTTTAGGAATTGGTTTAATAAGACTATAAAAATTATTGGTATAAGGGGTGGGATTATCTTGGCTATCTTGGTAATTTGGAAGAGGGTTATTGTAAATGACCAAATAAGCATTAGCTTGATTCAAATATTGAGATTTAGTATTTGCTTCATGATCTTTGAAAGAAATGTCATAGGATTATTGGCATTTTTAAATGATAGAATCATGATCAAAATTAGGACCAAGAAGAAAATCCATAGCTAGTTTATGCAATTGCCTACAAGTCTCATGATAATGACCCCATATAGCATGAAACCAACAAAACTTATTGGGATCATACTAAGATTTTACAGGTCAAGTGTCATCAAGTTCTCATGGAAGTGGCCTAGGTAGATGTTTTAGTAATTTGGATAAGGATAAAGGTTTGTGAACATTGGTGTTATTAGGTGAATATAAGTGAAGATTGGTGAACTATTAAAAAGGAGTTGGTTCTAAATATTGGTTAGGAACAATAGCTTCAATAATATGAATGGTGTCATAAGAGTCTGAGACACCATCATTGGTATCATGATTATTCTTGTTTTAAAGTAAGATGTGAGTACCCATAGAAGTTTGGGGTGGATCAAATTGACACATAAGGAAATCATGACATTTTTCTTATTCAATGGCCTCTTCCAAATTACGTGGAGAGAGAGATAGTAAAAACCTAGTATTACAACTTGAGAAAAAGAGCATTGGTAAAGAGATGGAAAATATTATCATCAACCATGTTATGTTCACATTTGTTGGATAATGTTTTCCACATTAAAAAAAACTGGAAGTTTCATTTTCAAGTTGATTACAATTGATAAAATGGGCCAAGGTATTCTCAAGAAGATCACTAGTTTGAAACTCTTGGACTAGAGCATTGACTAAATATACCAAACTAGTAATATAATGAGTTTTAAGTTGGTTGTACCAATATAAAGCATCACATATGAGAGTTATGTCTAATAGCTTGGTAGTGGTAAAGGTATTTAATTTGACCAAATCTTTATAGAGATTTGCAAATGTTTTTAGATGAAGAGTAGGATCAGTTGAACCATTGTAAGAAATTGTAGGGGTGATACTTCCTATATCAATATTAATAATTTGAGATGTAAGAGGCTCATTTTGAAGATGCTTGATTGTATTGTTGAAAAGAGGAGGTTGAGGGATGAGATTACCATGGGAATCATAAATAAGAGGCGGGGGAACATTTTGATTATGCATGCCCTAAGGCATTTGTTAAGGGTGGGTTTGAGGATGGATAAGGTGGTTCTACATTCTCAACATTTGATTTATATTATGATCTTTTAAAGTATTCATTTGATTAAGAATTTTTAATATAATTTGGTGGGTATTAGTTGCATTTTTAGAATTATTTAAATCATTAGAATTAGAAGTAGTGGCTTGGGTACCACTATTGGTATTGGTAGGAGTGTGAAAAGAGTTGTTAGAATGTGAGGCACTAGTGGAAAAATCTGATTATATAAAAAAATATGGACTATTAGAGGGATGAGAAGGAATAAAACAAGAATCATGATTACCATGGGTATAAAAACTAGTGAAAGAGTTAAGGAGAGTGGATCTTGGAAGAGGACCACTAGATGTAGAACCTACCAGGGTAGTGGAAATACTAGGCATGGAGGTAGAAAATGTCAAAGAAAAAGAAATCATGGTATGAGAAGAGGTAAAAATGGATGGACGAGGCTAGGAAGTTAAGAAACTAGTATCTCCAAATCCATGTGAGAATGTGGGAGAAAGAGAATGAGGTACTTCCTCTTAACAACTAATCATGAGATGGTAAATGGTAAAAGGATCCTTTCCTCACTGTTGAGGAAAATCAAAGATAAATAAGAGAATTGTGGGGGTATACTATTATTTAGATTGATCTTTGAGAGATAAAAGAGGATTATGAAGTGGAGAGGAATGAGGAGGGGTCTCATAATTCATTGTGTGAGTGGTTATGTGAAGATTTCTCACATTTAAGAGAGCATCTCTAAGTTACTTATGGGAGACCCTATGAGGGTTAGTAAAACTCATCATATCCTTTGAATTCAACTCAATTTTATCTTAAAATATGAATTTCATGAGGAAGAAGGACTAGATAAAGCAAGAGTGATGTGAAATCAAGGTAATAGGAAGTGATAAAATATTTTACAAAGTCGATTGGGTCAACCTAGTATAGAAAAGAGGGTTTAAAATTTGTATAGAGTCAATAGGGTCAATTTAGTACTAGAAACATAAGCTAAAAATGTGTATGGAGTTTACATGATCGACCTAGTAATAGAAACAGAAGTTGAAAAAGGCAAGAAAAAGATACATAGCCAATAAGGTTGACCTCATTCTATATCGACGTAGAAAAAAATACTATGTCAATAGGATCAACCCATTATTATATGTATGGAAAATAGATAGTCTATAAGAGACTATGTTGAGCAGAATGACTATGCACTAAAATTAGAAAAAATTTGCAAGTAATTTTGAAATCAAGAAATGAAAGGAAACACAAAATCAATTAGATGAATGAGGTTAATCCAATTGAGGCATATAACATAAAACCTTGCACTAACACTGACTAATGTAAGTTTTTATAATACAACATACAATTTAGCAAAGAGTAACCAATCAATTTGGAAAATAAATGATAACTAAGTTGTCATCCTAAATAGTATTAGATTATTAGAGTATGATTTGAGTTGTGATAGGAATTTGGCTATAAATAAGGAACTATAAAGCAATCTAAGGATGGTTTTAAGATGTTTAGGCTAAAAGGGATCTATATTGGCAATGGTAATGGCTTGGTATTGGGGCCTACCCCCTCACTTCACACACCATAATGATAAGGGTGTTAGATGCTTAGACAATATATGCCATTAACCAAATGTTTATACTTGGCTAAAAAATGAAGTCAACTTCCCCCTTGGTGATGCAATTTAAGTAGGTAAGCCTTGGGTAGACAATTGTTAAAATCTTTTTCAAGATTTTGTGATTTGGAAATGTGTACATAAAAGAGAAAATAGTGAAACTAAATTGTATACTAAAAACTACCTAATTAGACTAATGTGATATATTCTAAGCATGCAAGCAACAAAAGGGAAAGTGTGAGCTAATTACTAGCATATAGGTGTTAATTTTAAGTTTGAAACATAATACAATGTTTTTTCAAATGATAGTGTATGTAGAGACTATAGAATATGTTTGATAGTATCACTACTATACTATAGAATCAAGGGTCTAAAAAATAACTATGTCAATAGTGTTGACATATTTATCTAGATAGAATACAAAATATAGAACTATGTTGACAAAGTTGACCTAGTTGACTGTATAGGGGTAGTTTTAAAGACTTTTAAAAAAAATAGAACTATAATGAATAAAATAAATGATAAAGGATATAAAGGAACCTTAGTGGGTTGGAAGATGTAGAGGCAAATGAGATTGTTGTTGAAGTACCCTAATTTATACTTGCAAATTCTTCTAACTGTGTTAACTGAGTTGACCTAGTTTTGTAGTTTCCTATTTAGTAAGAAATTATAAAATGTACTATGTCAATAGGGTCAACTTAGATTATTTTATAAAATTTTGTAAATATGCAGAGTTGATAGGGTTGACTTGGTAGTCTTATCTAGAAGTCTAAAAGTGTACTATGTTGATAAAGTGGACCAAGTAGCCTGTACCTGATGAAAAACTTACAAAAATAGAATGGATTCATATTGATACAACTTTACGTTAAAACTATGCATAAAAGTTAGAGATATAACAACAATATTGATCTAGTATCACAAATAGAGAGAAATAAAATGATAAAATAATGAAAAATTTGAAATAAAACTTGTAAGGGTTAAATTCATGTTGGGTTCCCCAGAATATATGCAATCAAAAATGCATCATGTCTATAAATCAATCCTAAGTTGAAGAAGATAGATCATACCATATAATTCCAATTAGGGACACATTAGATAATTTGGAACATGGCCAATATGGGGATCCACTAGACCTGATTAGGGGATGTCTTACCATAATACACTATGCTAGGGAGGGTTCCAAAGCCTCTGGTCAAGCACAATCATGTAGTAATCATAACGGATTCCTATTTTTTATATTCACTAAACTAATGAAAATTAAAGTAAAGTCTAATCTATTACTCACCAAAGATTATGGCACAAATTTGGGCTAATAAATAACAAAAGTAAACATGCATAGAAGATATATATTCACGTCAATCTATACAGAATGATAATACATGGAAGAGAAGTATAAATGCATATCTACTAATATTACAAAGGAAGAATAAATACCTTTGAATACAAACCCACCAACCCTCAATTTCTCCCTTGGCCAATGTGCTTTACAAGAGGTTTTTGTGGTATGTAAGGATGATAAGGATAAATCAACTCTAGGCTACATAACCGATCATTACATCCAAAAGACTTCTCCACAAGACAAGATCTGTATCTCTAAATGAAGTGTGAAATCTTAAGTTTATTCCTCGAGTATAATAGTCAATAAGAAAATACATAATATATCTTACTTCTTCTCTTCTTTATATAATGGTGAAATAAACTTGTATATATAGGTGGATTTAACCTTAATCCCTTTCAAAAGTTTTGACTAATAGGGTTGACCCAGTTGACCTAGAATAATTTTGGACAAGAATTCACTAGGTCATGGGCTAAATTAACCAAGATCCAACCTAGACCCTAAGTGAATTTCACCCAAAAATATACAAGGTTGACCCAATCGACCTAGTATAATGAATAGTCAAAAAGGGGGATAAAAGGTAGAAAATGACTAGAAGAGTGTGCAATAGAGAAGAAAATTTTTAGGGATAGGGTTTTCAAGAGATAAGTGTGTAGATAACAAATGATAAAAGAGACAACAATCTTATGAAGCATCATCCATCTATTTACCCCTTTCCTGGTGCACCCCTTAAGGCATGCACTCAAAGAGATTGAGACTCGATAGGTTCCTTTAAGATACAAAGTGTCACTAAGTGATAAAATTTTGAAAATATTGTGTGTATAAAATTATGAGATGACTAAATTTTTGCATAGTATGAGAATCAACTGGTTTTTATAAATCATTGAATTTGGGTATGTAGTTGTTTAAACAAATTAATGTATGTATATAATAAATATATATACAATGGTAGTTTAAATGAAATTCATTTGGATATATAGACAAAAGATTGTATTAGGACAATGAAATATTTTGGGAAAAATAGAGTTTGTGAGATCTAAAATTCATTATTCTTATGATATATTTGTTGAATACATATGCAGTTACCAATATACTAAGTTGAACATTTGATAGATTATGTTATATTTTATATGCATTCAAATGTGTATAAAAATTTAATATATAAGTTTATAGTAGGTGCCCTTAAGTCTTGGTCATAATTTTATACTTATCATATAATGAATAGATATAAAGTATTGATTTTGTCTTTTAATTTTAAAAGAATTTAGTGAACCTTTGTTGGTTGTGTTGAAATTGATAACTAGATATATACTAAAATTCTATGTATATCTTAGTCGAACCCCTAAAGTAAACATTATTTGGTTATGAAGTTTTAGATGAAACAATATAGATTGAATGTGATCTATTAGAATAATTGATAATCTAAAAAACTGAGGACACTATATCTTATGAACACTTTGAATGTTTATTGAATGGGTTATTAATATTAAACTATGTTTTTATAATGTATGTGTAAATGTATGGAATATACATGTGATTTGATTATCATATAGTAAATGTAAAATTATATTCCATATAGAGATGCTTAATGCTATTCAATGTATGTGACCAATATTTTACATAATAAGGTAATATGGGTGCTTATTATGGGTTTGATGTTTGTTTGAAGCTTTAAAAAAAATTAAATTTAAAATTTAAAATATAGATCTTTTTAAGTTGTTAAATGACTATTTTTTTATTATATTTTTGAAATATGAACAAGAAATAAGCTATGTTTAATATTTGAAAAGTTGATGAAATAAATTTTAAAGTTACATATTGATATATAGTAACTTATAGTATAGATATGATCTTACCTAGATGGTATGTTTCTATTGAAGACTATATATGGTTTTGTAATGCATTTTGTTGTATATGTGGAATATGAACAAATAAATAAGCTTGTGTTATAATGTTTGTCTCGGGGATGAAATAACATTATAAGTTACTTTGTGATTTGGGTAACTGATAGTTTAGGTATGATCATTAACCAAATATATGTTATATTAAGTACTTTTTTATGTTTATTTTTAGTAATAAAATAGATGTTATAGATTCATTGCATTACATTTGATGGATTAAATATATGTATGTGATATTTATATACTTAAGATATTTTTATCAGCTAAAAAAAAAATTTAAATGAATCTATTAGTTTTTATATTATATACATTTTAACCAAATCTCACATTTATGACCCTAAATAACCACGAGATGGATTCCACTAGCTTAATTAGCACCATCAATGCAAGATGAGGCATAATATTTTTTAGTGGTGTGTATGAAATTCACTAGTCCTAGAGATTAATGAATATTGAAAACTTTGGCCAAAGTAATGATTATAGTTAAACATTGTTAATTCATATGTTGAGATGGTTTTCATATTTATACGATATCATGTCAGAATGGATTTATTTATGATACACATTATATATTAAATATCTACAACACATGGGTTCTAGTTTTTCACTCTAGATTCTTGCACCATCATTATTACCTATCTATGAAGGAAGGTCCATTTCCTTGTTGGGAGATAGTGTGGGGGATATATGGTTTGTGGTTGGTATGGAAAAGCACTCAGATGATGCTCTCCCTCCTAGATGGAGTACTACACTAGAGACTACACTTGAGATTATAGATTGATACTAGAGTTACAAAGATTCATGCTCTATGGATATTTATATCATGTATTAGTATTTGAGATATTATTTATATTTTAAAACTATAATATTTATTCATTGTAATTATAGTGATTGCAATGTTGTATCAATTAGAGCTAAATTTGTATTATTTAATTAATGATATAGATGCAATATTTATTATTTATTCAATATTGTTCATGATTTTTATATTTATTCATGGTGATCCTTAGCTAAGTGGATTATCTATAAACCTTGTGGTTATCTAAATGAATTAAACTAGTTAAATATCACTAAATAGATTTCTTGTAAGGAAAAATGTAAGATGAATATGGATTATTAATTTTTAAAAAAAATTACTATACTCCAGTAAAACTAGTGGGGTTGTTACAAAGGAGGAAAATTTCAAAGTTTCCATCACTTCCTCATGTTTTTTCGCAAATATCCTAGAATGTAATGTAATAATTCTTCTTCCACCAATGAATATACATATGTGTAGACCACAATCTAAATTTTTTGATGGTATTTCATATTATGACTATGATAAATGTATTTGTCATTATACAAAAAGACATTTCAAGCTTAAGAAAAATATTCTTGACATCATTAATGAATATATCATAGATATTTTCATACTTATTGAAAAGGCTAAGACATAATAAAATGATAATGAAAATACCATAATGTATAAGGATCCTTTTCCAAATCATGAAGCAAATAAAAAGGATAATTATGAAGTACACTATGCATATAATGTTACTCCTCCTTCGTATGCATATGGACATCCACTTAATATAATTACCCATATAATAAGAGGAAAACAAACATCAAACCCTATGATAAAATTAGATAATAGTGAAGTTGTTTATGATGATTAAGATATACATGCACTTTTTATTTAGGCTTATGTTAATAAACAATCCATTCATAATGTTATGATAGATAATGGATCAAGTAAAAATGTGTGAAACATAAAACTCCTTCATTATTTTGATTATATATATCATGATTTACATGATACTTCTAGATCGAATAAAACATTTTATAGAAATATAAAAGATACTCTTGGGCATATAATTATTCCTTTATAAGTTGTCCCTCTCAAAGTGCCTACTTGTTTTCAAGTTATACTAAGCATATGGGTATTGATGTACTAGTAAGATTCCATTGGATACAAAAGATTAGACTAGTACCCTTTTTGACGAATGTCTCAAATTAATTCATGATAATCAAGTGGTCAAAATTCAAAGAATCCAATATGAATATCCTTTAGAAATAATGATGTTTGTCTCTTATCTATAAAACATACTTGGTATATTTATTATAAAAAATGCTAATAAAATAATATACATAACATTCAAGAGCATATACTAATGCACATTATAGTTTCTAATTAGCATGAGCATATTACAAACATAGTTTATCCATCTATTTATGAACATGATACAAATAAACATAAGTATATTTAATTTATTTCATAGATCATGACACATCTTCCTAAGAATAAAGTTTCACATAAAGAGAGGAATCCATATCCTAAGGCACAATAACATATTCAATTAGTGTCACCATGGGTATAATATTAGGTTGTTACATATTATTCTCCTATACATGAGGCTACATGTTTACATGAGGATATGAGCAGTGATTTAGACGGTTAAATTATAACATATGGCTCTTCTTTAGATTTAAAGGCATCTATAGTTGGCACTTATTAATCACACAATGTCACTATTTCATACAATACAATTGGGTATACCTATGTGAATCTTTTTGATAAGGTCTTTGGTTGGATAAAGCTTCCTACTTCCTCCTAACATACTAGTTAGGTAGAGTCTCTTGATTAATTTCATTTTTCTTGTACATAGCTTCATTTTTTTTTCACTACTAATTATTATACACCTTAACCAAACATTATTTTAACCCTTAGTTTTACTTTTCACTTTGAGTCCTTACCCTCTTGATTTTCAAACTAGTTCCAACATTCTAAAACACTTATCTCTATATCACTCTACTTGCTTACTATTGTATATGTTATACCCTATGATTTTACATGAGAACATATATCCTCTTCCCCATTCGAGGATCATGTACATTCCTATGTATATTTTATATTTGCACTATATTGCTATAACTCAAAGTTAAATATACATTGGGGGAACATTGGTTTCCTTCCCTCTTACCATAATATGCTTTATCACCTTGTTGAGGATTGTTCAAATCCCTCCCACTTCCTCCATTTTAAAAATATTACATCTTAGTACCTATTTAAACTCTCTTTTAACATTCAAATACTCGAAAAACAATATAAAAACATACATATAATTCCAAAAAAAAAAAAAAAAACTCAAATATTTTTGAAAAAAATCAAAATATTTACAAAAATTCAAAATCAAGACCTAAGGCATTTTAAAATGTTTCTAGCTTACTCATTTTCACATGTTGTTTATTTTATTATATGTGAAGTAAATGACATATCTCATATTTTTATATATAATGCTTCTCATGAGATACTTGAGTGTGATACATGACATACTTAATGATTTATATTTTAAGGGATATATGGAATGTAAAACCCTAGTTTGCTAAAGTGATTCAATAATAAATCAAGGAATAAATATAGAATTATCAATAGCCTCTAATTTGTATAATAATTGACTCAATTGATTATTTTATAAATAACAAATGAATTACAATAGATGTACTTATCTAGAAATTGATTGAGACATGTGAATGATAGGCTAAAAATTAGTATAGGGGATGTGACAAATGTCATTAACATGGAACATATTGGGTTTATTATCCAAAATTAGATTTATTGTTTAGTCTTTATTTTAATTTGTTTATGTTTTAGGTGGTTGATGAGTTGGTTACCTGTGAGTTGGTTTTCTTTAACCAACTTCTCTCTCGTAAGGTTTTTAAATTATTACATTGTAAAGAAATAAATAACTTTTTCACATTGAATTTACCAAATATATTTTCATGATATTTCTTTATCCTAGCCTATAATGGTATTAGAGTCATGGCAATAAATTTGTGAAGGAGGAAAAAATACATTCAAAGGAGATCAAAATTTTAGAAATAAAATTGAAGATAAAATATGATGTATCAATGGCTAAATAGAAAATATAGAATCCTATAAATCCACTTGTATGGTGAAAGTTAACCTCAAATGATAAATGGTGGCTATTAAAAAGTATTAAATGACTGAGATATTTTTTAATATTAATTTGATTTGTGCGATGCTTCATTAGCACATTATTTTTTCTTTGTTGGATATATATGATTCAAGTTTGACTTATTAAATTGAAGAGAAGAATAGATAGAACATATATTTGGTATGATAATAAAGTGTAAACTAAATAGAATGCAGACATGACACGATAATCTCAATGTAGTCTTACAAATCAAGGAATATGATAGTTAATAAATTAAAAAATCAACAATTTTGATTGCTTAGTTCAACGTATATCTATATAGAATATTCATGGCATAATGGGTTAATCCCACTAATTTCAAATAAATGAAGATGTCATTGTTTTCAAAAACCTAAATTTATTCCCATGTTTTTTATCGGCCTCCATAAGAAACCATAAAAAGGAAAAAGTGCAATATGCAAGGTGAAAAGAATTTTATATGGACAAAATCTTGTTCTTCACAATCAAATAACTTCTAGTTATGTTGAAAATATGCCCATCAATTTTCATTAATCATTGTAGTAAAACTGGTCATATAAATTTTACAAGTATTTGCCATAAGGGAGGTTAAGGGTTCTAAAACCCATTCATATATTTTTTGATAAAATTTCGTTTTTGACCTTATTTTGTATTGAAAAACTAAAATATTGGAGAAATGAGGGTGTAGGAGTTACAAGGGGTAATATTGTTTTTACAAGTTTGAAGATTCTCTTCTATTTAGAAGTTATTTGGAAGGTAAGGCAAAACCTCAATAACATTCCCTATTCTTTAGTATTGTTTTGATAAACACCATGACTAAGATTATGAGATTAATTTATAACAATGGATGCTTAACTCCTAAAAATTACAAGGAATGCTCAATGAGCATGGAAAATACATTAATCTTAAATGGCTTTTAGGAAGTAATTAACAAGCAACCAACATTCTCATCGATGCCATAAGGCTTGCAGACTTCATAGACATGACAAGTGTACCCTTGATTTATTGAAATCAACTTACACTACACAAGTTATAATTCACATAGAGGCCATAAATTTTAAATCTTGGAAAGCATGGAAATATCTAAAAGACTTATATGATAAATAATCTACCTATAAGAAAATTGACCTTCTTATGTAGTTCAACATTAAACTAATAGATGATGAATATGTTTCAGAATATGTGTCATGAAATCAAAATTGGAAAAAAGAATATGGAACTACTTGTAAGAAATTTGATAACAAAATTCTCATTTCAATTGTTTTGAATGGCCTTATCCCTAGCTATAGGAATTTTCTATAAATGTTATAGCTTAGTGATAATCTTACCAAATCTACTTTTGATTCCATTTATGAGTTTATCACTCAACATGAGAAATAATTTGCAATGAAGAAATACAAACTTACTAAGGATGCCTAATATACCAATATAGGTAATCCATTATATAAGCATAATATAAAACATTCTTCAAAGCACTTTTTGAGATAGAAACACTCTCTGTGGCACACTTTCAAACATAAGCATCATTTTAGACATAGGGATAATTCTAGTTCTATGAATCATATACATCATTCTGGTTCTTTAAAGCATAGACATCACTCTAGTTCTCAGAAGCATGAACATCACCACAAACATTCACATGGACACAAGCACATCCACATGCATTCATTTTCATGTGGATATTCTTCATCTAGTTCTAGTGAATGTGAGAAAACATGTTATAATTGTGGTGGCATAGGACACCTCTCTATAGAGTACCAATCCAAAATTAGGTACTCTCGACATCGACATAAGGCAAAATTAGCTTTACTGGTCATTTCAATCACTCTGGTCACTCTTCTAGTTCCTCTTCTAGCTATTCTTCTGCATATTCTTTTGATGGATGGGATGACTATAAAGTTTCTTATTCTATAGATGTTGAATGTATATTCCAAGATGATAACACAATAATCATGTGTGAGTTTCTAGTCTCAAGATTGGGATTTAATGTAGTAACAATTTTTGGCTTGTGTGCTTTTCTTTCATAGATCTAGTGTTCATATGATCTTTAATGTGGAATATTTCAATGGTTTGTACTCGGTTAATTTTCTACATATATTCTCACCTCTCACCTAATATGGGGAGAATATATTACATATTGGTTTTTGATTAGTCATCAGTGTTTATAGTATGAGTCAACATTGAGTTTCTAGCATTGTTAGTGTTGAGCAAAGGCCTACGGGAGATGTTGGCAATTATTGGCCATTAGTTTGAGATGTGCCATACATAGTACTAGGGAAATCACTTATTGGATGGATTCTATGTGAGGATCGATGTAGTTGGATAGGTCATGATCTTATTCTACTTCAATATGGGGATGATTAAGGTGTTGATCAATCTAGGATACACAATCTACCAGTTATAGTTGTAGTTGTAATAGAATCTACTTGGATAACTCATAGTTCCTTAATTTAGTATTTCTATATCCCTTTGGATAAAGGGGTTTTTTTTGGGTTTATGATCCAAAAATAAATTTAATTTTTAGTCTTTATTTTAATTTGTTTATGTTTTAGTTGGTTGATGGGTTAGTTACCCATGAGTTTGTTTTCTTTAACTACCTTCTCTCCCATAATATTTTTAAATACTTACATTGTAAAAATATAAATAATTTTTTCACTATGAATTGCTTGAATATATATATATATATATATATATATATATGATATTTAATTATCTTTGCCTATAGAATAAGAGTAAAAAACCCTCTTAAATAATAACATGATACTGTGGATAGTAGTGTATTGTGTTAGTGTCCTCTATACCATGGTAATGCCCTTTTATAAGTAGAGACAATGAACTTCTACGTGTACATTTGCATAGTTTTGGGGAGTTTATGCCTATGTGCATGGATGATGGTTTGTTGTCTATTCCATTTTTTGATTGATTTAAATTACAAACCCTAAGATTTCATGTTTTTAGGGTATTTAAGGAGCATAAGTAGAAAAAGAGTGGTGTTAGTTGGCTAGGGTAGACATGACCTCAACACCCCATGTGCTAAGAATTGCCTACATATTGTATATACATAATATTTTTATTAAATTTACCACTTACTAAAACTTTATATCTTGTAAGAACTTTTTGAGTTTCAATCTCTCAGAGCACACACCTTAAAGGATACACTAGGAAGGGTGGGGGGGTAGACCATTGGTTCTTTTATGATTATTGTGGCTTTATATCATTCCTACCGTTTTTCCAACCACTTTCTATCCAAAAATCCTTTTCCTATGTAATTCCCTATGCCTTGTCTCCTCTCATTCACCCTCTTCTAGTCATTTTATGCCTTCATTATCCCTTCTTAAGCCTAAAACCCTTTTTTATAGTTTACAATACATAGTCAACTAGGCTAACTTAGTATTCTAATTGATACATATTATCAATTAACAATACATAACTGATTGGGATGACTTAGTATTCTAATTTATGCTTGTTATTATCAATTAATAATATAGATTCGATTGGGCTGACTTAATATTCTAATTCATACTTGTTATTATCAATTAAAATTATAGAGTCGATTAGGCTGACTCTATCAACTAAAATTTTATAAAGGTTTAGGGTTAGATTTAACTATATATCACATCCATTTCCATCATTTATTAGATATAAGAGAAGAAGACAATATATATTACACATCTTCTTATCCACCATTCTACTTGAGAAGCAAGCTTAGGGTTTCATACTTTCTTTTGATATACAGATCTTGTCTTATGGAGAATTCTTTTGGATGCATTTATAGGTTGTGTAGCCTAGAGATAATTTATCTTTTTTATCTTTACATACCACAACAACCTATTGTGAATCACCTTGGCCAAGGGGGATATTAATGCTTGGTGGGTTTGTCTTCAAAGGTAAGTATTCCACTTTGTTATTCCTTTGTAAGAGTAGATAGATATGCATTTGTAATTCTCTTCCATGCATTAGGATTTTGTATAGATTAACATGAGTATATGTCTTATATACATGTTTAATTTTAATGTTTATTACCCCCATTTTGTGCCAAAATCTTTAATGATCACTAAATTAGACTTTAATTTACTTGTTATTAGTTTAGTGAATATGAAAACATAGGACCTAGTTAGGGTTATTACATAGTTTTGCTTGTATAGAGGCTTTGAAACACTCCTTAGTGAATTTATTGTGGTAAGAGATCCCTTAGTTAGGTCTAGCAGATCCATCTTGGTCATGACCAAGAATATATAATGTATACATAATCAAAAGTTTAAGTAGGATTTAAATTCTTTGACTTAGGATTGATTTATAGATCTGCTACATTTCCCATTACATACAATCTATTAAACCTGATGTGAAAGTAACCCTTGCAATTTTTCTTTCATGCTATCATTTTTATCATTTTATCATATTTTATCATATTTAAAGTACTATATCAAACCATTTAGTATAGTTCTAACTTTATGTGTGTAGGTTTAACACACAATTATATCAAAGTGACTCTATTCTATTTGTGTAGTTCTTCACCAAACATAAGTAACTAGATTATTCTAGTCAACACATTATTCTTCTTCAGCCAGATTATAATAACTAATTCTACCCAGTTAGCTTCATTTGAAGTATTTTTTTTTGGTATTCAGGATCTAACAACTAAGTTAACCCATTTGACATAGTTTATAATATTTATTATTGGGACATGGGGTTTAACAAATTATATCGAGCTAGTCAACCCAATTGGTAGAAATTCAAAGCAAAATTTGAGCATCACATATTAAAAATTTATAATATTAACCATATTCAATCCCACCAAGGTTCCTCTCTTTCCTTTCTCTATCATTTCAGTACTTTCTTTAATTCTATTTTTTACAAGTTACTAGTCTTCAAAACTACAACCCTATATCTAACTAGGTCAACTTGGTCAACTTAGTTTTGTAGTCTATCTTCTATTTGAGAGACATAGTTGATTTATTTGACTCTATTCTTAAAGACCTTACTTTTATAGGATAGTAGTGACTCAGTCAGCTCTACTTTGTACTATTTACATACAATGTTGCTTGAACTAACTATGTAATATTCTTAATCAAAGAATTAACAAATATTTGCTAGTAATTAATTCACACTTCATTTTAAATGGTTTTCATGCTTAGAATAACTTAAATAGTCTAAATAGGTTATTTTTCAAATTAATATTCTAGTTACACTATTTTACTCTTTTGCACACATTACCAAATCACATAACATTCAAAATACATTTAAACTCTTGTCTTCCCAAAGCCTACCTACTTAGATTTCATCGCCAAGGGGGAAGCCAACTTGGTTTTCTATCCAAGTATAAATATGTGGTTAATGGTATATATTATAAAAGCACCTGACACCTTTATCATTGTAGGATTATGAATTGAGGGGGTAGGCCCCAATACCAAGACATTACCATTGCCAATACAGATCCCTTTTAGCCTAAACTACCCGAAACCAACTTTAGATTTCTTTTTAGTTCCTTATCACAACCACCTCTCTATTACCTTAATTAAAAAATTTATTATAACTTAACAATACTTAGGAATGATCATTTAGCTATATTTTAATTTCAAGTTATTGCTTACTCTCTAAGCATTATATTATGTATTATAAAAACATGAACTAACAACCATTGGTGTAATATTTGTGTTGTGTTCTCCAATCAGACTAACCACATTGATCTGATTGCTTGTATATTTACTTTCATATGCTTAGAAATAATCTTTCCTATTTTCATAACACTATCATCTATGTCGACATAGTCTATCATTGACTGATTCACCTTTTCTGACTATAGTACATAGTTAGGTTGTTCAAATTTATATTCTTGTTATTCAATAAAAAATTTCTCTCTATAGTACTAAGTCAACATAGTACCTATAGGATGACCTTATTACTTTCTGGTTGACTTTGTCTTCATCTAGATCCCTACTTCAAAGTATTACTAAGTCACCCTAGTCAACTTAGTATATGTGGGCCAACCCTATTTTATGTTTGGCTAATTTTGTCTTCATTTTGTGTCTTTATGTCTAAATAATACACAATTGACCCTATCAAATTTTTACACCTTGGTTGATACTATTCTATGTGTGTTTATCTAGTCTTATTTCATAATAATGTCATCTTTTCAGCCTCCACTTAGTCAAGAACATTCCATAATTGAGGATTTAGATCATAACTTCACTTATTTTATTACTTCATATGAAACTATTCAATTTTTTCCTTTATATTTTCCTAATATAAAATAAATCACTACACAATGTAATAAAGTTGATGTCCTTCATCCTAGTCCTCCTATTACTACTAATAGTGGGAATCCTTTTGTTACACCCATAATAATATCACCTAGAATTATCAATTCCTAAAGCAACATGGTTGAAATTAATCTAGTTGATAATCTAGATGATTCCTAATTATTGAAAATCCTTAATCATAATACCATTCACACTCTTAACAAGAACAATGTCTTTACCAAGCTTATTTCTTCTTTTACCACACTTAAGACAACTAACACTAATGTTGGGAATATTCTTCCCAATACCAATGTTCCTCCCAATACCAATGTTGGGAACCCTCCACCCAATTCCCTTCCTCCCACCAACACTAAGAATACCCATCCTAATAACACTAATACCCCACCTTCACATACTAATGCACAAATTAACACAACTCAAATTATTACAAAAATAGTTCAACAAATGAATATCATGCAAATAAATAATCATTCCTAAATGATGTAAATGCAACAACGTTTATTACACATGACTAGTCAACCACTTCAAATCATCATGTCGTAACCAAATCATAATTTTATCCCCCCTTCTCTTAGATATGCCAAAGGAAATATCATCCCTCAACCTACTATATGTAACAAAATTCTTCAACATCTTCAAAATGAACTTTTAGCTCCATTAATTGTATCCATACATATTAGAAACATTTCTCCAATTATTACTTATGATTGGAATAAGTACCCTACTATTTTTCTTAAGTCTTTTGTTAATCTCTATAAGGAATGGGTCCAAAATAACACCTTTGATTCCACCAAGTTCTTAACCAAAAATTTTGTTGGTGATGTACTTGAATGGTATAACCAACATCCTATACATTCCATCTCCCAACTAGAGGTTTAGTTAATTCTATAGTGAAGGAATTCCAACATGATGACCTTCCTAAACATTAACTTAGTCACTTCATCAATGACAAGAAACTTACTAGTGAATCTACTCATACTTTCATCAAATGATGGAAGTACCTAGCTCAAAAAGTGGACCATAACATGAATGATGATACTATTTTAAAGGTATTTGTTACTGATCTTAAAGTTCCCCTTCAATACAAATTTTGAATCTTTTGTCATAAAACTTTATAAGAATCCTTAAACCAAGAAAAAAGGCAATACTTTCTTATGACTCAATTTGAAACACCACAAAAAACTACTAAAGAACCTTTCCAATCATTTTCTCATAACATTGATTCATCCAAGCATCACCAAACTCAAATTAAAGCATCTAATTCAACCAATTTTAACACAACCCACCCTTCCTTTAGTTTAGAAAAAATTAAGAAGAAATTTCGACCCTCTAAACTCATGATCTTTGATCCTTCCAAACCTCCTCCAAAATGGTACAATCTTGATAAGTTTTGTTGGTAGCATGCTACTATAGGTCATTCTCATGATTATTTATTTGATCTTCATTGATTTATTATTACTTATTTTCTTGGTCCACATTTCAATATTTATACTCTAACAAAATAATGCCATCAAGAATATATTTAAGCCTCACAAATTCAATCTAAAGAATCACAATCACATTAACATCAACTACCTAATGAATAACAAAAATTATCCCATACCTACACCTCATCCACTAATGTTTTTAAAACCATAGCTGATACTTATTCATATACTAATAAGGAAAGGATAGCTAACATGAACAACTTTAAAAATATCATTGCATCCATTGAACCTCAACCTCTTAGGCCACATGAACCAAAATAGTACCTAGTTTAAATGCCTACTCCAAAGCATATCATGCATGGTCCTCCTTTACCTTATTTACCTCTTCATACCACTCCTACATATTCTAATTTGAATTAAACATCCTCAAAATATAAAAAAAACTAACACATTTAACTATCTCCAAATGCACCTACCAACCAAATGCAAATCATTTTAGTAGTTCAATGTTACCTCACTCCACCTCACATGTTGGGGTATTTTATGATACCCATCAACATGTCCCTTAAGAACTTAGGGTATGTTATGATTCCCATCCCTACATATAAAAAATCCATTGGGGCATCTTATGATGCCCACTTTTATTCTATAATGCATAATACCAAACAAATTTAGCTTCAAGAAACCTTCCAAGACACATAGTCTTGTATTTCACATGCTCATCTTTGATAAAGATTTTAGCATAGATCTTGCTTGTTATGTTTATCTCATGTGTATTTATTTTTATGCACTTTATTTAATTTAGATTTTTTTTACTTACACCATTATTTCCTTTGGGTTCTTTGGTTTTATTTTAATTTATAGTTTGTGAGTTTCATTTTAAAACATTAGATAGGACCAGGTCTTCCTCACAAAAACACTTTAATAAAATCATTATTACCTTTGGGTTATTGGGTTTTCCTACACATTACTTTTGGAATTATTCTATTTCAGTTATTTTATATCTCTTTTATTTTTATCTTTTTATGTCATTATTTGCATTAGTTGATTTATAATTATTCCCCCCTCCCCCCATTATTTAACATTCACTTCATTAGTGTTCACCTTGTGAGTTAAAATGTAAGACCATGGATATATTTGCGCTAACCTAAAAAATTACTACATTAAAACATCTTTAAATAACTTTTTTGTACAGCTACTACTTTCATTGGTGTTTATGCTAGGTCCGTTTTGGGTTAGTATGGATTCTATAGTGACATGACTATCATATAATATCCTTGTCCCTTTTATAACACTATTTTACCTCCATATGATTAGCTATAAGCATATTCATCATTGTATCACTTATTACATATATGGATCTCTCGTGATCCCCATATGTTCCTTATTTCTTTTCATTTGAGGCTCACATCAGTCAATTTTGAGATTACACACTTACTTGTGGGCAAGTCTAGGAGTTTTCAGACACCTTGGTCTTTAGGTCCTTTTCTTTAGTGACCAAGTGTAAGCTCTCCTATGTTTTTCACATATTTCACTCATGTTTGGTTCTCTAAATATATATGGAGGAGGAGGAATATAAAATATAAAAAAATTTAAAAGCTAAATTATAAAATACAAACAAAAGGTAATGATTAAAAGGTAAAAACAATCTTAAAATTCAAATCACACCAAAAGACATGATCTATATTTGGAACATCTCCTATCTTAGTCAAATATCAAACTCCATAGTTATTCTCATGATAGATCCAAGGTCCATTGGGGTGTGGTAGGCTAGTAGACTAGGGTAGGATGTCTCATTATATCATATACTATCTAGTGCCACCTGCTTTCTCATGAAATTGCCCAATCTTTTTAGTATATCAATGGTTTTGTAAGGGGTCTTAAGGAATGGGGAACACATTGTGGGAATATAGGACCATTTTTATTTTCATGCATATAGACTTCATGGGTTGATCTATGTACTTCACTTATTATCCCAGGCTTTGTGTTCATTAGTCAAAGTATCCTAAGTCCTTAGTGTTGATAGTTTTAAGCATTTCTCATTTGCCTAGTGTGTCTCATTCTTACTAAGGATGTTCACATCACCCATGTGGTGCCTAAAATTATTTATTTACATCATATTCCTTTTATATTACCCTTGTTGGATATTTCTTTAAGATGATCACATCCTTGATCACATCTACCTTAGTATGCCTCTTGGTTTAGAGTTTGTGGGTTGCATCGTAAGCCTTTAGATAAGACCAAGCCTTCCTCAAAAACACCCTTACACCATTTATTCATCACACCATCTCATTATCATAATATTCATGTCATTAGGTGGTTGCATTTTCTTACATTATATCCTATTGTGTGAATGTATTTTAGATTATCCATAATATTATTATATTTAACAATAAAAACCCAAGAATATAAATAATATCAAAAGAATGAATAAAGGAACAATCAAACACTTAAAATGATATTTATTACCATATTTTTGTCACTTAGATATCCTTTCCAAGATTCCCAAGCTGATTTGAGTGCAAAATGATTGGATTGTTTGATTGTTTGATTAAGCTTTATAATGGCTTTAATGGCTTCTTAATGGATTTGAAAAGGCTATGGAAGTACTTTGATAATGGATGGTAATGCAAGTATAATGGATGTTTATGTCTTTCCAAGTTAGTTGTTCATGGAGGTATGGCTTGTATATATAAACCAAGGAAGGAAAATCAATGGATCCTATTCAAACTTGAGCCATGGGAATCAAGGGTGGAGGAATTTCCAAGGAAATAAAAATTCCTTAGAAACCTGTAAATTAGAGGCTTCTAGAGGGGAAAGGCCAAGTTAGAAGATATTTTATAATAATTTAATTCTATAATCTCCAATAAGTAGTAGAGATGTATGAAAGCATAAGATGATAGGGTGGTAGATGGTTAGGTGAATAAAAGAGAATTTTAAATTGTCAAGTGGGCTAGTGGGTAAATTAGTAGCTAAATAGGATAGCTAGTGGGTTAATGAGGGTTATTAATTGGTTGTAAGAGTGTATTAAGGTTCATAAGATGTATGGAATTTTATGTAAGAATTAGGATATTAATTAATTAGCTAGGGAATATGATTATAGGTTAAATTAGCAGGTTTAATGGGATTATTAAGGCAAGTGGATTTAAGTACATATAGTTTTCCCCTCTTTGAAAGGGTATTGTGAGTGGACAAGATGGAAGGAGTAAGTTTATTTTGACTTTATCTATCATTAACCTTTACTTTGTATGGGAATTTACTATTACTCTTGTTTGTTGTTTCTGATCTGTTTATGTACTTGAGTTTTCCCATTGAAATTAATTTGACTTCCCTTTCCTTTAGTGCATGACATAACTCAGTGAAGGAAGATATCATTTTGAACATTATTGACTCATGTAAAGCTAGGAAAAGACTTTGTTTGAATATATCATATAATTCTTGTGTTTCTCTCAGTTTTTGCTCACTTCATAGTTTAGAAGCAAGTAAGAAACTAGTAAATGGGTGTGTAAAATAATACTTGATAAAAATGCATACATGATCCAGATGAGGATGGGAAATCCTCTTTGGATTGAAAGGAATAAATTGAAAATAATAAAGACACTAGAAAAAGGGTTGTTATCAATATAGTTGAGTGGACTACCTAGCATGAACTAGATCCAAGAAGTGTATGCTTTCTATGAGGTTGTCAATCCATTGTTAATAACAATTAAGTTGACATAAATAAAAAGAAAGAATACTTGCATTCAATAATTTGAATGTAAATGGATGTAATAAGAAGAAAGTAAATTTTTTTTTAAAAATCAAATGACTAAATATTAAAAAATTAGGTCAATGCTTGTGTTAACATAGTTGAGGTTAGGTTCATAAAATTAGGGAAGGCTCTACTAATAGGTAGGAACACAAAAAATAGGATTTGGTTGGAGTTAAGGGGCTAAAAATAACTTGCTATTATTTTCTACTATATTGACCATTGATGATTGGGTGAACCCTTGGTGGTCAGGTTGACTATTGGCAATTGGGTAACCATAAATGATTGAGGTAATCATTAGTGGTTATGCCAATCATCTATGTGTTTCTAGAAATGATAAAAAAAAGGAATTATAGATTTGATAAATGGTTAGGTAGGGATTTGAGTATTGTTCTAGTCTGAGATGGGAAGCTGGGAGATAAGTCTAATTAGGTCAAGAGGGTTAGAAATGGAATAAAACAAAGAAACAAGTACAAAGCTATCTATAACTTGCTATATTGTTGATAGTGGAAGGTTGGAGTAATTTGGTCAGAGTGATAGTACTTTGGCCTCAAGAGAAACTTAGATATAGGTTTAGATATTTGTCACCATTTTTTGATGGTTGAAGGAAAGCAAGATACCTATTTTCAAGAATATCCGATATCTTGGATGTGGATCCTTTTCATCTCCTACTCTTATCCTTTTATAGGATGAAGTTGCTAGTTGGATAGGAGGAAGTTGATAATTAGATAGGAGGATAGAGTTGATATTTATGATACTTTATAGTTGGTTAGATTCATATAAGGTGGAAGTAATAATTTGTGCCATGATTATCTCATACATATTTGGAAATGCTTTTAAAGCAGGCTGAAGACTTGATCATCAATGGTCAAGCTAATCATTGGTGGTTGAGTGCCTAAGGAAAAATAGGTGAAAATAGGGGTTGATTAAAGGGGTGTTCAAAGGTTTAAGTTAGTAAGTGAGCTTAGTCAACTAGGTGGTCTTACTAGACTCAAGGTCTATTAAGTTAGGGGGTTGTAAGGCATTTCAACATCTAAAACTATCATGTTCCATTTTTACGTGTCAACATTTTACCCCTTTTTATTATGTGGCCTTGAATCAACAAGATGTAGAACAAAAATAGGTATTTATTCTAGGTCTAATTGCCCTAAGTATGGGAGGAGGTGTAATGTCTTACTCTTCTCCTTTTATAAGATTAAGTTGCTAATTGGGTAGGAGGAAGTTGCTAATTAGATAGGAGGATAAAGTTTCTATATATGATTCTTTGTAGTTGGTTGAAATCACCCAAGATGGACATACTAATTTGTGCCATGATTATCTTGAACATAAGTTGAAATGATTTTAAAACATGTTGAAGACCTAACTGTCGATGTTTAGAATAACCATTAAAGGTTAGGATAACCATTAGTAGTTGAGTGCCTAGGGAAAAAAGGGTGAAGATATGGGTTGATTAAAGGGGTGTTCAAAGGTTTATGCTAATAAGTGAGATTAGTCAATTAGGTGGTCTAAATAAAATCAAGAAATAATGGGTTGGGGGGGGTTTAAGGCAGTTTGACATCTAAATATGTAATGTGCCATTTTCAACTATCTACATCTTGATCGGCCATGCGGCTAGTCATAATACCTAAGATAATCTTATATCAAAAAACATAATACATGAGATGCTCATTTTACCTTTGTTTCTATTGTGAAACTTGAGCATAAGAAACCTTATCACCTATGTTAATTTTTAAATGAACTAGGAACATGTTAGATAAAAGATTGAATACATTAAATGACTAATCTATTAGACTATAGAACCATTATAGAGCATAATCCTTTAGAATTCATGAAAATAACTTGATTAGTAACCAATCATTTGGAACATAGTCCAAGAATGCTTCGTTAAAATCTCTCAATTATGTCTTAGAATCACCCTTTCCATCATGTAGAGTGACCTTGGGTTGAACAAAATCTAGTGGCAATGGTGTACAAGTAATATGGTATGCCAATGCTATATGTAGTAGAGTGAAAGAATCTAAAGCTTATGTTAGTCTAGAGTTACCTTGATCAAGATGTAGTATCTTGGATTGAAGATATTTTTATCCTACATAAGGGAAGCTACATCATGAGAAAAAGATGTACTAGCCATAACTGGTGGTGCCACATAAGAAGGATGGGTCATTATAGGGGGTTACTAAGACATAGTTTCCCTCATATTGTCATTTACACCTAGGTTTTCTATGGTTTTAGAGGATTAACCATTGTTTGTTTTATTTTATTATTCTTGTATTATTTTAATCATATCATCTTGTATATCAAGATGTTTGGTTAAAAGGTCTTGAATGTGCCTCTTATCAATTTCATCAAAACTGGTATATTGGGTCATTATTAAAGTAGGAAAACAAATAAAAAATGGATTGAATTTCTTGAAATAATTTGTAATAATAAAAATGAAATGGAATGAAAGTATTGAATAAAGGAAATTTAAAGTCCCAAAAATAGCAAACTAGAATATGCATAAAAAGGATACAAAGCTCACAAACATGGAAGGTGATACCTCAAGAAGCAAAAGGACCTAGTAAATTCAACTAAGATTTGAATGAAATAATTTTGAAAATTATTATGGTAAATTTTAAAAATTAAATGGGAATTTTTTTTTATATGTGAAGGCAAAATTAGAAAAATACTAGAAAAATTAGCAAGGAATTTTTCTTAGGGTTTCTAGGGTTTTTATGTATGAACAAAGTAAGTTGGGTTCACCAAATATTTTAAATGTTTTGGAAATAATGGATTTTTATTCCTATTTTAGTTAAGGGTCTAGATTAATAAATTAGTAAATAATATTTCAATAATTATATTCTTGATTTGTATTTTTTATTTATCTTTTTTACCTTTATAATAATAGCAATAAATAAGGAAAAATAATGACTTAGCTAGAAATAGACTGACATGGATGATACAAAAGTTGAAAATAGTTGTGAAGGACTAGGATAGTGTCACAAATCAGAATATAGATTTCATTTAGTGATAGTATAGTACTTCTAAAAATAGGACACTTTGGGGTTTGATACTATTGTCCACTCCTACCGTTATTGTCCAAACTAGTCACATAAACTTAAACTTTTTGGGTTCTTTACATTGTTCTTGTGTGAGCTTGTTTATGAAATATTGAGTGGTGAATTCCAATGGATCTCATGGTAGAGATTATTTAATCTCAAAAACCTAACCATCCATCGTGCCTAATAAATAAGATTTGAATCACTTGAAAAAAGGGGGTTAGGATGTGTAAGATGCACTGAACGTGTGTGTAGACACTAGAAAAATGCACACATAAAATTATAGATGTATAAATTCCTTAAGACCCATAAATACACCCTAAAACCTTATTAATCCTTAACCAAACCCTCTCAGCCTAACCAAATAACTAATCCCCTATTCATATAATACTATTCATGATCACAATTCACAAAGGGACCCACTATCACTATTCATGATGACATGATAAGTGACATGGTAAGTGACATGTAAAATTACATGGAAGGTGATTCGGTAAGTGACAAGGATTAAAAATGAGGTGGCTTGAAGTGGGAAATCATACTCCACCTAGGACCCTCATCTAAGATACCTAATGACATCATTAAGCACCACAAGGGCTCCCCTTGGAAGTATTTCAATTTTTTCATCATCCCACATGGAAAGTGGTGCAAAGATTCATGGGAAATATTTATAATTAATTATGAAAAGATGAGATAAGGTGGTGAAAAGTCTTTCGGACTCATATAGCCCATGTACATGATTCCTTCTCCATTTTGGACTCTTTATCAAGTTGGGAGACAAACCAACCAAGTGGGAGACCTATGATCTAAGTGGGAATCTCACCCCTTTGTCTTTCATGACCACTCACACACCCACATGGAGAATGGTTTTGAAATTTATGGGGCACTTAGCCAAAAGATGAATTATCCTGGTGAAAAGTCTTTTGGCCTTATTTCAGCCCATGTGCATGATTCCCACTCTAATTTGGACTCATATGCAAGGTGGGAGATAAAACAAAAAAGTGGGAATACGACCACCCTTACACCCTTTTTAATTTATGAGCCCACTTTAAAAATGGTGCCATACTTTTACTATTCCCGCTTTTGGCATGATTCTTAACAATAAATGTTATAAATACCCCCCTTTTCTTCACCTAAAAAAAGTGGCCAGTGAGTATTTTGTTGTATAATTTTATCTTGTAGGTTTGGAGGCATCATCAAGGAGGTCATCATATTGAAAATAAGGAACTCAAGAAATATATTTTTTCTAAAATTTCTTCAAGTCTTCATCAACTATCAACAACCATTCTTTTTCAACCTTGGAAGGTAAACTTGTTATTTTGCAATTTCAGTTTATGTCCTCCCTTCCATTTGACCTATTCTATTTGAATTATAAACCCCATAATTTGGACCCTTATTTATTTTCCTCTAAACCATAACCCCTTTACATCTTCTTTTCCATTTCCACATTTTCCCATTTGCCATCCTTATCCATTTATCCATTTACCCTTTGCCCATTTACACCTTTTGATGTCTTTACTACTTATATTTTCAACCATTTAGCCTTTAAATTTTTACTATCTCAAAAATTTACCAACCCCAACCTAATTATATTTTTTACCCTTATCAAATTACCAAAAAAAAACCACCACTTTACTTTTGCTAATTTTTAGCACTAGTATTAATCACATTATTGCTTTATTTTAGTTATTTTTAGCAAAGCATTTAATTATCTTGTATTAAATTCAATTGTTTTATGGTTTTAATTTATTTATTTATTTTATAAATTTAATGTAATAATAATTATTTTATCACTCCAACTTAAGTGTTTTAAAGTAGGTGGATTGATAGCCTCCTAGAAAGCTTTCACTTCTAGGATCTAGCTCAGGCTAGAAAATCCACCCAACTAGTTGTCTAACAAAATTTATTTGTGGTATGTTTTATTATTTTAATTTCATCCTCCCAAGCCAAAGATTATATATAAACAATCACTTGGATTCAATGTGTTCACATTCAATAGGTATTCTTCCACATCCTTCTTAACTAGTTTTTTCTTTTCACACTTAAGAAAAAATAAAAATTAGATAGAGACATTTTGGCATGCCTGGTGAGACCCTTGAATTTTTTTTGGGTTCATATATGTTTTAGGAAATTTAGTTTCATTAGTAAAATGTCATTCAATGCACATTCTATTTCTAAAATTTAAATCTTCCTTTTTTCCTTCTAAAAAGATAAGTTTTTTTGTCTCTTTTTCCTTCTAAAAATCAGAAAATTAAAAAAATATATCATTCTTTTTTTTTTCTTTTCTTTCATTTATAAAATCAAAAAGAGCATACATATTAGGATAAGGATTACATTTTCATGTTTCATTTAGGAACATTTTAGTTATTTTTATATTCATTAAAAAAAATCAAATAATTTCCTTTTGGTTGAAATTAACTGCATCTATTATTTGCTTGTGTTGGTTAACTCACATAGTTTAATTAGTCAAGCACATTAACTATAGCATCAAAAAAAATACTCAAACCAAACTAATTTCACAACTAAACATCAAACATGCTTGAGACAAGGCCTGACTAAGATTTCACCACCTAGAGGATCACCTTATCCCCTCCCAACTATTGTATTTGGATTTGATCACCAAGGGGATAACCAACTCAGTTCTCTAGCTGAGTATAGGCCTTGGAAATTGGTATATATTGGCTAAGTTCTTGCAGTGGCTATGGGATCATGAAGTCAAGGGAGAAATCCATATCAAGCCACATAATAAAACCCAATATAGACTTTTTCTTGAGTGCCTAAACATAATATCAAAACCAAACATAGACTACCTTGTTTCAAACCTATTTTACAAACCATATTTCTTCTTCACACTTTCTAAGGCATAAGCCAAAAGAGAGATAATTAAAACTATATGATTTAATGTATCTTAGTGTATTCTTTGATTACCTTGAATCTTTTCTTTTTATTACTTTTTGTTTGAGATGTGAGCTTTATTTATCTCCATTCTTCACATAATCTTTACTAGACTACAAATTAAAGAAACAAAATAACCAAGAACCTATTTTCCAATACCTCATCTATATTACCTTGTTCAATGGAGATAATTCCTATTTTATCTCCTATAGATCCTAAATTTTATAAGATATTGGAGAATAATCCTTTTTCCCTTAGATGGTACCTTGTATCACAATCCACTTATGTTCCCTTCCTTACCAACAATCAACCCAACCTTGTCTACAACCAACCCAATCCTATCTACAACCAACCCAACATTGTCTATAACCAACCCAACTCTATATACAATCAATGTAACCTTACCTATAACTCATCAAACTCTAAATTCAACTAACCCACAAACTATCAACCTTCACCCAAACTACCACTTGAGTTTGTTGCAGTGATAATAAATCAAATAGTTACATTAGAATCAAAACTTAAGCCATCTATTTTTGGTATCCATGATCAATCAAAGCTCACTTACCACTAACCAATGATCTATCATCATCCATTTAATTATTATCATGCCCAAATAATAACCTATCAACATATATCATTTCAATCACCCTAACCTTGTCAAAGCTTAGGCCATTTCCCCCAACCATCATATCAACCTCAACCTACCTTGTTAACCCAGCCAATTTCATCACCCTTAAATAATTAACCAACTTATCAATCAGCCTATCAACCCAACTAAATTTATAACCTATAAAACCAACTAGCCTCTTCAATCCAACCAAATAACTTACAAATAGTTTCACACCCTAATCTGATAATTGAGACATTGGTACACCCTCTTATAGCCCTTAATAAACCTACAACTGAAGAAACTATAATAAAACCAACCTTAACCAATCCACTTGTTGACCAAGTAGAACATTTAAAAATTTCCTTAAAAATCAAATGAAACAAAAAATTCCTTTCCACTTCCCCTTTTAGTGAACCAAAGCAAACCATAATCGTCTCACACTTATGAGGTGCACATAATCAATGTTGTTATTGATAAACTTATTACTACTAATTCTTCCACCCCACTCATTGAAGTGCGGGAATCACTTTCGATTATTTTGTATGACCAAACAAAGGAAGCAACTAATTCCTTAATTTCACTTTACACCATTAGACCTTCCTCCCCTACCACAGACTTACCTACTCTTCTTTTGGAAATCATTCCTTTAGAAGAGGTTAGCTTATCCACTCCATCGATGAAAGAAATATATTCTATAAATTTTGAACCTTCCACCCAAAACATAGATGGGAAAAACATTCCCTCTTCTCCACCTAAGGTTTAAGTTTTAAAATCAATGATCAAAGAACTAAACCTATCTACAAGCCCTTTTCTAGGCTAGTACAAAGCCTAGAGTTCACTTATTAACCCAATCTCAATAGATCTACTTTCTAGAATCATCTTGGTCTCCCCTATCAAAATAAACAATAAACATTAGCTTCACTTGTATCCACCCTAAAACCTATCACTACCTCAACTCCATCCTTAGATAATTCATCCTCCAAAACCATAGGGGAACCATCCAACCCACTTTCATCTAAAATTGTTAAATATCCTTACACCTCTTTGATCAAACCCATTAAACATCTAGGAATACTTCCTATTCCTAACATAGCTCACCAATCTTTGAAATTAAACCTAACTCCATCAAATCCATCAAATAAATTTTTAACTAAACATATTAAAATGATGGAATCTCTTAAACCATCTTAAAATTGATTGATGCCCCTCCTTGTCTTAAATCTTCTACTTCCAAACCAACCAAGAAACCCTAACCTAACCAATCTACTAAAACCATTCCAAAACCAAAAACTTTTGAGGTAAAGCCTGCTCCTAAGAAGGATCCCACTCCAAATACAAAAATCCATCACACCCAATGCTTTCACTTGAATCTTATTCAACCATTTTAAAAAGGTTATTGCAAACCTCCTCCTTAACCTTACAACCTCTCAAACATTTCAAACCTATCAAAACTTTTGACCCTTCATGTCCTCAATCGAAATGGTTTAACACCAACTTAGTCTATGCATACCATAAGACACCTGGACATGACATAGAGAATTAAAAATCTCTCCAAGCACTCATACACAACTTATATGAGGTTAATTTATTATTATATCAACTTACCTTAACCAATCCATCCCAACCTAAATGACAAACCAAAACTGCCCCACAACCCATAATATCCATAGTAAAAACTAATTTGATGAAGCCTCCAAAAAATAAAAACATGTCACCCCTAACATCTTTACATGAATCCTATTCAACAATTTTATAAAGGTTGTTACAAACCTATTCCTTTACCTTAAAACCTATAAAACCTTTTGACCTTATCAAAAAAATTGACCCTTCATGCCCAAAACTGTCATGGTACAATGACCACCATGTGTTCTCTTATCATAGGATACTTGGCCATGATATGGAACACTACAAGGCTATTAAAACCATTATCCACTAGCTTTATAGAAAGGATAGTATGTTATCTAATAAACATACTTTGAGCCCATTACCAACCTAACCATCAACCAAACTTACCCAAAACTTGCCTATTCCCCTATTCTCACCTAAAAGTGAGGAGGAACTAAATAAACAATCTAAACTAACACATCATTTTATCCACACCATCCATAGGGTTACTCACTCTTGGGTCCAACAAAAGGATAAGGGAAAGGATAAAGTGTCCATTCCATGGACTTACCCTTCAAATAATCAAAATTTTAACTGAACCCAATCATAAACACCTTCACTTTGGGATCTTTTTCCTACCCATGCAAAGAGTAAATTGGGGGAACTTTCCTTCCATAAAGCTTTAATAATTTATTAACTTTAACCATAACTTAACCATTAACTAAACTAACCCTTAGATTTTTTGCTTCAATCTATCAACCAAACCTATCCATCAACCCAACTTAAACCAAGTGGTATATCAAATTGGGGAAACACATTTGGACACCACCTAACCTATTTGGGATTTAAATTCTCCCATTGAACCATTAGAGATTACCCTTTTCCATCAAAACTAAACAACCTTACCTCAAACCTTAGGACTTCAATATTGGAGACCTCATCCTAAAGGAAAACTAACATGTGACCAACATGGAGATAAGTAAAAAAGACAAGTTTGCCTTCAATTGGCTTGGACCCTAAATCATTACCCATAAGTATGGATCATGAGCTTATTATTTGTCCTCTCTCGAAGGAAAACCATAACCTGAGCCTCTCAATGCTTCACATCTACATCCATTTTTTTGTTAAAAAAAGATCAAGCTCACTTCTTTTGTCTAACTTAATCTCATCCCCTAATTACTATATTTCAACCCTCACCTAATTCTTCCTCTCCTTTTGAGGATAATTCATTACAACATAGAACCATGTTATTAACCATCACTATCATATCCTAATCCTAAATATGGGTACCATGGCTCTACCCATTACATGATTATCATGGATACTTTTCATCTCTAAAAAGATGGAATCCTATGTTCATTTTGTTTTCAAACCACACCTCTTCACATATCATTAACCCCCTTGTGTCACAATTTTTTCCTCATAGAAAAAAACCTCTAAAACTAATTAGATTTGTCCATGTATAAAAAAATCACATCCAAAAATAATTTGAATACCAAAATATTACTTGGATCAATATCTTAAGCATTGTAGACTACTCCCTTGAAGGATAGTTTCCCAAAAACATAATAAAAATAAAAATTGCTTGAACTAAAGGTAGACTACTCACTTGAAGGATGGCTAGGTTAACTTTGTAAAAAATATGAGCAATTTCTTAGAAGCTTATCGCATCGACCAACCTCCCATATATAAATCAAAAGACCAACTATCACAATCAAAATAAATTCTAAATAATCTTGAAAGCCATAATCAACTCTCAAGCAACATAATAAGGTGGAAGTTGAAATTGGCTTTCACATGTAGACTTCCCACATTGATCAGTCTAACATATGACATGGACTCATCTATTAATGTTATTAGGTTACCTATAGAAGGGGTAAACTTTCCCACATAAGGTTACCATACATATCACCCAGCCCCTTTCACACCACCTATCACCCATCTTCCTCATATCCTATATATAAATCAATGGATTTAGAACTTACTTGACACTGTATGATTAAGAAACTTATTTTATCAATCAATGAACACTAATGCAAAGTATTCAAAAGGCTTATGTTCCTTAAGTAAATCCAAATTTGGGTTTTGTTTGTTTTGTCCTTGCCAACAAACATGCATTATACCTCATTTCTTATTCCCTCATCATTGAGTCAAGTATTTTATTGGATCTACATCTCATGATTTTTTGTGTCTTTCTCACATCTAGTATTATTGTCTAACCTATTTGTGTGCTACCACTATCATCTATCATAACCCCAAGCATGAGAAAAATAACAACATTAACACCCCTCTTGTTGAAATATATTGGCTTGATGCCCATGGACTATGTAGGTGTTTCTTCACTTATAAAGGTATCTCAACCACTAATAATCCATTTCCACCCCTTTTTTCTTCTCACCCTTTCCATCACTAACAATGCCCTCTTTCTTAGGGAATCCTACATCAAGGAATATTTGAATTTTTTCTTAGGCATCCTTATGTTTTAACACCATCTAATATTTCCCCTTAGTTTTCCCCCCAATGCTGGGAGAACTATAATGGCCTAAGGTATTTTTGGACTATGTAGGGAACACTCAATTATTGAGGTGAGCTCAACTACATCCTTTATTTTTTCCCTCCTAAAATATATTCCTCCACTTCTCTACCCATCTCCTCACCACCTCCCTCCCTTTATCTTGTCGATCTCTTTTAACCACTTTTCTAGCTTGTAAATCTATTTTTAAACAAGGATTGATAGCCTTCCTCATTGGACCCTCTTATCTCACATAAATCCACTACCTACTCTGCTTCACTAGCCTCCTTATCACCTTTTCTTGTGCATGATTCATGACTCGCTCCCCCACCCACTTTTCATGTTTTTATCACTTTCTCAACTTCTTACCAATTGTGCCCTTTATCCCCTTTGTATTCTTCCACCATTCTCATCCTTTCCCCTTACACTTGGCAACCTATCATAATTATTTTGTCACTCTCTTTTCCTCACCAATTACACATCATCTTGTTCCCTTGCACACTGATGGACACTTTTCCCTCCTCTTCTTCACTACCACTTTCTTACTACTCTTCCACTACTTCTAAACTACCTTCATTCTAATTTTTAGTTTGTGTTCTCGTCTTTCCTATCTTTCCAATTTGGCATGCTTTTTATTTCTTATAGCATCCCATTTTTTTTAATGTATTCCACCACTATCAATTTATTTTACAATCTTCTCACCTTTTCCATTTTTTCCTCCACAACTAGCTTCTAACTAGGCCTTTATCCTTTGAGAAGCCTTCAATAATTGCCCTTTTGTTCTTATCAGTTCTATCCTTTTACACTTTGCATTCCTCTTTTCATCTTTCCATCTTGATACTCAATTATCTTTTGCATTTGTATGAGTGTCTATGTTTTATATCCCTTATTCAATTCTTCCTTTTCCTTCTTATCATCCCTTATTTTCATCTCATGCTCTTTCATTGTGTTCCCCTATTTCTTCACCACCTCACCACTTTTCAGCTTTTCAATATCTTCTAATGAGTTGATTGACACCTAGCTTATCTCTTCACCTTCTTGTCCACCCATCCTTTGCTTCCCCTCATTTTTATTAACCCCTTTCCCATTTTCCATCCCATTCTCATCTCCAACACCACCATTTTATTCACTTCATTATTCCTTTCTTTGCCTATCATCGTCCATCCTTACTTGGTCAAGATATCATGTACTTCTTCACTCTCCTATCATCCTTCTGTGTCTTCATTTCACTCTTTTTTCTTCCTATTTATTTTTCTTCTACATATTCCTTCTTTTTCATTTTCATCACCCAATTATTTTCTCCTTGGTATTTTTTATTTTCAAACCTTTCATGGCCTCCCGTATTTCTCATCCTCTCCATTACCTTTCATTATTATTAAACTTATCTCCCCATCTTTTTCAATTATCTAATCTATCAGTCTTAAGTGCATCCCTCAACCCCCATCTTTTTCCTTTTATTTTTCTTCTCTTTTCTCCATTTCATTTCATTTTTTTCATCTCACTTGATGACATTCCTTGTCCTTCTTGGCATTATTTTTTCCTCTTCTATGATCATGCTTGTCTCCTTCCATCCTTCTCCACCTTCATATTTATTTGTGACCTCATTTTTCTCTCTACATATCCCTTCATCCATATCCTAGTCCACCAATACCTCATCCATTGTTGGATCTCCTTTACTTCCTCCCATTCACACTCTAGCTTCTCACTCATTAGAGTGCAATCACTAGTTGTACCACTTTTGTGTACATATCCTTGTTTGTTTCCTCATTTTTTCCACACCCTTGCTTTATTAGACAAAATATAATTAGGTTTATTACTTCAAGTGAATATTTTTCTTCCTTTAATACCTTTATATGTTGAGCATGGATCCTCTTTTTTATCCCTCTCTAGCTACTCCCTTCACCCTACCTATCACCTTTTTACCTTTTAAACCCTTTACTCATTTTGATCTTATATGATCAAAACATATAACATGTTATGGCCATGAGTTTATTCCATTCAATTTTGGTTTAATTTGAGATATATACTTATCTTACAACTTTATAACACAGTCTACCATGCCCATGAGCTCATATGACCCACAAATGAGCATGAACACCACTAGCTATGAGGATGCAAATTCCTTCCCCATCTCCTTTGGTCTTAATTATTTTGAACCCCTTTTACTCTTACGTTTGAAGATGTTAGAATCAAAACTAAAACCACCTTCAAATGGTATATTTGGGGTACCTACATTTGGATGCTAGATATACCCTCTCATGTAACCTACCTCTTAACCAATAATTTCCCTTGATTATACCTATCCATCCCACATCTTCCTATGCACTGTAATATCCCTGCTCTTTAATCATATTCCACCTAGTAACCATTTATAGGAGTCACCTCTTCCAATAAAATATTTTCTCCTTGGTAACTTTTAGACCTATTTCTCTCACCTTCCTTTTCAACTCCCCAATCTATCTATTTTCATACATTCTTATATTTTCCCTCTTAGTTGTCCATTTATACCATTTATTTTCCTTCTTATTTCAACCTAATCCCTCAATTAATTAATATTACTATTATTTTCCTCACTCCATATTCCAAAATGCCTTAGATTCTTTCTCTAAATTCCATCAAAACTCAACACTTATTTATTTTTGGGCTACATTGGCTTAAGGGTCAAGGGTTTGAACCTTCACCACTTCTCATTTACCTACTCTAATAATTTGCTTCCACAAATTTTTGAATGATCCCCCTCCATAGCCTATTAATGACATTATTTTGGATTGTGCACAATTTTAGCATATTTGGATGGTGATGAAAGAACCTATCGAATCACTATGGCAATTTGAGTAATCAATATTTTCTAAAGCCTGATAAAGCATATTTTCCCATTTTTATGGTGGTAGAAATATTAGCATTATTACACCTTTATTTTATTTGTCTTCATGATATTTTTTTTCCATATCTATTTTTGGAGTCTTCCATCCTTTCCCACCTTCATTTTTATCTGTGAACTCATTGTCTTTTCACTCCTACTTCATCCATCTCGTAGCCAACCTACACATCATGAACTTATTGGCTTTCCCTTATTTTATCCCATTCCACCTCTAGTTCCTCATTGATTTGAGTATGGTTACTAGTTTGTATTACTTGAACCTATGTATACATGGCTATGGATTCTTTTTGAATAGTTGAAGTAATCATCTAATTACACCCTAGGTGTAATGAAATTACTTAGATATTCACATTGAATGATTTTATATTATGTAGTATAAGAAATTATGAGATATTAAATAGTGGTAATTGATAGTAGAATAGAATACTAGATAATATAGAAAAATCACTTTAAGGGGGAAACCTTGACAATAATTCAATGATAGTAGAATATTTCACATGATGATTAAAGACTAACCACTACCACCTATATATAGTCTACTTAGCCAAGGTTATTCCATAGGCTAACCTATCTAAAAACATAGAGAAATGTAACAAGTAAATAAAAGAGGTATGTAAGCCACAAGTCAACCACCCATATCCATAGACACACCAATGGTTAAGGGTATAACAAGCCCTTCCCCTTCAAAACAATGTTGTCTTCAATGTTGTGGAAACTCTAGATGCTATTACAAAAATGATTCATCCTCCCAAGTGGCATATTCACATGGTATATTCTTCCATTTGATCAAGTATTCTATAATTTATTTAGAACATAGTTTCTTGGTGCACCATTGAAGGATTGCCTCAGGATCAAGAATAACTCTAGCTTCCTCATCTAATTCTGGTAATTCTGTTTGAATGGTAACTCTATCTAGTGACTTTATTCAAGCATGATACATGAAATAATGGATGTATGTGAGTGGATGAAGGAAAATATAACTTGTAGGCCACACTGCCAATTTTATAAAAGATCTGATAAGGTCCATAATACTTAGGGGATAACTTGTTATCTTTTTTTTGTTGATTCAATGACATCTATTTGTATAGCTGTAAGTGAACAAAGACCCAATCAATAATTTCAAAATGCCTCTCACTTATATGTTTATCTTCTTGTTTCTTCATGAAATTTTGGGCCATAGCTAAATTTTCTTGTAAACTTGCAAGGACCTCCTGTTGATGGTGAATATGTTCTTCAACTACATGAACCTTATGATAGACTTTCAAGGTTAAAGTGATGGATGGAGTGTGGTATCCATATAGTGCCATAAAAGGAGACATTTTGGAAAATTATGAACATAAGTATTATACCACCATTCAATAAGTCGTAACCAATGAACCCATTTATCCTGTTTATTAGAAACAAAACAATAAAGATATCCTTCTAGACATTTGTTTAGTATCTCAATTTATCAATAAAATTGAGGATGATAGGATGAAATATGAGCCAATTGAGTGCCTAAAAATGTAAATAACTCAGTCCAAAAATTAATAGTAAAAATGGGATCTCTATCACTAACAATGATCTTAGGGGTCCCATGTAGTTTCTGAACTGTATTGAGAAAAATGGAAGCTACTATACTAACAACAAATGGCTAAGATAATGAAAAGAAATGAGAATAATTACTGAGATGATTTATAACAACCATGATAAAATTTTGACCATCAGATCTTGGTAACCTTGTAATTAAATCCATAGATACCTCTTCCCAACACTGGCTAGGGATAGATAAAGGTTGTAAAAGACCTAGAGTTTTGATGGTTTTGCCTTTATTTTGTTGACAAATCATACATTCAACCACATATTTTTGGACATCCCCCTTGAGACCTTCTCAAAAAAAATCTTGCTTGATCCTGTGATAGGTTTTCAAAAAACCTTAATAACCCCCAATTGAAGTTCTTGAAGGAATTTTTATTTAAGAAGAGAATTCTTAAATAGGTACAATCTATTTTTTTTCCATAATGCATTACCTTTCCATGTGAATTTTTCAAATCCATCTAAACCTTGCTAAATATTTTGAATCAAATCATGATTTGTACTATCATGTTCCCATATTGATCATGGTTCCTCTAGTCAATCTCCCTATAAAATGGTTATGACACATAACAATGCCTCAACTGATTCATATTATTTAGATAGTGTATCTGCCACCACATTGTCCTTACCTTTTTTGTAGACTATTTCAAAAGCATAACCTAGCATATTAGTTACCCATTTATACTGTTCTTTAGATGAAAACCTTTATTCTAAAAAATATGTAAGACTATCATGATTAATTTTTACTTGAAAGTGATGACCTATCAAATAAGGTCTCCATTATTTAAATGCATACAAAATGGCCATCATTTCCTTCTCATAGATGGGCTTGTGCTTATTTTTACCCTTGATTTGATGACTTTCAAATGCCAATGGTCTACCTTCTTACATGAGTACAATACCCATACCATACCTAGATGTATCACATTAAACTACAAAAGTCTTAGAAAAATTAGTGGACAATATTGGAGTAGTGTACATAGCCAATTTTAATTATTTAAATGCCCAGGTAGTTACATCAGTCCACTGAAAGGAGTGTTTATTTAACAAAGAGGTAAGTGGGGCTATAATACTACCATAATTTTTGACAAATCTATGATAGTAACTAGTAAGCCCCAAAAATCCCTGAAGTTGTTTGAGTGTCTTAGTAATTGGTCAATCCACCATTGTTTTTATTTTTTAGGATCCACTTTCATTCCTTCACAAGACACCAAATGAATGAAATATTCAACCTCACAAGCCCCAAAAGTACATTTGGAAGTTTTGGCATACAATTTATTTTTCTCTAAAATGGAGAGTACCTATTTCACATGTTATAAATGGTCTACCCAATTTTTACTATAAATGAGGATATCATCAAAGAATACCAAAACAAATTTCCTCAAAAATGGATTAAAAATAGTATTCATAAAACTCTAAAAAGTAGATGGTGCATTTTTTAGGTCAAAAGGCATAACCAAAAACTCATAATGGCCCTCATGAGTCTTGAAAGTGGTTTTGGGTATGTCTTCATCACAAATCCCAATTTGATGATACATAGAACATAGATATAACTTGGTAAAATAAAGAGAACCATTCAATTCATATAGAAAATCACCAATGATAGAAATTGGAAACTTATCTTTGATAGTGTATTTGTTGAGTTCTCTATAGTCAGGGCATATCCTCTAAGTATCATCTTTATTCCTCACCATGACAATTGGTGAAGACTATTCACTTTGGCTATGTAAAATTATTCTTGCATCCAACATCTCTTGTACCATCTTTTCAATTTCAATTTTTTAGGCATAGGGTAACCTATATGGCTTGATGTTGGGTGGTGTACTACCAAGAATAAGTGTGATAACATGATCATGCATGTGGCTAGGTAGAAGTCCTTTTGGCATATCTCCAAAAATAATAGAATGAGTATCAATTATTTATTATATATCAAGAGCTGGAGATGGCTAAGTTGGTTTTACTTCCATAAAAAATAAGCGAGATAAAAATCCCTCATCACCCTTATAGATAATCTTTGTCATTTGATGGGAGATAACAAGTTGGGGAGATTTACCCTTTAATCCTCTTATCTCAAATGTCCTTTCTTTAAATGAAAATCCATAAATAATTCTTTAAAATTCATCTTAATAGTGCTCAAAGTGGTGAGCCACTAGGCTCACAGAATAATATCAGCTCCACCCATCTAAAAAGGAAACATAGGAGAATCTAATAAATAGTCTCCCATGGCTAACTTAATACTATGACATTTTCTTAAACAAATGATAGTACCACCATCTACAATCATAACCTAAAATTCTAGAGTTGGATAAATGAAATAATTCAAACAAGCATCCAACTTACTATGGATGAAGTTGTGTGTGCTCCTAGAATCAATTAGGATAGTGACCTTCTATTTCTTAAGGAAACCCATCACCTTAAGATTTTGGGGAGTACTAATACCTGACAAGGCATGGCATGAAATAGTAGGTTGAGAGTCTTCATATTCCTCTGCAAGAACTTTTTCTCCCACATCATGTATTTATATATCATCTTCATCATCATCTACACCTTCAATGTAAAACAAATTCTTTTCAGCATAACGATGGTCTTTGCTCCATTTGTTGTCACAACTATAACAAAACCCTTTGGCTCATTTCTCCTCAATTTGTTATTTTTTTAGTCTAGTGGGCTATGGAAATGATATTGTTGGAATGTTGCAATCATGACAAGTAATGAAAGTTTTCCTTTTGATCATCTCTTTTTCTTCTATCATGCGTGCCTTAAGGATAAATTTTGAAAAAAATGTTGGGCTAAACATTCAAACCTCATATTGAATGCTATGTTTGAGGCCACCCAAAAATAGATCCATCAAATTTCTCTCAGTGATATTTTCCACCTATAAAGAGAGATTCTGAAATAGATGAATACAATCCTTCATAGGTCCTTTTCACCATAGCTTCACTAATTAGCTAAAATAGTTCTTAGAGAAATTATTCTAATAATGAGTTTTCAACTCCTTAGCAAAAATAGTCCATGTAATAAGATCACCATTATGTTTCTTTTGAGCACATAACCATTGATACCAAATGAATTGCTTGGGTTCCATATATAGGGACACCACCATCACCCTATGAGAATAAGGGGTTTGATGTAGCTCAAATAAATTCTCAATTTGGTTAATCCAAGTAAGAGGATCCTTAACCATCAAAATTACGCATGCCCACTTTTAGAAACATTGGTTTCATACTAGCATGAGAGTTGTTGAGATGAGGATTTGAATTCTAAAATGGAGGGTTGTTAGGCTAAAACTGAGATGTGAGGATAGCCAATTACGTAGTGATATACTATAATTCACTATGAACTCCATTAATATATCTATGCATCCTTGAAACATCATCTTGGATTACAATAAAGTCATCATGCCTCACCAAGTTTTTTATGTCCTCTTAAAGCTAAGAAATCACCAGATCTACATTTCTATATTCTATGTCATCGATATGAGTATTAGGAGTTTTTGGTGCCCCTTTTCTTCCCTAAGTTGAATGACCTACCATAAAAAAATCTTAGGAGGGTTTTGACCCCCCCAAGAAAAGTGTACCAAGAAATGGTACCATTATGATCACCTTGTCAAGATGAATCTAAGCATTACCTTTGTGCACTAGAGTAAATTTTTTGGTACCAAAAAAGTGTACTAATAGAATATATCATTACGATCATCTCACTGAGATGAATCCAATGACTACAAGTGTGTAAGGGGAAAAAAATTCTAGATTTTTTTTATAATATTTTTTCAAAAAATCATTTTGATCAATACTACACTGACAAAAAAAATAATTCTTCTCAGATTGTAAATTATGTTTGTTTTTCTTTTATTAAAAAAAGCCACACCTCACCAGATCCAAAAAAAATTCCATAATAAACTTGCCCAAATTGAAGCTCTGATACCACTTGTAATGAAATTACTTAGATATTCACACATAATGATTTTATATTGTGTAGAATAAAAAAATATGAGAGATTACATAATGATAATTGATAGCAGAATAGAATAATTGATAATATAGTAAAGCCATTTTTAGGGGGAAACCTCCAAAATAATGCATTAATAGTATAATACTTCACATGATGATTAAAGACTAACCACTACCTCCTTTATATAGTCTACATAGCCAAAGTTATTCCATAGGCTGACCTATCTAAGAATATAGAGAAATGTAACAAGTAAATAAAAGATGTATGTAAGCCACAAGTTAGCCACACATATCCCTAGACACACCAATGGTTAAGGTAATAACACTTGGAAATATCATCCACTATTTCTACCAAACCAATAAAACAACCATTTCCACCTACTAGAACCCTCAAGTTTTTGGTCTTGATATCATAGTGCAGAGGATGTAGACATGGAAATTTTTTTCCATACCTTGATTATGTCACTCTTAAATAAGGTATAGTCTATTGATTATTCATCTATAAGAATATGCAAATCCTTCAAAGAAAATCATTATAATAATTTTTTCCTTATAACCAGTGAAACTTGGCTCATAGTGATAACATCCTTTTCCCATCATAACTTTGTATATCTTGATAGACACCCTTATCTTAAAAATCAACTCATAAAGATAACCATTATCACTATGCCTACACCTTTGCATAATTTTAGAAGTTATAGCCTCCTCATGAAGGAACATCTTATTTGGATTTACTCCATTGAAGGAAATTTGTTGTGATATTTATTGAATTCAACTCTTATTTATCTTACCTTACCCATCTATGTTTTCTCATCCTAATGCATGTGGGATAATTATTGTGACTATTCACTAATCTACACCATAAAACCTCACTATTACCTTGACCCAAACCCAAACCCTTAATCTTGGCTATCACACTTAATCACATTTTTTGCACATTTTTGCATTTTAAATGCCCAACCCTTTTTGTACTACCCTAGTACTTCATCATCCACTACATATCAAACATGTACCTAATTCAAATTTCCCTCATACACTACTAGTTTAAGGGGAAACAACTCCTCTCATACTTAGGGCATCTTAACCTCTAACAAATTGATCCATTTTTGTTTTGTATCTTATTAATTCAAAGCTGCATAATAAAAACGGGAAAAATTTAGACACTAGAAAACTACATACATATAGTTCTAGATGTATGAATGCCTTAGGACTCCCTAAATACCCCCTAAAACCTTATTAATCATTAACCAACCCATATAAACTAAAATAAATCACTAATCCCATATTCTTATAGTACTATTTTAAAGTATTATACAAAAGTACTAATCACTATGGGACCCACTATCACTATTCATGATGGCATGACAAGTGAAATGGAATATTACATGGTAATGACATGGAAAGTGTTAAAAAAAGTGACATGGAACGTTATTAAACAAGTGACATGGATTAAAAATGAGGTGGATTGAAGTGGGACATCATACTCCACTTGGGACCCTCATCTAAGGTACCTAATGACATCATTAAGCACAAGGATCCCCCTTGAAAGTATTTTAAATTTACACCATCCCACTTGGAAAATGGTGCCAAAATTTATGGGGTATATTTTTAAGTACTTAAGAAAATATTAGAGAAGATGGTGAAAAGTCCTTTGGCCTTATATGAGCCCATACACTTGATTCCCTCTCTTGTTTGGACTCTTTAGCAAGTCGGGATTCAAACCAACCAAGTAGGAGACCTATGATCTAAGTGTGAATCTCACTCCTTTGTATTTCATGACCACTCATGCACCCACATGGAGAATTGTGTTGAAATTCATGGGGCACTTATCCAAAAGATGAATTATCTTGGTGAAAAGTCATTTAGCCTTATTTTAACCCATGTACATGATTTCCACTCCAAATTATACTCATATTCAAGATGAGAGACAAAAAAAACAAGGTGGGAATCCCACTATCCTTACCACTTTTGTCATTTATGAGACCACTTGAAAAATAGAACCATACTTCTACTATTCCCTCTTTTGGCATGGTTCTTGACAAAAAATGTTATAAATACCCCCCCTCTGCTTCACCCAGAGAAAAGTGGTAAGTGAGTCTTTGGTTGTATAATTTTATATTTTAGGTTTAGATTCATCATAAATGAGGTCATCATCTTAAAGATAAGGATCTCAAGAAATAGAACTCTACTAAAATTTTGTCAAGTATTCATCAACTATCAACAACCATTCTTCTTCAAGCTTGGAAGGTAACTTTGTTAGTTTTCAATTTTAATTTATCTCCTCCATTCCCTTTGAACTCTTATCTCTTGAGTTATAAACCCCATCCTTTCTCCCTTTCTTTCTTGACCTCTAAACCATAACCCTCCACTTTTTCCCATTTACCCTTTGCCTATTTGCCATCTTTAGCACTTTGCCTATTTACTCTTTTGCCATCTTGAATACTTATCTTTTAAACCATTTACACCTTATCATTTTACTATCTCATTAATTTACCAACCCCAAACCAAAATATTTATTACCATTATCAAATTACCAAACCAAAACCATAACTTTGCTTTAGCTAATTTTCAGTACTAGTATTAATCAAACTATTGTTTTATTCTACTTATTTTTAGCAAAGAATTTAATTATATTATATTAAATTTAGTTGTTTGATAGTTTTAATTTTAATTTGATATAATTTAATGCAATAATACTTTTTTTATCATTCCAACTTAAGTATTTTGAAGTAGGTGGATTGACATCCTTCTAGAAAACTTTTGCTTATATGATCTAGCTCACGCTAGGCAATCTACCTAACTACTTGTCTAACAAATAAATTTTGTGGTAGTGTTTTATTATTTTTAGGTCATCCTCCCAAGAAAAAAAGTATATATTCACAATCACTTAGACTCAACATGTGCACATACAACAAGTATTCTTACACACCCTTCTTAACTAGTTTATTCTTTTCACACTTATGAAAAAGAAAAAAATAGATAAAAATAATGTGATCCACACCCCTTGTGTTGGCATATTGCCTACATAAAAATACTATGAAGAGGGATCAATCCATATAAAGTTATCCTATCTAATGTGTTTTATGAAATAGTGTGATGCATATGCAATAATGTTAAATTGAGAGTGATTGAGGTGGCTAGGGATTGGTATGCAAGTTTGAATATGTTTACAATTATGTTGTGTGATTATATGTAGATAATAAAGAAGTTTTCCTTAGTAGTTTTCTTGTATTATTTATTACATTTTAATATTTTTCACCTCCCTTTTAAATGAACATTGGTTAGTCTTTTATAAGGAACTATTGGTCATGGGTTAGATATGTTCATGTTAGGCTGACATAATGAAGGATAGGAATCAGATGAAAATGATTATTTGGGCTCAAAATGTAAATGGAAAGGAGTGATAAAAATGGGAAACCCTAGGGTCTGACACTATAGTCTAGGTGTGACACTCCTATCCTACAAGTTTAGAACTTAGGAGTATAGGATTAGCCTAGGAAGAATAGCCTAGTAGAGGTGAAATGACCATTTAGAAGTCTCTGAATGACTGGTAATGAGAAAAAAAGAGTCTAGAAGGGTCATAAGAGCATGAAAAAAGGATTTATGGATAGGGTGTCACAACACACACTCAAAATACCAATTTGGATATTTTATATGACTATATTTTCCTGCTCCCTTTATTCTAGTGATGTAGTAAATTGAAATACTAGGATAAAGGAAAAATAGAAATTGTAACTAAACATAACTATATGGGGGAAGCCCATGATGATGTGTGATGTTTAGTGTGAATAGAGATAGCACATTTTGATGTGTAAATCAAGTATGTGAACCAATACAAAACCTATTGTGATGTTCAATGATGCTAAGAGATGTTGGGTATGTGTTGTACCAAGAGTAATATCATGAATAGAGCTGAGTGCTCAATTCCTCAAGGGTGGATCAATAATATAAAGGATAACCATTTGGTTCCATCATCACCCACCCACTAAGTGAATCTATGTGTTAATGCATGTGTTAATAAATGTTTATATTATGTGTCCAATCCCTCTAAGTAGGTGTCTCAAGAATACAAAGGATAAGTAGTCTTTTAGCTCCATCATTGCCCACTAAGTGAAGCTATTAATTGATACTAGTATGAATTTGTGTCATATGAGATGGATTTTGAAGCCCATGAATGCTCTATAATCTGATAATTTGGTGTGGATTGTTAAATGTGTGTTGAGAACTAGGCCATTCTTGACCACTCCAAAAGGTGGAGATTAGGCTTGTATGAAAGCCACTTCAAAATTGGGAACTAGGCTTATATGAAAGCCACTTTTGAATGATACCAACCAATTATATATGAAATAAGTCACACAACTACTAAGAATGCTTGGGTCATGCAATGAACTAAAAATAAAAAAAGTCAAATGTGTCACACACATTGCCCCCAATCACTAGTGTCTATAACATGAATTTTGATCTAGAAGTTATACCAACTTACCAATATAAAACTATAAGTGAGATCCATCCTTCCATGTATGATTCCCCCTATGTCTAGATTCTTTGAGAAAAACTATACTAAAACTATTGAATCTAAACTAAACTATAGCTGACAAAACTGTAATTGGTCTTACCATTCTATCTATTTCTAAAAAATCTAGTTTTTCTACTATTTGGAGAAGATTGCCAAGATTAAGATACTTTATTGTTTGATGTGTAGTACAAGTATGGTACTCTTGTCATTTATTATTTCTAATTACTATTCTATATTTGTCACTATGTTTTTGGTCTATTTTGCCTAGTTTGGGTTCTGAATGCTATTTTGATTATTCTAAAAACTAATTTTTGACTGGTAAAAGGCTCTAATATTTGTGACAAAACCCCTATTTATTTCCTCCTCTTTTGAGGGTAGGAGTTAGTACCTTAGAATGAAAACCATTATAATAAAGATCCTTACAAGTGTGTTATACTATGAAATACATGATATAGCAATATAATCAAAAATATGTCTCAAGATATGTCATAGTTTGTATTAGAGATTGTTAGATCAACAAGGGTATGCCTAGATAGATGTTACAATGCTATAGAAGATGTAGTGTACTAAACTAAAACTAGAAATCATAGTTGTTAGTTGTTAGATTTTAGTTGTCAAGGAGGGATGGAGCATGATCTCCATCATGGCATCCAAGAAATCAAGATAATGAATGATGTGGATCATGGAATTGAAAACATTGAGAAGAAAACAAGTAGAAAACATGTAAGGAAAGAAACAAGAAGCACACAAAAGTGGCCAATAAAATAAGGGACATGGGCACATGTCACTCAAACTAAGAAATTAAACATATAATGAATTTTCAAATGTGACATATATATACAATTGAATATAAACAAGGTTGGTATGAGGGCCACAAGCACATAGAGGAGTAAAAGTAAAGGACATTGGAAAATGTCTTAAGGCACACACAAGAATAGAAGTAAATGACATTGGAAAATATCCTAAGACACACATAAGAGATAAAAAAAGAACTAAGAAATACAATCACATCTAGTTACACAAAACAAGAAAGGAAGACATGTAAATGTTGGAAATACAATCACATCTAGCTAATCAAATCAAGAAGTGAAAGTATGCAAAAAAATATAGTACAAGACTAGGTATATGCTAATGGATAAATAAGTGTCATAAATTAGTGAGTGTCAATAGAGTAATTTGTGTAAGCTAGTAACTAATGTACATCAACATGATAACTAGAGTGTGTGGTGTAGGAATGACATAACTTAGATGATGTAGTCATGTAGAATATTCCCCTAGTGGGCATATATGTCGATGTATATCTGAAATGTAGAAGTAGGATGCCCCCTTAATGGGTATAGTGAAGCAATCAAGGATCAGGGTGTCACTACACACATTCAAAGAAGATCAAGTGAAGCATAGTAATATAGATAAATTGACAAATAATAGCATAGAATAGAAAAACATAAGTCTAACATGGTAGTAGAAATATAAAGCATGGATGATATATATAGTTGAAAAGTGTTTTTAGTTTTTTGAGTTATTTTAATGTTTTTATATTTTGGAATGTTATATTTTTTTTGGTATTTTTTAAATAAGCTATGTGTAATAAATCAAAAGGAAACTATGTATAAGAGACTAAAAAGAATCTATATATAAGAAAAACTAAGAAGAAATGATACTAACTAATGAGTCTCATGAGAGACTCCCTATCATGGTCTCCTATATCAAGGACAGGGATCATGCATGATTGTGAAGCATGATGGAAGGGTTGAGATTGTGAATTTAAAAGCTATGTATGCTATAAATGTTTTAAAATATTTTTAGTAAAAACTAACTATGGGGTCCCCTTATAACTCCAAGAAGTGAATGCAACTATAGGAATATTAGGGACCCATCTAGTAGTAGAAGAAGCTCTCTAAAAGTGTGTTCTATGTGTAGAGGCATGAGACCTCAATGATACTACCTTGGGTGTGAATACTATAGATGGAAACTATCAAGAGTCTTGAAATGGTGGTTATCCTAAAAGAGGCCTCCATAGAATTGTATAAACTCTTTATGCTGGCAAGGAAGGCCATGACTATGGTTTAATCTAAAATAGACAAATAACTATAACTAGTGGATAGGTTCAAATTGGTGATTATAAATTAGTAGATGACTTTGATGTGGGGAGTGGTAATGTATACAAAAATCCACCAACTATAACAAACTGATTAGCATGAATGAACTTTACACATCTATGAATTGTGGAAGGTACTGCATAATTTTTTTGAATCCATGGTTCACCAAGCAACATATCAAAAACTCCTGCACTAAGAACTATAGTAAATGGTGTGGCCACATGTGTTAGACCAGACTATATAAGAATTATAATCTTACCTAATTAATGTTGTATGTGCCCACTAAATCCATTAATAATTGTGTCTATTAGGGTAATATACTAATTTGAATATCCCAAATGTTGTAGTAATGTCATAGTGCACATGTTCACACTAGATCCATTATCTATTAGAAAACTATGAATGGGATTATGATCAATGCAGACTCTGATAAAGAGTGTATGGTAATCTTAATCATCCTTAACTATCTCCTTCTCTGAGTAAGATATTGAAGGTTTAACTATAACTCTATAATTATACACACTAATGATGTTTCTCAAAGGATGTGACTCAATTGAAGGTGTATGGCATGTAGTCAATGGAGCATGTGATTAATATACATGGTGAACACCTTTTGTGTCCCATGTATATTATTTATAATTTTGTGGAAAAGGATCTAATAAAATTTTCAAAGCTTTGTCCTATGTTAGATTTTGTTGAGGAGGCTCAATCAGAGTGCTAAGATCAATACAATTTCCTTCTATCAAGTATTGTATCTTGTGTTTCAAATTGATGCATCTATTTGTTTTGTGGCTTGGTACCCTATCAAAATTATAATATGCATTATGATCATATCTATGAGGAAGAGTTTTTATTATATTAACTTCCAAATAAGAGGGAGAGATATGATATTACATTCTAATAACTACTATCAAACTCTAACTGGAGATACTAGAAGATTGGTAAAGGCTCACTGAGGAGGCATAGATAAAGCCACTTGTTGATGGGGTTCAGAAGCAACATTAATTGTAGGTTGATTTTTATTTTTGTTATTATTAACCTTTAATTTATATGGTACTTTACTATTACTCTTGTTTGTTGTTTTGGATATGCTTATATACTTGAGTTTGCCCATTGAAATTAGTTTGACTTCCCTTTCCTTTAGTGTATGACATAACTAAATGAATGAAGATAAATATTATTGACTCATGTAAATCTAGGAGAACACTATATTTGAAGAGATCTTGTAATTCTTGATTAGCCATGGGGCTAGTCATTTTAGCCAATAAAATCTTATATCTAAGAACATAATTTGTGAGATGATCATTTGACCTTTGTTTCTATTATGAAAATTGGGCATAACAAACCTTGTCATCTATGTTAATGCTGAAATGAGCTAGGAACATGTTAGCTAAAGGATTGAATGCATTGAATAATTGATTTGTTAGACTATAGAACCATTTTAGAGCATAATCCTTTAAACTTCATGGAAATAGATTGGTTAGTAACCAATAATTTGTCACATAGTCCAATAATGATTTGTGAAAATCTCTCAAGTGTGTGTTTAGATCACCCTTTCCATCATATAGAGTGAGATTGTGTTGAACAAATCTTGGTGGCAAGGGTGTAGAAGGAATATGGCATGCCAATAGTGTATTTAATAGAGTGAAATAATCCATAGCCTATATTGTTCTAGAGGAACCTTGATCAGTATGTAGCACTTTGGATTGAAGATATTTTATCTCTTGCAAAATGGCAGCCACATCAAGAGACAAATATGTGCTAGCCATAACTGGTGGTGACACATAGGAAGGTTGGGCTGCTATAGGGGGTTATTAAGACATAATTACCCCCATAGTGTCATTTGCAACTATTTGTTCTATGTTTTGAGAGTATTGACCATTATTTGATTTTTATTGTTATATTTGTATTATTTTAAGCATATCATCTTGTATATTAGGATGTTTGGTTAAAAGGTTTTGATGTTCCCTCTTATTAGTTTCATCAAAACTAGTATATTGGGCCATTGTTAAAGTAAGAAAATAAATCGAAAATGTATTGAATTTTTTGTAATAATTTGTAATAAGAAAAATGTGATGGAAGGAAAGTACTAAATAAGGAAATGTAAATTCTTAAAAACAATAAACTAAAATATGCATACAAAGGATATGAAGATCACAAACATGTAAGGTGATACTTCAAGAAGCAAAGTGACTTAGAGTAAATTCAACTAGGGTTTGAATGAAATATTTTTGAAAATCACTACGGTAAAATTATTTGATTAAATGTGAACTTATGATTTATACATGCAAGAAAAATCAAAAAAATATCAGAAAAATCATCAAGGAATTTTTCCTAGTGTTTTTCTGCATGAACGAAGTAAGTTGGGTTCACTAAATATTTTAAATTTTTTGGGAATAATAGAGTTTTATTCTTATTTTAGTTAAGGGTTTGGATTAATAAATTAATCAATAATATTTCAATAATTATAGTCCTAATTTGTATATTTTATTTGTCCTTTTTACCTTTCTAATATTAGTAATAAATAAGGAGAAATAATGACTTAGTTGGAAACAAGTTGAGATGAATAATACAAAGGCTAAAAATAGCTATGTAGGACTAGGATAGTGTCAAAAATTAGAATCCAACTTTAATTTAGTGAAAGGATAGGACTACCAAAAATAAGACACTTTGGGGTCTAGTGTTATTTTCCACTCCTGCCATTGTTATCCAAACTAGTCAAAGAGACCTAAACCTTCTAGGTTCTTTGCATTGCTCTTATGTGAGCCTACCTATGAAATATTGAGTGTTGAATTTCGATAGATATCATTGTAGAGTTGATTTAATATTCAAACTCTAACCCTCAATCATGCTTGATAAATGATATTTGAATCATTTGAAAAAGGGGGGTTAGTATGTGTAAGATGCAATGAATGTGTTAGCCATACCCCTTGTGTGCACATATTGCCTACATAAAAATACTTTGAAGAGGGATCAATCCATATGTAGTTCTCCCACCTAATGTGCTTTGTGCAATAGTGTGATGTAGATACAATAATGTAAAATTGAGAGTGTTTGAGGTGGCTAGGGATTGGCATGAGAGTTTGAATATGTTTGTAGTTATGTTGGGTGAGAATATGTAGAGAATAGGGAAGTTTGCTTGTATTCTTGCTTTATTTTAAATATTTTTCACCCCCCTTGTAAATGAACTTTCGATAGGATTTTATAGGGAAATGTTGGTCATGGGTTAGATGTGTTTGTGCTAGGCCAACATCATGAAAGATAAGAATTAGATGAAAATGATTGTTTGGTTTCAAAATTTAAATGGACAAGAGTGATAAAAATGGGACACCCTAAGGTATAATTCTATATTCTAGGTATGACACTCCTATCATATAGGCTCAAGACCTAGGGGGATATGATTGGCCTAGAAAAAGTAACCTAGCTAAGGTGGAATGACTGTTCAAAAGTCTTTGGATGATTGGTAATGAGAAAAAAATTGTCTATAAGGGTCACAAGAGCATGAAAAAAGGAGTTATGGATAGTGTGTCAAAAGCCACACTCAAAATATCAATTTGGAAATTTTATATCACTACATCCATGAAACTATTTGGGTAGTGTCCACTTACCTAGTGCATCTAGAGAAAACATGACCACCCCTTCCTTTTCTTCTCTTCCCCCATTTTTGTTTATTTCATTGTTTCTTCTAGTTTAGGTGAAATGTTTGTCATCTTGTTTATATCATGTTGTTTATACTAACATTTTAATTAGCCATTGTTTGTTTTTATTTCAATTTCAATTTCTTTGTTTGTTCTTTATTTTTCTTGGTGTTTTGATTTGTTTGTGTTTTTATTTGAATTCTTATTTTCTTTATTATTGTGCCTTGATTCAGTTTATGTGCATTCATTGGGTGATTCCTTACACATTATTATTAAATCCATCTATAGACACCAAAATTATGTCACACACACATGAGTAACTCCCTATGTCAAAACCCCCCTTAAGCCCATTTTAATAGTAAAAATTAATCTCCCTAATCCATAATTTTACACCTCACACATTTAATTAATTTAAAATACTTAATTAAATTAATTAAATTTTCTTATTATCACCTTACCTTACCACCTTACTCATGACTAACTCTCACCTAATGACTCACCTCAAGACCTAGTCTCCTCATCCTAACTACCCAAGACTTATTCCCACTTCTAAACTAAATTTATAATCAACTACCTCCTTTTTAACCTCTTATTTTTACCATTTTATAATGAGTGTCACACTTAGAATGAATAAAAATAAAAATTAGGCCAAAAATATTAAGTTATACCTATTATATGGCCATTGATGTTAGTCAACCCATGGCTGACATCAGTGGGATCGCCTATGTTGGCAATATAAGCCAAACTCTAACTTGAAGTTTAGGTCAATAAAAATTAATAAAATTGATTCTTACTCTCATTCAAGCTCTCAAAATTCTACTTTCAACATCCTACGTTACAATCATCTTATGTAAGTCAATCACGATCAGTAACTAAGCTCTTGATGACCAACAACACCCATTTGTTCTTTTTGTTTAGGCATTTAGGTTCAAACTCCCTATTAGGGATCATAAATCTAGCACATATCATTTAATAACTACATCTAAGTACATCACTTATTTTTTAAGTCTTTTGAACATTTATTTTATTATTTATTTATATCTACTATGCATTCCTTTACACACTTTTGAATGTGCCCCAATCCATAATCCATCTCAAGCCATAATCTCTCTCTTATAACTCTCTCAACCTCCTTAACCTAATCTAATCCATTTCCTAGACTCAAAAAATACCTTCTGTAAGCTCCAAAATAATTGTTTCCCCTACCAACCTTGGTAGCCTAACCAACATTGATCACCTTACTACTGACCTTGGTAGTATAACCGATATTGATCACTCCCCTACTGATGTCGATGACTGTGGATTCACTAGCCTCTTTAAAACCTACCCAAACAACTTCTAAAATACAAATAGAGTACCTCACATGTACCTTATCACTCTCTGCTACATACTAGTTGTTAATAACAATAATCTTATATCTTTTTAAGTCTCTCTTTACCTCTCTTTTAGTTATTTATTACTCTTTTGTCTCTCAAAAGTGGACTGTCATCTCTAAATAAGTTTCACACTTCCTAGAACAAGCACATAGCTTGGCAGTCCACTCATTTAACTACTAATAAACATCTTGTAGTAGTGCATTCTTACTTGTAGGTAGTCCTCCATAGCCAAAGAGGAGTTCTCACAACATCTGGATATGGTGCATAAACCAAATTTGGGCTCATTCTAATCACTTATCCCCATCCTTTTTTTTGTTTTCCTTAAGAATAAATTAGGCAAAGTTTAGTGAAATGTTTATATCATGCCCAATGGGACCTTAGTGTTTTCCTTGGGTTCATTTCTTATTTTAAACATTCATATAGGTGCATTATAGTGAAAAATTCATTTCTTGCACTTCCTTCTTCTCTTTTATCTTAAAAACAAAAAATTCAATATCTTATTCTCTATTTAAAAAGCATTAAATTGAAATTTTCTTTTTTTTCTCCTTGCCTCTAAAAAGCAATTTTTCATTCTTTTACAAAAAAAAATAGAATATTTTCTTTACTTCTTCTTGCATACACATTAGGATATTCAAATTCATACTCTATTCCTATTTAATCTTTGTTTTCATTCAAATCTAAACATTTTAGATTTGGGTTTAAACTTACTACATTTCATAGTTTGCTTTTTACATATTAACTCACCTAGATAATTATAAGCATTTTGAATAAATCATCATGTAGATATGTTACACAACCAAATCACATTCACATAAACAAACATCTAAAATCACTTGAGAAGAGGCCCATCAAGATTTCATCACCTGGTGGATCACCTTACCCTACCTGACTATCCTACTTGGATTTCACCACCAAGGGGAGAACCCACTCCATTCTTTGGTGAAGTATAATCTCTGACAGAAGGTATATTTTGTCCAAGCATCCTAGCTCCACTCTAGGTTCATGAAGTGAAAAGATCAAGCTCCTATAATAAGCCACTTACCTAGTCTAACATAGATTTCCTCTTGATCACCAAAACTAACCTGAGACAAGCTCTAGATTTCTTTCTAGTACCTTTGATAATCAAATTCTCTTCTCATTTTCTAATTAAGGCATAAGTCAACATGACACTAAAAATTGATCTCTAGGAATTAATAGTTGTTGGTTGTATGTTCTTTTTCTACTTTTCTTTTCCCTTTTATATTTTTGAGTTGGTAAGGATGATTTCCTATTGATTTACAAAAAATAATAATATTTCTAAAACTCAGTTGGTATAACTTGTTATCTTAAATTTTTTGAGTATTATTCCCTCTTACACAGACATTTTACATCCACTATTTTAAATAGTTTCAACCTTTGATTTCTTAAAACATTAAATTTTCCATCTCCCAAGATTTCATAATGACCGACATTGGTTAACCCTATCAGTATCGACAGATCTTACCTATCGACATTAGTTATTCCACCAATGTTAGTAAACTATTCCTATCGATATCGATCACTTCCCTACTGATGTTAGTGATTGTGTAGTTTTATCTACTCAAAACAACAAGCTAAAATAACCCATTTACCTACACTCAAACCTAGTTTTTATTTATTCTCTTTGAAATATTGAGTAGTAAGACTATTTAAACTTCATATTACATGGTATCTACATGAGCTCAAGCTAAAATTATTGCTGATTATGAAAGCTAACAACCACTTCCACCTTCCCATCTCATTTTTGATTCTATCTTGGAGCAAACTTTAGATACATAGCATACTCTTAGCCCTAACCAAGTTCCCATTGTACCTGAGGGAGATTAATATTTTGCTAAATTTCTTGATCACAATGTGGTAGCCCTTCAACATTACCTTGCTATGAGCCAAACTTGTAATTCTTCAAGTGACCCAATCTATGTTATGCCAACTGCTTTAATGGAGACAACCTCAATTTTAGTTTCCTTTATTATTTTCCCCATGGTTACCCAAACCACCACTTTAATGAGAAAACTAACTATAACCAATGTTGAAAATGTAACATCTCCAATTTCCCAATCTCACCTAAACCTTGGTGTAACTTCCCTACTTTCATAACCAAAACTAGTTTAGATAAGTCACACCCCATTATAGAATTTATTGGTACCTATTCCACCTACCCTTGTGCCTATAATTACTTGAGTTTTGTGACTCACCCTTCATCCAGTCTATCCATGCCAATAATCCAACCTGCAGTAACAAAAACCTACCAAGGCATAGTCTCTAACCCAATAGGATAAGTCCCTTTTATTTTTTCACCCCAATCTAAAAATCTATGTCATATGCTCCCTCTACTTCTTATAAGCTTCCCCATAACTTAGGAGGTGTTCCCCAAACTAATCCTCCTCCAGACCTCATTAAGATGCTAATGGACAAGATGTCTAATCTAGAGACATCCATTTCTAGTTTAAAGAATGTATTATCTTATGATCAGATATGCAATGAACCAATCCATATTTTTATGCATATTCACCCTTATCCAAGCCAATGGGAACTCCCTAAATTTACTCATTTCTAGAGTAAAGAGGACCCAAAATAACACATGCAATCATTTAGACATGCTTGTTATTTAATAGGGCATGATGATGTGTTACTATTTTTTACTTTCTCTATGTCTCTTTTAGGTGTTGCCTTGGATTGGTATAGTTCTATACATCATCACTCCCTTTTCTCATTTATTCAATTTACACATATTCCTAGACCACTTCTCTATTAACAATTCTAAAAAGGTTTCTATAACAGACATTTATTCTATCAAATAATTTGATGATGAGTCTATTCCATATTTTATCACTCATTGAAGACTTTTGATCAATCAACTCTCCTTCTTACCCCAACCTAAGATTATTGATCTTTTCTCAAGGGAATATGCTAAGCACATCTCATATACAATCTAGGTACAACTTTATGCACATTTGATGAGGCCTTTATAATGGCATAGAAACTCAAGGTTCATGCTATTGATGAAGGCAAAGTCAAGTTACATAGTAAGAATCCCAATACCAAGTCAAATGACTCCTCTAAAACTTCTCCCTCTAACCAAAACTCTAAAGGCTCTACCAATGTGGTGGTCATTAAGTCAACATCTTCCATAACCACAAAACCAATCCAATTTCTTGACTTCTCAAAATCTGACCAAGCAATTCTTACAATGGTATGAATAAAGACAATACACTCTCATTGGGGAATCATATACATCCATTTTAGAAAAACTATTTCAATAAGGTGTCATAACCCTTCATCAGATCAAACCTCCTATATAGTTCAACCCTTCTTATCCTATCCCAACCTGGTATAAGGAAGATGAGTTTCATGGTTACCATCAAATTAAAGGCCACAACTCTAATAATTGCAAGACACTCAAGAACATTATTCAAGACATGCTCGATAGAGGTGATCTTGTCTTGGATAATCCTAAGGCACCTCTTAATAAAAGTATGGATGTGTTTAAACATCCTTTTTCTAACCATTCACTAAATCAAAATATTGTCCAATCCATAACTAACTCAGGTGATCATAATATCCATACGGTTAATATGGTCTTTCCTTTACCTTCAGTTCAACTTTCCCTTCAACAAAAGATATCTATTTCATCAAATCCTCCCACACATTCAGTGGCATCTATTTTTTCCATTCTTCTTCCTCAGGTAGAAGAGCCTATTTCACCCATCCCACTCCCTTGAGAGGAAGAACCTCCTTTACCACTACTTTTTCCACCTAAGGATCATATAATGCCAATTCCATTTACACCAATATTACCTATTCTCTTACCACTTGAAAACCATACCTTACCTATCCCTCAACCACATGTTGAAGGGAATATCATTCTTGCATTATACCCTCTTAAGGAACCTTCTTCACCTACTTCTCCTCCAGCTATAGAGATTAGTACCCTACCCACTTAACCTTTGCACCTAAAAGAGTCCATATAATTTATTCCCATAATAGATGAGAGACCTATCATGCCTACTCTAATTACACCACTTTTACCCCTTCTTTTACCTATGGAGGATCATACTTTACCCATGCCTTACCCACATGTTGAAAGAGCCATAATACCTATGCTTTACCCTCTTGAGGAACCTACATCACCTACATCCCCTTTACCCATGGTATACCAAGTCTCTTATCCCATCTCTATCGAAGAGGACCCCAATGTGGTTCTTTATTATCTTTAGCCTGAAGTAGTAGAGACCAACAATTTCCCTCTTTCCCAAACATTTTAACCTTCTAAAAACATAATCATAAGGCCTGCATCAACTTTGTCTAAACCCTTCTCAAGTTTGGTGAAAAGTCTAGAACTTATTGAATCCATGAAGCTAAACCATGTGGCATTTTAGGATTGACATAAAACTCCATATACAACTCAATGAATTTCAACCTTTACCACCAATCCCCTTACTACCCTTTACCCTAAGGTCTTTGACAAAGCTATAGCTTCTTCACCAAAAGTAACTAAAGTTCATCCATCTATGTTAGAACCCTCACCCTCACAACAATCTATTACATTAAAGTAGATCATGCCCTTAGGTGTATGCCTCATTTCTAATTTAATTCATCCATAGGTGAAATTATATTTAACTCATCAACTACAAGTTGGAATTTCTCAACCTAACTTATATAAGAATGCTAAGCTTCTTAGATCTCACTAATCCCTTATTCAATTCTTAATTTTACCATCCATTTTGGGGTCACACCCCTCTACTTTAGTTGGAATATTACCTAACCAAGAAAAATAAAAGGTTCAGCTACTTCTAATCCTACCTTTTCCATCTAATAGGCCTCTCACATCTAACACTAAGAAAGTGGTAGAAAAACAAGTAACTCCATCATCACCAGACAAGGCACCATGTAAAACTACCTTTCCAACACTGAAACAAAAGAAGGTGTCCACTCCTATTAGTATAATAAGTGTGAGCCTGCTTGTAATTTCTCAAAGATTCTTCTTATGTTAGTTATTGAAATATTCCATAATAAATTTTCCTCCCATTAAGCCTTATAGTCCTCTTGGAATGAAGCCATCTTGGTTTGATGATACACAAGTGTGTTTATATCATCATTCACTGGGACATGATATTGAGAGTTATAAAGCCCTCATAATGGTTATTTAACAACACTTCAATGTCGACACTCTCTTTGATGACACTTCTATTAAATTTATTATTATTCCACCTTTGGCATCCATAGTGCCTCCTACTATTCCACCTAGATTCAAACCTAAAGATGTCATCATAACCCCTTTATCAGCTCCTTCACCAAATTTTAAAATCAACACAGTTAATATGGCCACACTGTCACAAAACCAAAAATATAGAGCAAAGGAAAAGGTCACTACTCCTTAGACCCATCTATTCACCAAAGACACTCATCCTCCTAATCCTAATATTTCCATCTTGGGTGTTCCTAAAGTAACATCTTTAGATGTTATTCAAAGCTCAATGGTGAAACAGCTTCACCAAACTCTTTTGAAAATTTATTTGTACGAGTTAATCCAAAACTCATCCCAACACCATCAATCTTTTATTATTGCTTTTCAAGTGATTTAGGTATAATAAAATGACCCCCAACCTCTTGCATCTTTTTTTGGCTCCCTTAATTCCATCTCCCTGATTTCTTTTAGTGATTCATAAATTCCACTTAACACCTTAAAGATCAAGATTTTGCCCTTTTATTACAACATATATTGATCAAACTCATATAAAAAGAGTTATGATCAATGGGAGAGATATTATTAATATTATTTCCACCCATGCCCATAAACAACTAGCCCTTCCTAACAATTGTATGTCTTAAACTAGTATAGTACTCCATTCTTTTAATGATACTACAACTACTACAATGGGCACTATTATCTTACATCTTCATGTAGGTCCCCACATAATTATTGAGCTCTTCTATGTTATGGAAGGAGAGTTTCAATATACCTTACTGATTATATGACCTTGGGTATGTGCTATGGCATGTGTACCCTTAAATTTTCACCATTGTGTCAAGTTTAAACATGATGGACAATTACATGTTATGCCTACTAACCCACCTTTGTTTAAAACATGTAACATGACCTATAGTCCCAATGATGTTCTCATCCCATTTAAAACATCATCTTCCTCATATGATGCTTCTAAAGCTTCCATAAGATCCACTCCTATAGATACACAGATACTGACAACACAAATTCCTAACAAAGATCCCATGGAGGAGACCTTTCAATGTTTGTCACTTGATGAATATTGTTTGTTGATGCTTGACATGTTATATAATATACAAGAGTATGTAAGTCTTTACATGTACCTAAATTATGATCCCCATATTGGGATGACAATACCTTATGACCTTCCTAACCTTTAAACTAATTTCACATATGGGGGAATTGATCAAGATCTCACTATCATCAATCCATTTGCTTCACCACAACCATTTACTTGTGGCTTCTCTTTCTTGAGTAACCATAAATTATCTCACACCTATCTCTATATGTGTACTTGGAAAGGATTTGGTTTGGGTCATTATGAACCAAACCATCTATAATGACAAACCAAATCCTTTCTAAACCAAATAAAATCACTAAAACCTCCCATGAACCAATTGTTGAAGAACTAGTCTCTCCTCCAACTTCTTATCCACCATCACCTACAAAATTAGAGGTATTTATACCTCCTAATTTTTTTCAATAAATTCCGTCCATTTGGAGCCTCTCGCCTATCATCAGGGTAAGGAAACAAGGTCCCTCTCATTCATCCTAAAATAATTGATGAAGACTATCCCACTATTAACACTGTCCAATGTTAGGATGATGATACAATTCTTGCCTACATGGATGCAGATGATTATTATATCCAAAGGTCAATCCTATTTGAAATAAAATATATTTTAAATAAATCAACCATTAACATCAACCTACCCTCTCCTGACAACCCTCACATCCTCAAGATTGGATAATCTTTAGATTCCTCTAAACAAGCTGATTATGTCACATTTCTTAATGACCATAATAAAGCCTTTTCTTGGTCTTATAATGACATACTTGGTATTGACCACTTATCATCACCCATAAAATTTTCACCAATTGAGATGTTAAACCTATTAAGAAGAAGCTTTGCAAAATGCATCCTCATATCGCTCTCCTTGTCAAAGAAGATCTCCAATGCCTCTTTTCTATTAACTTTATCCAACCCATCGACTACCCACAATGGATTTCCATTATTTTTCCTATCATAAAAGTGATCAATGGAATCTATATTTTCACCAATTATCATGATTTAAATCTCACTTATTCAAAATATGACTTCCCATTACCCAATATCAACCAACTTATTGATCTAATGATTGACCATGAGATTCTATCCCTTATGGATAGATTTTTGGATATAATCAAATCTTGGGCACTCCTAAGGATAAAAAAAGAAAACCCTTTATTACCCCATGGGGGACATTCTATTATTAGGTTATGCCTTTTGGCCTAAATAACACTAGTGTAACCTACCGATATTCCATGACCTACATTTTCCATGATCTCTTATAAAATTATGGAAGATTACATGGATGACTTACTCAGCAAGTCTAAAATTCATCAATAACACTTGATAATTCTCAAAACCATATTTACTTGTCTCCTCCAATATAACATTTGATTAAACCCAAAGAAATGTTTCTTTGGTGTTATTTTTGGTAAACTCTTAGGTTTCATCATTTCTCTTCATGGTATCAAGGTTGATCATACTAAAGTTAGAGCAATCCTAGAGATGCCTCCACTTATTAATATCAAACAAATCCATAGCCTACAAGGCAAACTTTAGTCAATTCACCACTTCATTTTCTAGTTGTTAGATCACTGCCAACCCTTTCACCATCTCCTAAAAAAGGATGTATCATTCAAATGGAATATAGATTTCCAAGAAGTTTTTGATGCACTTAAACAATACCTCCTTTCCACACCAGTTCTTATTCCACCCAAATAAAATTAGCCTTTCTCCCTTTACATCTCCATAATAGACCATTCTCTATGTGCCATGATTACACATCAAGATGACTAACATTGAGAGTAGGTGGTTTATTACATAAGTTTCACACTTATTGATTATGAGACTCGATATACCCATACTGAAAATTTTTGCCTTGCATTGGTATTTTCTGCCTCTAAGCTTCACCATTATGTCCTAAATCATAAAATTTATGTGGTCACCCATACTGATCCACTAAAATACATGCATTCCAAACCATATCATAACCAATGTATAGCCTAGTGGCTCATACTTCTTGTTGAATTAAACTTAAAGTTCATTCAACAAAAGTTTATTAAAGGGAAAACAATCACTAATCAGTTAGTTGCTACTCCTTTACCTGACAATCAACCTTCAAACCTTGATTTTTTTTAATGAATCTATTACAACGCTCTCCACCCATGACATCTCTTATCAAATGATGATGTTCTTTGATGGATCTAAATGCCAACATGGTGGGGTGTGAGGATGATTCTTATTCCTCTAGATAGTGAACCTATGCCTTTATCATTTAAACTAGATTTTGAATGCACTAACAATATGTCTGACTATGAGGCTTTGATTCTAAGACCATCTCTCTTTTTAAATATCAAATCCATAACCATTTTTGGTGTTTCTTAGCTAGTAGTTAACCAAGTTAATGGCTCTTACCTATGTAAAAACAAACTTTTTTAGTGGTATAAACATCATGTAGATAGGCTCTTGGGATCATTCAACTCTTATCTCTTGAAAGCTATCCCTCGATCTACAAACAAGTTTTCTAACACAATAGCTTCACTTGCTTCACACATTCCCTCTTCATCCTCCTCTTGGAGAATCTATGTCACCGTACATCACTTAACATTACCCTCTTATATCTTAGTTAACATCCTCTTTATCAAAAATGTAACAACTAACCTACAAGACTTATGGTACAAACAACTCATAGATTATCTTTCCTTCTCTATTAACCCTCCTGATCTCTCCAATAATGGGAAATGAGACTTCATTAAATGTTCCACTCATTACACTATACCAGGGGGACTTCTCTACAAGAGAAGTTTTGAGGGTCTTCTCCTTAGATTCCTAACTAGTACTGAGACTCCCTTTACTATTAAGGAAGTCCATGATGGGATTTGTGGTGGTAATTTCAATGGTCACGTAGTTGCCAAACGTATCCTTCAACTTGGCTATTATTGGTCCACACTTCATCAAGAATATGCTAATTACATTTAATATTGCATCAAGTGTCAACAACATGCTAACCTCCTTCACATTCTTAGTCATGCATTACAAGTTTCTAAAGAATTTTGTCCCTTCTCTCAGTGGGGCTTAGATCTAATAAAAGAGATTAACCCTCATTCATCCCTCTATCATCATTATATCATTACTACCATTGAATACTTCACCAAGTGGGTCAAGGCCATCCCTCTCATCTCCACTAAAGATGACAAATTTTTTCACTTCATTAACCATCACATCATCTATAATTTTAGTTTCCCTCATAAGATTATAATAGATAATGGAAAGTCTTTCAAAAATAAGACTATTCAAAGTTTCTGTGATACATTTGGAATCAAATTAAGCATCTCATCACCATACTATGTAGAAGCTAATGGACAGGTAGAAGCTTCTAACAAAACATTGACCAAAATTCTCATGAAGGTAGTCAATGATATGGGCAAGGACTGGCACACACACATTCCTTTTTCTTTATGGGATTACCTCACTAGCATTCAAACCCCTACAGGTGATACAACTTTTTCATTGGTATATGGGATGGAGGCTATTTTGCCTCTTAAAGTCTAGATTCCTTCTCTTCACATTTCCCTACATGATATACTTATTAACGATGAATTTTTCCAAGAATGTTTGACCCAACTTGAATTGCTTGATGAGCACCATCTCATAGCCCTCAATCATCTCAAAATATATCAAGAGTGTATCAAATGTGCTTATAACAAAAACCTCAAAGAGTGAGATTTCAATATAGGAGATCTCATCTTAAAATAAAATCAACATGTGATAAACACGGATGGGGTGAGTTTGCTCTTATTTGGCTTGGAGCTTATATCATAACTCACAAGTGTGGTTCAAGAACTTATCACTTGTCTTCTTTTGAAGGAAGGCTAGAACACAAGCCTTTAAATGCCTTACACCTATAAACAATCATCACTTTACTTCATGTTTAACTTGATCTCATCCCTTGAGCATCCCTATTACATTAATTTCTATTCCTCTTCACCCTTAATCCTATACACTTAGTTAACTTACATAGTGGTGTGATTTTGTCCTCACAATGGAAAACTCATAAGCCTCTATAGTCTTGTCCATGACTTAAACAAATTTAAAAAAATAGAAGAAAAATTTATAAAATCTCAATTCATGATTTTCAATGTAGATTGCTCACTTTAAAAATACCTATGTAACTTCCCTTTGCTACTATCAATAGACTACTCCCTTGAAGGATAACTATTTAAAATTAAAAACAAATTCTTAGACCACTCCCTTGAAGGATGGATAAGCCAAGATTTATTCTCAAAGAAAAAAATACAAAATCCTTCACATAGCTTTATATTACCTTAACCCATATAAAATCCCATTGTAGGCTTCCCACATTGATCAACTTACACACACAAAAAAAATCTTTAAGCCATGGACTTGCCTATATTAGCTCTCGCGTCACCCATAAAAGGGACATATCATCTCTACTTGGTAGGTTATGCTACCTAAACCTTTTTCCTCATTTTACCTTTTTGACTAAATAATCTTTCAATGGATTTTGAAACTCACTTAACATAAGGTAAACATGATGCTTCTCTAACAAACACAATGGTTCAAAGATATAAGGCATGAAAGAGGCTCATTTTCTTGAGCCCATTTATGTTCTAAATTATGGTCTTTGCCAATGCACAAGCATTATACCTCTTTATTTTCCCATCCACATAAAATGTTGATATATCTATTTGAGATGAATAAAAAATGTCATACCAACACTAACAAATCCTACTCAATTTATTTTATGCATACACCATCACATATATGAAAAATTCTAAAATAAACTAATATAACCAGTCTATTTATCTTACATATACACCATCACAAATATGGATTTTTTTTGAAATAAACTAACATAACTAATCTATTTATTTTAAACAAACGCCATCACAAATATGGAAAAATGCTAAGATGAAACTAACCAATCAACTATGCATATACCATTACATAAATGGGAAAGGCTATTCTAACTCAACCAACAAGATCAACATTTACATCAAATATAACATTACATATCATAATCATCATCTATACCATCTTAATAATCACAATAAATGCATCTCAAAATAACACATGGTAATAAATGAACATCTCATATACATAATATGTAATCAAAGTACATGTTCATCATCTACATCATCATAACATCATATATCTCTCTCAAAATGTATATCTCACATGTTTGGCTTATAGGATGGTATACATGTAACATATATAATAAAAATTGGTAAACTCTAACACTTAAGATCCTTGAAGCTCTCCATGTGGTCATGAGGAGGCAGTATCATCACCACTCTCCATCTATCTACATTAGCGTGAGCTAGAAGATGTAGCATGTGACATCGAAGTCTCCTACTCTCTAAACTCTGAATATCTCTATATCTATGAGAACTCTCTAATCACCCTCTCATTTTAGGCAATCTCATCTAGGGAATTCAAACATCTCACCATAGATACATTTTATAGAGGACTCATAACCCTTGATGATGGTCCAGCCTATACTAGTCCATGTGGTGGTGGAAGAGGAGGAGTAGCCTAGCATACTACTCTTAGACCATCTCTCTCTACTATCACTATATTCACCTGACCCTATAAAATAATAACTTGGCCTTGTAGTGATATAATAAATCCCTATAAAGCCTTAATTTAACCTTACAACATCACCACCTACCCCTATAAGGCTAAAACCTATGCCTAGGTTATCTCTTGAGCTTACACTACTACATCTTATGCTTGCACTACTATATCATAGGCCTATAAAAATACATCCCTCTCTCTAACTATCCTCTATAAATCTATTGGTGACCTCTTGACCTCCACCACTAGATGTAACTATACCCACCAAGCTGTATAGGCTATTATGCACCTTGAATCTCTAACACCTAGCCTTACTAGTAGCTCCTCAAAATTTGGCCCACCTATCTCCTCGAGCAATGGTAAGGATGACTCTATGTCATCCTACATGTATCAAGGGAAGGTATGAATAATATCCTATAATAAACCACATTTCCACTTGACCCATGTCATAGGTACCATCTCTAATGGGTACACAAGGTCTTCTAAGGCTAGCTAAGCTATTAGGCTAGTTGACTACTTCCACTCGAGATCTAAAACTCATCCTTTCTCCCATTTTGATACTTTTCTAGTCACTGACATTGGCATTAATGCTAACATTAGTAATTTATTAGCCTAATTATGTTGGTAGGCAACTACCAACCTCAGTGTCATGTTGGTTGACATTAGTGGACCTTACTGATGTCAGTGATTAGTTTAGCCCCAAGGCTGAACAACCCAAACCCAATTTAACCCATTTCCCATAAAAACCTACCCAAAAACCCCCTAACTTATCCTAAAACTACCCTAACCTATCATCTACCATTCCACTAACATTTTCTTCCCTTGAACCTCTCATTTAGCCTAAAAATTATAAATACCAAATCAAACTAGTGTAAGCTCTTACCTTATCTCTCTATCTCCTCCTAGTTGGCACCACTTGCTCCTATGGTTATGTACCTCCCACTAGGTCCCCTCCTTGAGCTACCATCTCAAATTAGTCTCAAGCTCTATTTTTTCTTCTCAATCACCAAGTTGTAATTGAGTTTGGTTGGCTACCAAACCCCCTTTTATTGAGTTTGGTTAGCCACTGATGTTAGCATTCTTGACCTAACTTGGCAATGTCGATGCTTACTCCTATCAACATCAATAATGTTTCCCTATGTTTATTGATGTCAACACTTTATATTATTGATATTGGCTAATATAACTGACATCAACACCATTCCTATAATGTTTTTACCAAGCACCCCCAACTTTTCAAATTTTACCCATACACTGGGGAAACTAGAGATCACAAATATCTCCCCTAACCATAATAAAATGACATTGAAGATCACTTAAATATTCACCCATGATGACTTTTCTTGGATATCATGAATATTTCCTCACTCATTAACCCTTTTACACCAACCTCACATTGTTTGTCTAGACCACTTATGCTATTTCATTATAGATGGATTTTATGCACACACAAGTATATTAGGTGTTTTAGATGGAAACTAAGCCCATCTTGTCACCTTCAACCCTTTTGTGTTTCCTAGGGGCACTTCCTACCTTGGATACCTGGGACACATTAATCATTAGATCTATAACTTTGATTATTTTGGCCTATCAGCTATCACTTACAAGTTGTGCTTTGGCTACTTCTATTTGAGTCTTCCTTAACATTGCCTATTCTTAACTTTTATGACTATAGTTCATTGTAGTATACACATATGGAGTGATACTCAATTCTCTACCATTTAGCAAATTACCTTTTTATCAAACTGGTACCCGATTCTAGTTTCTTCTCCATTAATTCTCATTTTGAGGGGGGATACCTCATCCAATACTTGGAGAATCTAACTCCTATTTTTGTCTTGCAACATGTTAATAAAAATTACTAGACAAAAAGGGTAAAATGTAGACATCAAAATTACATCACACACACATGCATAACTCCCTATGTTAAACCCCCCTAAAGCCCATTTTAATAGTAACAATTAATGTCCCTAGCCCATACTTTTACCCCTCATACATTTAATTAATTTAAAATACTTAATTAAGTTAATTAAAAACCCCTATTACCACCTTACCTAGCCACCTCACCCATGACTAACTCTCAATTGATGACTCACCTCATGACCTAGCCCCCTCATCTTAACTACCCAAGACTTATTCCCACTTCCAAACTAAATTCCAAATCAACTACCTCCTTCTTAACCTCTTATTTTTACAATTTTATAATGGGTGTCACACTTGGCATGAACAAAAATAGAAAATAAGACAAAAATAGTAGTGTTTACCTATTCTAGGGTTGCTGATGTTAGTCAAACCATGATCAACATCGGTGGGATCACTGACATCAAAAATATAAGCCAAATTCCAACCTAAAGTTTAGGTTAGTAAAAATTAAGAAAATTGATTCTTACTCTCATTTAGGCTCTCAACATTCTAATTGTGACATCCTAGATTACAATCATCTTACATAAGTTAATCATGATCAGCAATTGAGCTCTTGAGGACCAATAACACATGCTTATTCTCTCTGTTCGGTCATTTAGGTTTGGACTCCCTACTAAGGATCATCAGTTTGGCACATATCATTTTGTAACCATAGCTAAGTACATCACTTATTTTGTATGTCTTTTGAACATTTATTTTGTTATTTATTTATATCTTTTGTGCATTCCTTTATGCACTTCTGACCATGCCCCATGAGGGAGTTACAAAGCTTCCTTGCTTGTTTCCCCTTAACTTGACAATACCAAACCTTTGACCACACTTACCCAAGCCATAATCTCTCTCTCATAACTCTCCTAACCTCCTTGACCTGATCCAAACCATTTTCCAAACTTAAAAAAACCTTTTATAACCCCCTAGATAGTTATTTCCCCTATCAATCTCGATAGCCTAATCAACATCGCTCAGCTTACTTTTGACCTCGATAGTATAATTGATATCAGTCACTCACTTACCAATGTTGGTGACTATGGATTCACTAGCCTCTTCAAAACCTACCCAAAAAACTTCTAAAATATAAATAGAATACCTCACCTACACCCTATCACTCTCTACTTCATATAGGTTATTAATAATGGTAATCTTATCTCATTTTCACTCTCTTTACCTATCTTTTAGTTATTTATTACTCTTTTGTCTCTCAAAAGTGGACTGTCATCTCTAAGGAAGTTTTAGACTTCTTAAAACAAGCACTTATCTTGGTATCCCACTCATTTAAATACTAACAAATATCTTATGGTAGTGCTTTCTTACTTGCAAGTAGTCCTCCCTAGCCAAAGAGGAGTGCTTACAACATCTGGATATAGGGCGCAAACCAAATCTAGGTTCATTCTAATTAATTATGCCCATCCTTATTTCTATTTTACTTTAGACTAAAATAAACAAAATTTATTGAAACACCATCCATACTCAGATGTCCACATTTTCATCATGGTTTGTATCATTGGTGCATTGTTTTCAATTAAGTATTAGATCATGTGTTAGTATTTATGCATATTTTAGCCAAGTTATCATGGTGTTTTATTATGATGCCTACCATCAAGTGCTAAAAAAAAATCATCTTTGAGAGTATTCATGAAAATGAAGCAACAATATTTCCTCAGCACTAGAAACATTCCTAATCTAATCCAAATCATATCCCAAATAGATTAATTAAACAATGAAAAAAATTTATTCCTTACTAGTTTGGATGAGCATCTCCATACTAGTAAGTTGCCCAAATTCATTTTTAACTCCTTTGTACATAATTTTTCCATCATATTTCACATGCCACTAGTATGATACCAATTATTATAACCTCCTATGGTCAAATTACTATATACTATCCCACATGCATTACCCATGATTATAACTACTTGTGGGTAAATCATTGTGTTTCCATCAATTTGAAGGTTGATGATTATAACTACCTTTGGGAAAATCATTTTCTTTATTTTTCCCAAATAGGGCATGTTTTCATTATGATAATGCTTATAACCACCTTTGGGTGAACCATTATCTCTATCCACCCCACTGGGACATGTTTTTATCCTACCAATGATTCTAATTATCTATGGGAAAATCATTGTTTTCCCTCTTAATGATTATAACCACCTTTTGGAAAATCATTATCTTGTTACCCTAAGCCTTTTTTGATGATTATAACTACCTTTAGGAAAATCATCACCTTTTTAAATCCCACTATGCCGATGATTATAACCTCCTGTGGGTAAATCATCTTGTTTGTCTACCCTAACTAGGGTAGCTCCATATGCCACTTATTATAACTACCTTAGGAAAATTAGTCCATTTCACCCCATCATTTCATCTATTTTGTCCACTCATTTCCTTATTTTAAGGGATTGTGTGTTGACCCCTTTGACAACCACTCCCTTGAGGGGGAAACTATAGTTCATCCATTACCATTCAAGTCATAAGCATATAAGACATTTTCACTATTTGAGAAGACATTACTATACTTAAAGATAACAAACAATTCCTTACCAAATAGGGGTAAAATGACTTCTCAAATAGGGTAAAACTATAAAAACCTAAAAATGGCCACTAATGGCCTTTGAAAAAAATTTAGACCAATTCTTACCAACCATTGCAAATTAAGCTTAAGAATCACTGAACATCTAAAATTTTCTTGTGTATCATTTGTCAATGCTTAAAATGTTATTGAGACATCCCTAATTTGGATACCCTACCATAAGTAACAAAAACTCTGACAGATTCATCTCTAATCATCCTATGGCATCACAACATACAATTTAGCTTATAAACCTATTAAATGGGACAAGTGCACACATAAATCAAATCTTGAAAATGTTAAAATCATAATTAAAACTCTAAATCAAATTAAATTCATAGTTAAATTATCCATGATAAATTAATGAAATTCTAAAAAACCAAAATTCAAAAATCAAGAATATTCTAGGTTTTCATGATTACCTTTTGTGAGTTGTCAAACCTTTGTAAATATCTCAAAATTTATTTCCCATGCCTATTCATTTAAAATCATGATATTTTGACACCTTTTAACTATAATAGGGTTAATTAACTCACTTAGGTTAGGTTTTAACCCTCAACTTGAGTTGGAGTTTGGGGTTAATTTCTAAACCTATAAATACAAGCATTTGCCTCTTCATTTGGAGAGCTTGGATAGAGTAAAGTTATAATGTAGGTTTTATAACAAGATTGAAATAAATAGTGTTGTAATTTAAAAATCATAATCCAAGAAATCAAGCAAGCATAATACACAAGACAACCATGGTTCCAAGGAAAGGAGCAAAGAAAACTCCACTGCCAAAGATTTATTGAGCACAAATTGAACAAGCAACAAACAAATCCTTTATATCTCTCAAAGAAGGTAAAGATTTATTTTATTTAAATTTTAGTTGAGGTTTTAATTTTACTTTTTAACTAAGCTCCACCTATGATCTAAGAAAAAAATTATTATCATGTTAGTGTATTTTATTAAAGTCTTTTTACTAATTATAACACTTGATCTAACCTCTCTTCTTGGATTCCTTGATCACATAGATCAGATATGACAAATATCAATCAAGTTTCAGAACCAATTAAAGTCTTTGGAGGTCATAACATAGCATTAATTAAATCCCAAATTATTCCACTTGTAGTAATGATAAGATATAAAGATGGTAAGTCATTTCACAATTTACCTAGTCAAGTGTTTGATGATGAGGATGATTCACATGAGAGGTTACTTTCATGGAGTAGCAAGGATGCAAGAGGAGCTATATTTGACTCTAGTGAAATCATGGTAAATGTTTTGTTACCTTGAGAGTGAGGTCTTGTAAATACTAGGTTAGGTGTGTGTCTTTGTTTCAGTTGTGTGTGTGTGTGTGTGTGTGTGTTCCATAAGTGTTGACTAATTTGGACCCTCAAGTCAAAATGATTAACCCTACATTTAAAACATGACCTTGTCATGTGTTTTTGAGACATTTTATGCTTTTATTTATCCTTAATAAGTCCATTTTATCAATTTAGTATCATTTAAGGTTCATTTGAGAGGTAAACTAAGGTTAAATACTTTTGGAAACCTAATGTTATTTTAGGCCTTATGACCCTAATCAAGAAAGTTCAAGTGTCTTAAGTGTTAAAACGGGTCATTATGGTCATGCCATGTGGTGTTAATGTGATATTACCCCCTTTTCAAGTTTTTACCACTCCTCATAAAAGGTGAAAAGTCAAGTTATAACATTTATCCCACTCTCATGTTTTTTATTACCCATTTTATGTCTCCAAAATGTGGTTTCTTGAGTGATATGGAATGTTGGAGGGAAATGAGAAAGTTTTAAATGTTATAATAGGTATATAAATTCATACATAAGCTATGTGATCATCTATAATTCATCTCCCATCAACATTCTAGGAAAATATGGTAGTTTCAAGCCAAAAACATGTGTTCTCTCCTCAATCTGTATAGGTGTACTTATAAGGGTTTCTTAAAAATACTCCCATAGGTGTATATATATGCCCAAGTGAAAATATAGGATTTAGATGAGTTATAGAGCCATTAGGTTATAAAAACCTATCCCATGTTTCTATCACTCTCTTTGGGTATCCTGTACAACATCTCAAGTTTTCACTTAATACGAAGAGGAGAGACGAATTAATGACTTGATATTTTATAGGGTAAAAGTATGTCTCTTGACTATAACATCCATTTCTTGTGTTTTCAAATCCATATATTATTCTTAATGAACAAATCCTAACAATCTAGCCACTCCCATGATCTCATATTTTTATGTAGGGTCTAAAGATTATAGTATTTTTGGTCTACTTTTGGAGTTTTTCTATAGAAAAATGCATGTTTTGTATTCTCAAGGACCCATTTACCACCTACATTACCCACAACCATGCCTCATATTTGGGTGATTTCTTGAAACTAATAAACTCAAAACTTTATTATGTTTTTAGGATATGGGTTGAATTTCTTGAAATTGCTAAGTTTTAGTGCACTTTGGTAAAAAGGCTAATGATACTTAAAAAGTTTCATTAGTACTTTGACCTTTACCATTTATTATTTACCTCTCAATACCATAAATACATTCCTCATCAATCATATAAATATACACAAGCCTCCCATTATAGACACTAAAAAATTGCACATGATAGCTTTCAATGTCAACTGCCTCTTTAACCCTCATTTGACCTCATGTTTAGTGGACCACCTAGTCAAATATACTCACTTATCAACTTTAACCCTAAATTAACATGTTTAACACATAAATTTAATTCAAATTAATTTAACCTATTTTCCTCTAGTCCCTCAACTATTGACGGTTGGCCTAACTATCATTGGGTGGCCTAACCATCGATGGTCAGGTCTCTAAACCTATTTTAAAGCATTAAAATAATGATAGCCTTGTGTGAGATTAGAATCTCCCTAAATTTCAACTTGATTTTAAAAATTTCATTAAAAAACCTCTTGAATAAGCAACTTTATCCCCTAATTAAATTGGTAACTTTCTCCATCCCAATTAGCAACTTCATCTTATAAAAAGAGAAGAGGAGGATGTGAAAAGGATCAACAAATGAATTCATGTCCAAGATATTTTATTTTATTGTATAGGTATCCAACATCCCTTCATCAAGGAAGCAACAACATTGGAGAATCAAAAATCTATCTACATCACTTTTGAAAGCTGAAGTACCATCACTTTAGTCAAATTGCTCAGCCTTTCACTATCAAGTTACAAGTATCTTATGATTTTTGTCATTGATTCATCTTATTTATAACCTCCCTACCCTAACCAGACCCCTTTGACATATTATTATCCCTCGCATAGACCCATATCAAAACCCCCACCTACTTAATCATCATTTTGTAACTCTACTTCAATATCCTCCTAAAACACATAAGTAACCACAAATGGTTAGCCTAACTATCGATGGTTGCCTCAACCATCATCAATTACCCAACCATCATCGATTACACTAACTACAACTAGTTGACCTAACCATCATAGATCATTATGGTGAAAAAATATAGCAATTTGTTTTAAGCCCCTTACCCTCAATCCAACCCACTTTTTTCTATTTTTGCCTGATAACAGTAACCTTTCTAATTTCCTAAACCAGACCTTGACTATCTTAGCATAAGTATTGACCCAATTTTTTGTATTTATAGTTATTTTATTTAATTAATCATTTAATTTTTCTTTATTTCATGTATTTACTTTCATATAATTAAATGCAAGTACCCTTTCTTTTCATTTATATCAGGTTAATTGTTATAATAGTGGATTGATAGCCTCCTAGTAAGCACTACACTTCTTGGATCTAGCTCATGTTAGGTAGTCCACTCAATCATCCATCTAACAAACCCCTTTTCAAGTGTCTTTTTTATCTACAAGTTATTCTTTCCTAACCAAATAGGAGTTCCCACCATCATCTAGATTCACATGTGCACTTTACTTGGTATTCATCTACACACCCTATTATTAGTTTCATTACTTTATTTCTAAATTAAGAAATGAGTAGAAATTAGCTAAAAAAATTTGACATGTCTGATGGGACCTAGTTCTTATTTTTAATCCTTATTATTTTTCTCATCAAATGAAATATAAAAAATTCTTTTTGGGCTTAAAATAAACCTTTTGCATACATTGGTTGCCTACATGACTTAGTTCATCTAGTAATTTAGAAGGAAAAGTAACTGATCATAGTTTTTACACTTCTTATCACATACTAAGCCAAACCACAAAATAATAAAAACATCAAAACATACCTGAGACAAGCCCTAACTAGGATTTAATCACCTAGCAGCAACCTTAACCCTTCTCGACAATCCTACTAGGATTTCACCACCAAGGGGAGAACCAAATCAACTCTCTAGTTAAGTATAAACTCTAAACTTGGTATATTTTGGCTAAGCACTTAGCAATCTTACTATTATGAGACTATAAAGTGAAGGGTTAGGCCCCAATACCAAGCCACATACTAAGGTTTAACATAGATTTCTATTTTGAGCACCTAAATAACCTAAAACCAACATTAGATTGCCTCTTTAGTAACCATTCTACAAGCCAAATTCCCTCTTCACACTTTCTAAGGCATAATCCAAAAGTGATCTAAAAAGAGTTCTAAGATTTAACACACTTTTAGAGTATGAATTATTTTCCTTAAATTCTTTTCTTTTAATTGATCTTTGTTTGAGGTGTGAGTTTTGTCATATTTCCTATTTTCTCACATGGTCTTTACTAGACAATAGTTGAGAAACCAAACTGATCAACCACCACCTTCTTCCTCCTCCATGGAAGACAATTATAATGATGAGGTTTCATCTCATTTTTCTCCCCCTCCTACTAGAATCCCAATTATTTCTAAAGGTGATTTGTATTTCACAACCTTTCTTGATAAAAACCTAGTTGTTATTCAACACTACCTCAACAAATTACCCAATAATACCTCTATTTCTTTGGTTCCTCCAACAGATCATCCTTATGGTATGACTTGCCACCTTATGGTGGATACCAACTCAACCCAGCCCTTATTGTCTCAAGCCTCCTCTTCCTCTAATGTCCCATCTACTACCACTACCCAAACCTAATTAAATATTCTCACCTTTAACCAAAAACCTCCCACCACACCCCACACTTCATATATAGGTTGAAATTTACCTCTAGTTACCTATACTCCACCTGCCATGGGGTTTTCCTCTTCCCCTATTTCCACCTTTCCCCTTATCTTAACCAACCCATCAAATTATACCCCATTTCAAAACTTGGTACTCTATATACCTCAAACACTTCCATCCATTAGCACTAGAGTCACCACTCAACCTCAAATTACCCAACATCAACCCACCACCTCATCCATAGCTTTAACTCAACCAACTTCCATTCCTCAACAAGTGCCCATGACATCCTTTCAATATGTCTCAAATACACAAGGGTACATAACATCTTCCACCCAACCATTTATGTTAATTAACCCCTATATGATATCATCTTAACATTTTGTGACCACTTACTAATATGTCACTTTTTTAACACCTTCTATCACCTATCCAAACATAGCTACCACCCAATCTCAATAGAATCTACCCCTTAATTATGCAGCTTCCTAACCCCAATCAGACTTCATCAAGATGTTAATAGACAAAATAATCAACTTGGAGTCATCCATATTTGGGTCTCATAGCCTTTTATCCTATGATCAAATTTGTAATAAACCCATTCATCCATCCATCCCTATCCATTCTTATCCTCCTTAATGGGAATTGCCCAAGTTCTCCAAATTCTAAGGAAAGGAGGACCCCCAACAACATTTGAGATAATTTTATCATTCTTGTTATTTGGTCAAATATGATGGTTTTCTCTTTCTTCAAACCTTCCCCATGTCCTTATCTAGACCCACCCTTGATTGGTATAGTTCCCTTCCCATGCACTCCATCTTTTCTTTTTCTCAACTGTCTCAAAAATGTTTCTATTACTAACCTTTATTCCATTAAGAAATTTGATGATGAGTCAATTGCTGATTTTATTGCTATATGGAGAGGTGTCATAAACTAACTTTATTTTTCCTTACCCCATCTTGAACTGATTGAAATTTTCTCTCAATATTGTGTTAAACATATCACCCACACTCTTCAAGCTCAAACCTTTTAAACTTTTGATGAGGCATTCACCATGGCATAAAAACTTAAAAAATCCACCATTGATGATGGGAAATTTAAATTATGGAACAAAAATTCTAGTTTTAAATCCAATGGCCCTTCCTCTACCAAAACCAACAACCAATCCAATACCAAGGCACAATCATCCACAAACTCATTTTTTCTAAAAACCACTCCACCTCCAACTATTAACCATTCACCTCAAACTAATTCTTCCTACTCTCCTTAGTAATAAAATTAAAACTAAAACTAAGATCCTCCAAGATAATATACTCCCATTTTAGAATCATATGCATCAATTTTGGATGAATTTATCAAAGCCAACCTCATCCAAATTCCACCAATTAAACCACCCTAACCATTTGACTCTTCTCACCCCATACCTAGATGGTATATCAAAAATGACCATTGTGCCTTCCTTTATGTTGTAAGACATGACATTAATAGATTTAATACCTTCAAAAGTCTTGTCTAAATTTTTTTTGATAGTGGAGAACTTGCATTTGATAATCACAACACACCTCCTAATTAGTGCCTTGACATTTTCTATAATTTTTTTCCCAATCACCCTCCTTCCCCCAAATACCATGAAAATAAACCCAAATCATCTCACTCTCATGAGGCACACACAATCAATGTCATTAATAATGAACCCATTGTTAAAGAGACCACTACCTCAATCTCCCAAGTGGAAATACTGAACTCACCTTCTATTTTTTTGGATACCCAAACAAAGGAATCAACCACCCCTCTCTCTTCATTACATAAATCCTTATATTTAACTACCTCTCCTTTAGAGGGAACATCAAAGGAGGAAACTATTACTTTAAATACCCCTTCTTCTTCCACTTCACCCATTTAAGTGGTATAACTACCCTCCATTCCTTTAGGTACCCAAACAAAGGAAGCAACCATCTATATCCTTCCCATTGAGGACACTAAACAAAACTCCCTTATCATAGTACCATCCATTCTCCCTTCATAAATCATCCAAAAAATACAAATTACTTCATTTACCCAACCACCAATTTTAGAACTTTCCTTCAAAAAAATAATGAAAGAGCCATTTCCTCTTCTCCACCTATGGGCTTAAGATTTGAAACCAATAACGAAGGAACTAAACCCATATACAAGAGATTTTATAACTATTCCAAAGTCTATAATTACTTGTCAACCCAATTTTGATAGAACCACCTTTTGGCATCATCTTGGAATACCTTACCAAAGAAAAACCAAATCCTCAACTTGACTTGAATACACCCTTAATCCCATCATGAACCCTTCACCAAACACTTGTTCCAAAACCATAAGTGAACCATCCCAACCACCCCCATCTAAAATTACCAAATTAACTTAAGCCTCTTTCACTAAACTACTCAAGAACCTAGGGATTCTCCCCACACCTAGTCATTCACATGCCTCTTTGAGGTTGGACTTAACCTCATCTAGTCCACCAAAGGTAAATCTAACTAAACTATCTAAGAAGGTAGAGTTACTAAAACTTCTACCTTGAATTACACCCATACCACCTCCTTCTCATTTAACTTCCATCTTAGGACCCCATCCTTCCACCATTCTAATTACCTATTCTTCCTCTAAGAAACCATCCCATTTTTCCCCACCTATTCCCATAAAACCCTCTAGTTCTCCATCATTTTTTAACCAATATTTCCACCTCCTCTTTTCCACTTATAGATAAACCTTCGTCATCTAAGTCTTAAACCTTTAAAATAACCATAACCAAGTAAATCCAACCAAAATTGCTATCCAAAATCATTCATCCAACTCTAACTTCCACTCTAAAACCTATTCCCAAGAAGGTTACCACTCCTAACACCAAAAACCCATTACCTCCAACACCTTTTTTAAAATCCTATTCAACTATTTTGAAAAGGTTATTATAAACCTATTTCATCAGCTTACCTCTAATCAAACCTTTTAACCCTTCACAACCTAAACCCTCTTAGTTTAGTGATAGCTTGATTAGTGCATACCATAGGGTACCAAAATATGACATGAAAAAATATAAACCTCTCCAAGAACTTGTTCATAGCCTATATGATGAGGATGATTTGTTATCAAATGAACCCTTATTACCCTCATTACCAATCTTTCCATCAACCTAACCCACTTAACCTTTGCCAACTCTCCCTCTCTTACTTAAGGATGAGAAGGAAGAACTGAAGTAAACATCAAACCCAACAAACCCCCTTATCCATATTATTCATGTGGTTACATGATTCCAAGCCCAAAAAAAAAGTAAGGGAAAAACCAAAGTCTCCAATCCTTGGATCTACCCATCAACACCTCAAACAACCAACCAAACCCAAGAATCTCTACCCTCACCTTCACAACCACCAAACCCCAAAGTATCCATCTAGGAGCTTCTCCCTCTAACCCTTATGCATTCATATAGTTCTTAGTGTTTAAACAACTTCACCAAACACTAATGAAAATAATCCTTTATAAACTAATTAACACTTCACCCCACCATCATTAGGCATTGATCAAGGCTCTAAAATATATTAAGGTTTAGCCAGATGATCCTCAACCTCTTACACCCTTGGTTAAAGCTCTCCAACTTTTGGCCTTCATCACCTTTTAGGATTTTGAAATACCACCCACTAATCCAATGGACTTATATCCTCCCATTTTTATTACTTCATACATTAATCAAACCTACATTAAAAGGATAATGATTTAAGGATGGGCTAGCATCAACATTATCTCCTCCCATGCATATGACCAACTTGAACTACCCAAAAATATCATGTCTAAAAGTACAATAGTCCTTCACTCCTTCAATGATGCCATGGCCAATACCTTAGAGACTATTGTCCTCCATATCTACTTGGGGACTCACACCATTCCTAAACTATTTTATGTTATAGAGGTTGAGTTATAATACAATGTGCTATTCATATGCCCTTGGATTCATGATATGGGTTGTATCCTTTCTACCTTACATCTCTATGTCAAATTTGAGCATAAAAGACAAGTTATTACCATAAAAGCTAATCTTAGTCCCTTTGCCTCTTACAATATGACATACTAGTCTAATGACATTCTCATTCCCCCTTCATCTACCTTATAACCAACTTCTAATGAAACCACCCCACCAATTAAAACCATCAATACTTCCACTTATAACACTGATAAAACATCAACTAGCTCAACCATTTTGTCATCCTAAATCCTAGTAAAGGACCCCTTGTAATCCACATTTCAACATCTCTCCCTTAGAGAATATCTCTTTTTAGCATTAGATGCCTTCCCTACTCTAAAAGAGTATGGTAATCTCAAATATGACCCTTCCTATGATCCCAAAATTAGAACCATTTTACCTTTTGGGATCCCTAATGATCAAACAAATTTCATCTATAAGGGACTTGATCAACCAATTCTCACTCCTACCACTATCCTATTTATCTGACCATTCATAGCCAATTTTTCCTACTTGGACAAACTAGCCTTTTCTAAAGCTTACCTTTATAGGTACACTTGGAAGGGGTTTGGTCTTATCCTCTATGCACAAGGAACTCATGAGTTACCCATCATCAAAACTTAGAAGCCTCATGAGATCTTTATCCTTGGGTTCATACCACCATAAGAACCCACCTCACTAAAACCCATCACTACCATCAACAAAGATCTTTCATCTTCCTCAACCCTACTTTCCCTAATGTTAGAAGACTATGATATCATCCCATTTAACTTCTTTTTTATCAATACTATTAGTTTGGGCCCCTTGACTTATCAAAAGGATGGCCAAACTAACATCTTTCCTCTTATCCATCTCAAAATGATTGAATGTGACTCCCCTACCATCAACATCATCTAATGTCAGATGATGATTCTATTCTCACCTACCTTAGTGTAGGGAATTCTTCCATTCATAAATACCTCCCTCCTAAGAACCAAATTCTAATAAATGAATCAACCATTGGTGTTAACTTGGGTACCCAAGATAACCCCTATATCATCAAAATTGGCCAATCCTTAAATTCCATTGAGCTACAAGACTATCCTTCTTTACTTTGAGAGTACAACATAGCATTTGCATGGTCCTATAAGGATATGCCTAGGATTAATCCTTATATTTCCCTCCACAACATTTTAACTCATCCTAAGGCAAAGACAATTCAATAAAAGCTTCATAGAATGCATCCTTACATAGCCCTTTTTGTTAAAGAAGATCTTCAGTGTTTCTTATCTATCAACTTCATCCAACCCATTAACTACCCATAATGGTTTTCTAACATCATTCCTATCACCAAACCCATAGGGGGACTTTGCCTTTGCATTAAATTTTTTGACCTCAATCTCACTTACCCTAATGATGACTTTCCTCTACCTAACATCAAAAAGAATGTTGATCTTATATCTCATCATGAAATTTTATCTCATGAATAATTTCATAGGATATAACTAGATCTTTATTTCTCCCAAATTTCAACATAAAACTTCCTTTATCACCCCATGGGTAATCTTCTATTATAGATTCATGTTGTTTGGATTAAATAATGTTATAAAAACCTATTAGTGGGGCATGACTTATATATTTTGTGACCTTATCCATAAAATCATAGAGGAATATATCGATAATCTCCTTGGGAAATACAAACACCACAAGGATCACCTATATGTTCTTGCCATTATCTTTGACCACTTAATTCATTATCATGTCAAGTTCAATCCTAAAAAGTGCATTTTTGGGGTCTTATCAGGCAAGCCTCTTAGGTTCATCATCTCTCTACATGGAATTGAAATAGACCACACAATAAAGTTAAAGAAATCTTGGATATGTCTCCTCCTACTAACCTTACACAACTCTGTAACCTATAGGACAAACTTCAATCTATCTATAATTTTATCTCCTAGCTATATGATAAATTCTAGCCCTTCCACCACCTCCTAAAAAAATACACTTCCTTTAATGGACCAAAGAATGTTAACAAGCCTTTGATTTATTCAAGGAGTATCTTATCTCTCCATTTGTCTTCACCCCTCATAAGGAAGACATTTTACCTATATATATCCACTGCTAACCATTCCCTAGGGGCTATGCTCACTCATCATGATGAATAAAATAAAGAGTAGGCCAATTATTACATTAGTCACATGTTTATCAATTATGAAACTTGGTATACCCATCCTAAAAAACTTTGTCTCACCTTAGTTTCTTTAGCCTCCAAACTCTATCACTATCTTCTTAATCATAAAACCTATGTTATCACTAACACTGACCCCCTCAATTTCATGAACTCTAAGCCATATAAAAAATAATGTATGGCTAAGTGGCTCATGATTCTAGATAAATTTGATCTTGAGTTCCTTCTATAAAAGTCTATTAAGGGGTAGGTCATAGCTGACCAATTGGCCAAAACATCTCTATTAGACAATCAACTCCTTCCTCTTGCCTTTCCAAATGAGTCCGTCACAACTCTTTTGTAGGAGGACCCCACCTACCAAATGACCATGTTATTTGATGGATCTAAATGCCAATATGGTGGGGGTGCCTAAATTATCCTCATTCCCATCAATGGGGAACCTCCCTCTTTCCTTTAAACTTAAATTTAAATACACCAACAATGTGGTTGAGTATAAATCCCTCATCATAGGTCTCCAAACCACTCTAACCTTTGGAATTAAGACCATTAGTGTCTTTGGTGATTCCCAATTTGTGGTCAATCATGTCAATAGATCCTATAAATGTAAGAATGATGTCTTGTCAAAGTACAAACAACTCTTAGGTGTAATCTTAACATCATTTGATCATTACCTCATCTAGTTTATTCCATGATTTACCAATAAGTTTATGGATACAATGGATTCCCTTACTTCCCAAATCCCATCTCAACATATGGAGTCTAAACTATTTGTTACCATCCACTATTTTATCACACCTTCTTATATACATTCTACCCTTCCTACCAATTTTAGTGTGGAGCAATATTATCTAACATTTGATATGAACAAACCTTCAACTACCTCAACCTTATCATCATTCTTCCCAACCTCTCTAGGAATGCTTGAAGAGCCTTTGTTTAGAGTACCTCTCATTATACTATACTAAGGGGAATCCTTTACAAGCATGGATTTGATATCGTCCTTCTCTTTTGCCTACATAATCATGAAGCTTCCCATGCTATCATGGAAACACATGACAAAATTTATAAGGGATACTTTAGTGGTTTAGCTATCACTAAATGTATCCTTCACCTTGGCTACTATTGGCCAACCCTCAATGAGGACTATTGTGATTATGTAAATAATTATATTAAATGTTAACACCATGCTAATCTACATCATGCACCTCCTCATTGCCTTCAATTATCTACTAATTATTGGCCCTTCTTACAATGGGGTCTTGACCTTATTGGGGAAATCAACCCCTATTATTCATAGAAACACCAATATATCATTATTAATATTTAATATTTCACTAAATGGGTGGAATCCATCCCCCTTACATCCACCAAATCCAAAAAAATTATCGACTTCATGAATCTCCATATCATCTACCACTTCAGTGTTCCCCATAAGATCATCACTGATAATGGAAAATATTTTAAGAATGAAAATTTCCAAGGCCTTTGAGATGATTTTGTCATCAATTTAATTTATTCCTCACCTTACCATCCATAAGCCAATGGATAGGTAAAATCCTTTAAAAAAATCTTATCAAAATGATCACCAAAGTCATAAGTGCTTCAGGTCAGGATTGGCATCTTCATATCCCCTTCACTTTATGGGCCTATCACACTAGAATTTGAAATTATACAAGTGCTACCCATTTCTCTCTCATCTTTGGAATTGAGGCAATCTTGCCTTTCAAAGTCTAGATTCCATACCTTCACATATCTTTACAAGAAATCCTTTTTGAGGATGACTATCATCAAGAATACCTTGTATGTCTTAAACTCCTTGATGAACATCACCTTGTATCCCTTAATTATCTTCATGTCTATCAAAAATGATTCAAACATGCATATAATAAACACCTAAAAGAGTGATATTTCAACATCAAAGACCTCATCCTTAAGGAGAACCAACATGTGACTAATATGGAGAAGATCAAAAAGGGAAAATTTGCTATTAATTGGCTTGGATGCTACATCATAACCCATAAGTATGGATCAGGAGCTCATCATTTATCCTCACTTGAGGGAAAACTAGAATTTGAGCCTCTCAATGCTTCACATTTGCATTCTTTTTATTATTGAAACAAGGATCAAACCCATTTTTGTATCTAACTTAACCTCATCACTTAGTTCATGAGATTTTCACTGCCTTTCATGTCCCTAACTCCTTTATAAATAATTAGTTACAACATAGAACCATGTGATTATCTATCATAGTTATGGCCTAATCCTAAGCATAGGCACCATGACTCTACCCATGGTATGGTTCTAATGGATACTTTTCATCTTTAATCAGATGGAATTCCATGGTTAATTATCTCTCAAACCACTTTCCCCATTTAACATTAACCTTTTATTCTTAAGCCTTACCTCCATAAAGGTCAACCTTTGAATCCTAAATAGACTTGTCCATATCTAGCATGCATTTAAAATATCACTTGCATCCATATCTATAGCATTGCAAATTTCTCCCTTAAAAGACAACTACCTAATAATTAAAAGTTTTTTTTTAAAATATACTACTCCCTTGAGGGATAGATATAAAATTCAATCCTAGATCAATCCCTCAAATGATGGATATGGAATAATCATTTGAAGCTTTCTGCATCGATCAAATCCAATAAAATGGAAAAAAACAATAAACAATCCTATGTAAAAATGAAATAAAGTAAGCAACAATCAGCTCTTATAAATGTCATTCATAGACTTCCTACATCAATTAGTCTACACATTATCCCATTATGTTGTAATTAGATCCTAAATATGGGATTGGTAGACTTATCACATTGATTAGTCTACATCTCATATTAAGGCATGGACTTGTATATTATAATTCTTTGTTCACTTATATAAGGGGCAAGCTAACCCACATCAGGTTACCATTTCACCTATTTCCCATTTAACTATTTACTTATCACCCACCTGTTCTCTAAGATTAAGGGACTATGAGCTTAGTTGATTCAAAGTGATCAAAACCTCCTTTTTCTCAATCAAATTATGCTCTTTTGAAGCATTAAATAGGTTTATGTTCACTAATTCAATAAAACTATGGTTTCTCATTGATACATCCTTGCCAACTAGAAACATCATGCCTTTTTATTACGCTCCATTTGTTGGTTCATGCAGTCATATGTCTCAAATTTAGTTTTTGTCTATAACTACTTTATGTGTTTACATTCCCATTAACAAAATCATGACATTATGAAATAAGAACAAGGAAAATCTAACCAAACACATATCCTATCCATAAATAAAAACATCAAGAACCATAGAATTGTTACCATTTAAAAAATGCCATTGTAACATTAGTACATTATTAGATCATCATCAACATCATACCTATATCTTTATATCTATAAACCACATTATTAGACCCTCATTATACCTAACCATAATTTCTTAGTCACTCATAAATAACATCATCAAAACCTATCTATCAAATGTTCAAACTCATATGCAACCTAAGCTATAAAATAAAAAATATCATGATCGACACAAAATTCGTCATCATATACATAAAGGTTCATTGTATCCATCAACCAATAAATACACTAAACATGAAACATCATGTGTATCATCCATAAACATTTGAACATAACCAGCAAATAAAATCTCATAAACATCAATAATCATAACTTAAGCATCATAAACATCCATAAAATCAATCCAAATCAACACATCTTGAATCAACATATCCATCATGTACATCATATTATGAACAAATAATACATATCAATGTATATAAATCTCAATCTCATATACATCTCACATCATCAACATGCAAGCTAGTATCAAAAAAGTATATATCTATCCTCCCAGCTATAAAATATATCAAGATCTAGGAATACCACTACCACTAGCCCCACCTACACCCACACCTACACTACCATCTAGTGGTGGTCCTCATTAGATACCTATTTAGGAAGCCACTATCTAAGCCTCCTATCTTAGTGTTTCAAGAGCTACACTACTTGCCAAGTTGACCCTATACTCTCCCAATCTCAGCTCTTTGGGGTATTGCTCAGGTACTATGGCCTCATAGTACCTTAGCTCATGGATAATAACTAGATATCATGCCTATGGAATCAAATCAAGTGGTTCCCCCACTACTCCTACTGCTACTATAGCTCCTCCCCTCTACCTAAGGTTATCCCTTTCTTGAGTAACCAATCCAAGGGTATTCTATGTCTGGTCTCTCTCAACTAAATCCACCATAACCTATCCCCATAATATGATAATATAGAACTATAATGTGGCCACTTTTCTCTATACACCTATGTCTTGGACCTAATATTGATCCCACTTACTCATCATAACCCCTACCTGACCCTATATCATCATTGTCTAGCCTTGTAATGCATCCACCTATCTTTGTAAGCTGGATACCTATACCTATTCCCCTATGGCATCTATTTCCCTGGCCTATCATCCCCCATCATCCCATCAAAAATATACTATGGCATACCTACCCTAGTACAACACTACACATCCATCAGTTATCCCTATATCATCCATGGGTACTTAAACTAGTAGCTCCTCATAGTCTCACTCAACACCCTGTGGCTGGGGCTTAGGTAACAAGAAATCTACCTCCTCCCTCTGATATCTCTATAAGATAGGTGAAATCCACTATCTTAGTCCAAACTATCTCTACACTTGATCAAATATGATACACTATGTCTCACCATCCCATCTCCCATATGGGCATCACCAACTCTACCAGCCAATAGTTTGAAATCTATGCCTAGTCTATATCATCCAAATCATGTAAGGTCACCATACTATATCACTAGTCATTAAACTCACTAGTGTATCTTGGAACCACTCAATGTCTCTCACTCCTCTACTTTCCCCTATCACGGCACTATCTCAGCTCCAACATAAGAAACCCACTCTTTAATTTGTAGGCATGTAGCCCTCCACTGGTGGCCTTAAGCATCCCAAAACCTAGATATACTCAAATTCCTAGAAATGAAACATGAATCCCACACTAATCCCATATCATCTATGGGCTCAAAACCCTTAGAGCTCCCTATATATCTAAACCTTTAACACTAGGGCCCACCCAAAGACAGTCCTCCCTAGTATCATCTCTACTATCATTCCTAATAGCAAATATAGGAAGTGTTCATGGCTTGAATTTGGAAATTAAAATAGGTCTCTACAATCATCATCATCAAGCATCTATCCCTAAGGGTCCTTTAGTATAATGGCTTGATCTCAAATCTACCTAAATTCTACAGGTGTGTACTCAGTTTACACCATATACTAGATCCATATGGTAATATCAATCCTCATTATCAATGTGGTAAATCACCTCTCCCCAAATGGGTAGTCATGTAATCCTCATGGCATCCTCTAGTAGTATGGTTATCTACCCAATCAATAACTAAAAAGTGTTCATCACTAGGTCTCATATCTTAATGAGCATGATGATCATAGATTCATCCCTTGATAGGTGCTGATAATGATGCATTTCCCTTAGGCCCACCTCCTTCATATGTCTCCACTCACCATCCATCATTACATCTCTGACCTCTATAAAAATTGTAGGGAACTATTCCCTCAGCTAAATTTATTCTTAGGCCTGTATAAACATTCACATTAACATGTATACTTAGTTTCCTATTTCATGCTAAATATCCTCTTTCCTATCTCTTTTTTTCAACATTTTACCTATCCATGCTACCAATTTCAACACTTTCATGAACATTCCTCTACATTTCCAATTTTACCATCTTAGACCTATTTTATAAGCATTTCTCTATAATACACATTTTATAACAACTTTTCTCAACATTTACCCATTTTCCTAACCTTTTTACCCCAAATATTTGACTATTAATACTTCATAGAACCATCACCAATCCCTTAGGACCCTTTTAATCCTAGGATTGATTAGTTCCAGTCAGGTTGAACCATCATTGGTCACTATGAGTGACTACCGATGTCATGAACCTCAAACCCATGACCTAAAACATCTACAAAACCCCTATCCTTCTCACTTAACCCACCCAAACATCTACAAAACCCCTATCCTTCTCACTTAACCCACCCAAACCTCTTCTACTACCCAAAAAACAAGCCAATACACCCTTCCCCCATCAATTTCATCCACAATATTTGCTTAAATCACCAAAACCTAATCATAGGGCACCATTTTACCCTAAACCCTAAACCATTGCCTAATCATCCCTCTCTTCAATTCCACTCTCTACAACACTAATTAATCTAATTATCAATTTTAACACACAACCAAAATCATTTTGTAATCAATGCCATGGTCAAAGACCTTATCTTACCACATGGATATGCCCTCATACATCCTCTATCTCATCCACACTCAATCCACTACTTAGCCACCTCCAACTCAATAAAGACAACCATAAATAGACAAAACATGCCAAACATTCTGAGTAAAATTACAAATGTCAAATATGGAAAATGACCTTTCTTTTTTTACTTTTACCCTCTTTACCATTTAGGGTTTTCACCTAACTAGTGCTGATCAAGGTGGCCATCACCAGTCAACCCTTGGGGCAACCACTGATCATCCTCAATTAGGACCTTTAAGTATATTCCTTCTCCCCTTTAAATTTTCCTATTATTTTTATTGATTAACTTTTTTTATCACCCCACCTAGGTGTTGAATCTTCATCTTACTCCTTTAATTCATCCCCTTGGGGTGACCCATTTGGGAAAATATTTAATCAACACTTAAATAACTACATTTATCTTGAAGTTCTTTTTGGATTTCTATCTATGAAACTATGTAGGTAACATCCACTTACCTAGTGCATATGGAGTCCACTTGGCCATCCCCTTTTAACCTGTACCCAATCCACCCATGCTTTCATCACATCTACCTTAAATTTAGCTTATTTTAACCCTAATCATTTTCATGTTTTGTGATGACTTTATATTGGTCATTTTAACCATACCAACCCACCTTGCCATGTTACACTTTTGAACTTTGCACCACCTCATGCATGACCTACTCACTTGTGTTGTTTCATGGGTGTACTTCCTACCCTAGATACTTGTGACCAACACTAACCCTACCTAGATGGCTTGATAGGCCTAACCTAATTAGTTATGGCCAACACTATGGACTGGTCACCCTTGTCATATTCCCCTCTAAGACCAACCTTATTTTTACCAACATTGACAAATTTAATCTTTATAGGATCTTGATTATCACTCTTAGTCATATTTTGTGCACACATTTTCATCTTTAAGTCCCCCCATTTTTAATTTCACCCACCTCATGACTACTAATTCAACATTTATCAAACCTTGACCCAATTTTTCTTTCACCTCATCAACTCTTGGTTTGAGGGGGAACACCTCCTCCCATACTTAGGGCAACTAGACCTTGACCAACCCCATGTTTTTCTTTTATATCTTATAAATCAAATCTACACAATAAAAAGGGGTAAAATGTAAACATTTAAAAACTACACATGATAAATTTTGATGTCAAACTACCTCTTTAACCCTCATTTGACCTTGCATTTAGTTGACCACCTAGTCAACTAGACTCACGTATTAACTTGAACCCTAACTTAACATGTTTAATGCATCCTTTAATTCAACTTACTTTAACCTATTTTCCTATATCCCCTCAACCACTAATGGTTAGCCTAACTATCAATAGTCAGGTCCTTGAACCTATTTTAAAGCATTAAAGCAATGATAGTCTTATGTGAGATCAACATCTCCCTAAATGGTAACTTGATTTTAAAATTTTCTCTAAAAACCCTATTGAATAAGAAAATTTATCCTCTAATTAGATTATTAACTTCTTTTATCCAAATTAGTAACTTCATCCTATAAAAGGAGAAGAGGAGGAAGTGAAAAGGATCCATAAACAAAATCATGTCCAAGCTATTGTATTGTCTTATGTAGATATCCAACATCCCTTCAATAGGCAAACAACATCATTAAAGACTGAAAACTCTATCCAAATGACTTTTGAAGGTTGAAGTACCATCACTTTGGTCAAATTACCTTATCCTTCCACCATCAAGTTACATGTATCTTTTATTTGTTGTCATTAAATAATATTATTTCTAACCTCCTTACCCTAACTAGATTCCTTTGACATCTTATTCTCCCTCCCATAGACCTATATAAAAAACCCCACCTACTTATTCATCATTCTACAACTCCATTTTAATATCCTCCTTGAACACATAGGCAACCATTGATGGTTAGCCCAACTATGGATAGTTACCTCAACCATAACTGGTTACCCAACCATCACTAGTTACACTAACCATAGCTAGTTAACCTAGCCATCATCGATCACTATAGAAAAAATTATAGCAAGATTTTCTCAGCCCCTTACTCTCAATCCAACCCATTTTTCTTTATTTTTACCTAATAATAGTAACCTTTGTGATTTCTTAAACTAGATCATAACCATCTTAACATAAGCATTGACCCACTTTTTCTATTTTTAGTTGTTTTCCTTAAGTAAACATTTACTTTCTCTTTATTACATGTATTTAATTTCATATCATTAAATTCAAGTACCCTTTATTTTCATTTATATTATCTTAACTATTATAAGAGTGGACTAACAACCTCTTAGTAAGCATTACACTTCTTGGAACTAGCTCACGCTAGGTAGTCCACTCAACCATCCATCTGACAAACCCTATTTGAGTGTCTTTATTATCTACAAGTTATTTTTTTCTAGCCAAAAAGGAGTTCCCACTATCATCTAGATTAATGCATGCACTTTACTAGGTATTCATCTACACACCCTATTCTTTATTTCATTATATTATTTCCAAATTAAGAAATGATCAAAAATTAACTAAAACACCCATGAGGTTAATATATAGTTCATTGCACCAATCATCATGAACATGGGTTCCAAAGTGTTTAAGAGTCTAAAATCCTCTAAAAGAGATATTTTGATTCCCCTTCATGTGTAAGGTTTTCAAATTCTAAATTAGCTAGCCAAGAAGGATGTATAAAGGAGATATGATCAATAAAAATGACTTCTCACCTAGTTAAGGACTCCATCATGTCACTTAAAAACTTAGACCAAATGCAAGTTATAATGGTGAAGGGAAATTTTATAAAATTAATAAAGAATTTAAGATAATAAAAGGATGGTGGGATTTGAGAGACATGCCAATGACATGTGAATCAAATAGACATCCTTGATAAAGCTCTAAAGGTGTAAAGTGGAAATGAATATCTATTTGAAAGAGGCATATCATACACATTCAACCCTTAAACCTACTATATTAGGGAATTGAAAGGGACCTATTATCCTATGACATCACAATTCAAGGTTCAAGACACTTTCCTTAAGTGATACATTGTCAATCTTTTAGGTTCCATGCCCCAACATAAGGTTTTAAGTGTTTGAGGAGGTAGTTGATAACTTAGTGGATGAGACAAGAATTGAAACCCAATCTAAAGTCACCAACAATAGTCATTAATAAAATCATAAATTACAAGATAGTTAGTAAAGCTTATGGATCTATAGTATAGCATCCCTATGGGGGACTTGGACACTCTATAAAGGGCTTAACATAGAAGATACCTAGCCTAAAATAAAAATATAAGATACTTATAATCAATATGTTAAGGGATAACAAGCTAAGTTATAGTTTAGAGATAGTCAATTGAGTGAGAATGGTGCTTCATGTGAATTTCTACCCCTTATAAGAGATCCAATGTGTTAATGATGCTTTGGAAAGTAGACCATCCATTTGAAATACTTTAACACTATTAAGAGAGACTAAGATAGAGGTATACCTATAGAAGGTCTATGCATATCAAAAGCCACACTCTACTTATAGAAAAAGGGTAATGTTCATACAAGGATGCTTGAATCCCATATTCAATGAAAAGATAAGGAGTGATGTTCATAACCTATGGAAGTAAAAATAGCATATGGTCATGATTGAAACACACAGTTAACATGAGTTATGTCCACTGATAGTAGATTAATGCTTATAAAGATCCTTACTCTACTTATGATGAAGAATAATGTTTGTGAAAAGTTGATTAGGGTTTGCATTGAATATGAAGGCAAGGTTAATGGTGATCAACTCAAAGATAACACCTAATAAGCCTAATACAACTATAAGTTACTCATTTAGGTAGACTTAGGATGACAAAACATGATTATCAAAATAATATAGTAGGACCTTAAGAGGTATTATGTGGACCAGTTAAGGTATAAGGATTAGTATGAGTTTCATGAAATACACATTATTAGGGGAGTTGGGATGAATATGATATCCTCATACCAATATCTCCAAGCACTATATAACTCATTAAAGAAACCTAGAGGCTTGATAGGAAAGTTTTTTAGGCGATGGACATGGTTCATATGGTAATAGATAACATCACTAGCCTATGTCAATGATTGAACCTTATCTGGGATAAGAAGAAATTTTCATAAAAAATGGTATAAATGTTCCAAAATTTTCCAAATATTTTGGACTCATGAAACATGAGAGGAATCACACCTGTAAACCCCTAGGGTTAGATTGGCCTAGTGGATTAAGAACCCTAGATAGGCTTAGATAGTAGGATATAAGATATGTAAGGAAAGGGGCATTGATAAATCAACATATCAGTATAATAGTGAATTAAAGAACATGAAAAACATCACCATGATCCTATATAATTCAATAAATTATGTTGAAGTCTATACTTAGGATAGTCACATTTAAACAATTAGTTTATAGGCTCTTAAACTACTAGTCTAGACAAAATGATGATTTGGGGCCCTTAAAAACATAAACAACCATTCAAAATTGGTATAGGTCATTTTCATGACCTATTAAAAGAGATAATATGATAAATTATTCTATAAAAATAGTGGGTATACGAAATACTTTGTCTTAGATCAAGGCTTGTCTAAGGTAGTTAAGATCGAAAAGGATTTTGTTCTAATGTGAAATGATTATTAAAGGTTCTTGAGCCTCTTTGAAAGGCCTAGTCATCTACCAATAGCCAAAAACCTTGGAAAAAGAGGTGACACACTTAGGCATCTAGGCATGCATATAGACAATAGTGACATTTTAGGAACCCTTCAAGATATTGTGACCAATCCAATGATCAATGTAATGTGTAAAAGGGTGTTTAAGACCCAAAAGAGAGGTGAAAAATACCACATTCAAGATATTTTGACCAATACACTAGTTAATGAAATGTGTATGAGGTTTTTTAAGACCCAAAAGGGAGGTGACAAGTGCTAAGTGGTGGTAAGTTTGATCAAAATGCCTTCAAACCATGCTTGGAATAGTCACCTTATACATATGGAGTTTGAAGGCCATCTTCACATGATCACCCACTCCACCACAAGCACCCTTAGATCTAGATTTCCTAGGAGTATCCCTATGCACTAAACATTCATGGAAATTTTATTTGCAATGGGGGATATATTATATAAATGATTACTAAGAAAATAGGCACTCAAAAATGGCCTATAGACTTTCATGGGATCACTTTCTAGGATTATTATCTTTGTCTATGCTTGAACTAGTCACCTTTCACACATGGAGTTTGAAGATGATATTCACATTATCACCCACTCCACCAAAAGCACCCTTAGATCTAGATCTCCTAAGATAATTTAAGTATCGCTACGTACTAAACATTAATGGAAATTTTATTGACAATGGGGGATATATTTTATGAATGATTATTAAGAAAATAGGCACTCAAAAATGGCCTATAGACTACCCTGGGGTCACTTTCTATCATGGGAACCCAACCAATTAATTAGATTTGAAGAGGTCAATACCCTTGAAATTCATGACACTTTTTCTAACTTGGATGTCCTTACTTCATGAACTATCGTTAAGACTCCTGACCACTCCTAAGCCTCCCTGAAACCCTAGGTAGAAATAATTGTATAAAACTTGGAATTTTGGAAACCTAAGACCATAAAGTGACCTAGAAAAATCATGGAAGGTTAAGAACACTCAAATAGGATTCCTCCCATCATACCTGAGTGTATGGAAATGGTATGGAAATGTTAAAGATATGTAATTTTATAGGATTTTGAGGATGAATGAGGTTAAAAAACTATTTAAGGAGATCCCAATGGTTGTAAGAGATATTTTTGGACTTGTTTCAACTCTTTAAGTCATAAAATTCCTAATATTTTAGTTTGATATGCCTTTGTAACTTGTTTCAAAATAGCTAGTCTACTAGTGTTTGAAGGAGAATGGACCAGTCTACTAGGAAGAGTGATATTTCAAGTGCCTAATGATGTTTTAAGCATAAATCATGGATGAAAGGGTTTTTTTAGGTATATATTTATTTTTCTCATAGTTTTATATGCTTCCTAAAATTCTTTCATGATATTCATACGCTAATACTTAGGAAATTAGGCCTAATTGGCCTATAATGTCAACCAAAGAGCTCAAGTTTAGTATAGAGGAGATAATGAGGGGAGTCAATGTAAGTTTAATGTCATGAAAATAATGTTTTTAATTGGGATAGGCACCTTCAAGGCCATCACACAAGGTAGAGGTAGTTTCAAGGCTTGGTCTACATACATAAGGACCAATAAGTTGTTTAATGCTTCTTAGGAGGCCTAATTGCACTCATCCATGCCACATAACTGCCATATGGAGTAATATTGGACTATTTTAATAAATTTAAAGCCTTTTAAAAAGATTAATTAAAACTAACTCAGCCCCATCACCTCAATTTCAATGCCAAAATGAACATTTAAGGAGGATAAATGTAGGGAGAAGATTAGATAAGGTTTATACAGCTATTATAACTACTATTTTGAGTGGAATTGGTCATTTGTAACCCCTTATCCACTCTTTTATTCCATATTCCCATATTTTTCTCTCCTTTTATTCTATATAATTAAGTATTTTTTCATTATATTACATCTCTCAGGCTAGTATGAGGAGACTCTACTAGAATTTGTACTCATGCACCTCTTGAATGATGAGTAGAGCATCTTATAGATTCTTAATGGTTTATAATTTGTGCTTTTATGGTTATCTAATATATAAAAATGGTATATCAATTCCTCTTACAATTCCAAGTTACATCTAAGTGTTATCAATCTTCTTGGCAGGTTGTATAGTGTGTTGTAAGATGGCTAGCTCAGGTTTGAAGTGCCAATCAGATTATAAGTGCCTTGAACCAGGCCTTATTATATTTAACTTCTCATTTTATCCTTTCAAAAAACCTCTAAATGAAATATTAATGCTTAAAATCCATAGAAATTAGTCTCTTATCTTTATGCACTACTTATTAGTGTGTTGAGAGTCCAAATTAAATGAGTGGATAGCATGATTATTAGGTACATCACCAAACTTTAGAGTAGGTTTTCATTCTTATGAAAAATACTTCACCCTTTTCATCTCAATAGGTTAGGTTTTAGGAAAAGAGATTCAAATAGATAAATATAGGGAGCTATCCCCATTAACAATCTAGAGGTTTGGCCTAATAGTAGGTGACCCATACCCTAAGGTCATTCCCATGTTGGACTAGGTTTGAGGTTAAGAAATGAACACTTCTTTCCTCAACTTGGGTGTAACCTATAACTTCAACAATTTTGGCACACCGAGTGGGATGAGCTTCAAGTTCCTTAAGCATGTTTTAAACATGTGGAAGGACACCTTTTATCCATCTTCAAGACCTTCAAAAACTATATTAGTAGAATTATAGTCATAAAGTTACATCTGTCATAACAAGTCTTCATTTCAAAGGTAAGATGGGTTATCATTTATGATTTCATTCATCTTAATGTACATAATGAGGAGTTATGAAGGTATATGAGGTAGTATTATGTTTTTTACACCCCTATAAATATACCTATGGCCCTTTTCAACTCAATAATGATCCCTACCCAAACTATCTTGCCCCATATTAACCATATTTTCAATCTTACAAGTCCTGTGATGAGCCTCCCTATTACCAAGATCACCAACCCTATTATGAGTCTCATTTACACCCCTTATAGCTTGATTACCATCTTGATCAACCATGGAAACACCATGACATTCTTAAACATGCTACTCATACCCCAAGCCATTCCATATCTATCCTTAAATAAGCTTTATTACACCAAGAGAATAATATGATAAACATTGATACATTGAAGGGGTATGGGCAAGAGATCACAAAGCATGTCATTAAAGGGGTTATAAATTTAGTGCAGCATGAAAAAAATAATGGATACCTTTAATTAGGAGAGGTTATTTAAGGTTTTTCAATGATGTCTCTAAGGTAACCAAGGATGTTGATGAATTTTCATTTGTGCTAGAATGACAATGATAAAGTATGCTTCAATGAGCTTTAGTGTTCCTACATGGTTCTTCAATGTTTGACTTAGTGAGGTAATTAATGGATGATATTGATGGTATGGACATGTTACATAGACCATATGGGGTGTTATGAGTTCTTGGAGTGCTTATGGAAGTGAATGGATTTCATCAGAGAAGTCATATGAGTGTCTTGGCTCAAGTAGTCATCTTGATAGATAAGCCTAAGTAGTTTGATGACATCATATTTCACACATGTTAAAGTTTTAAGAATAATTTAATACATGGATGGATTCCCATATAAAAGGTGATCCTATGGTTCAAATTTTTGGTCATGATGTTGAGTGTATAAAATTTTATTAAGGTTAAAATTTGGCTTCTTAGGAAGATTTCACTAAGTTACCATACTTAGCTAAATATGCATTATCGAAGATCTATGGTGAGCACTTAATCAGATCATAGATCTAACAGTGAGAATTTAATTTGACTATATAAGGATATAATGGAACACATGATATTTTTAGCATTGATATAATAGTGCATATTTAGTCAATATTTCAAAGGTTTCTTAGAATATGTATGGTGTTACCAAGTATCAAGAGTTCATTAGAGATTGACAATAATATGTGCAGAAGGCATGTGAAGCTCGCAAGTGTCTTAATCATATAAGCACATATCTAAGATCAATGTTAAGTGATTAAAGGTGAAGGATAGTATAATTATAAGGATATATATAGACAAATTTTTTAAAATTTGTTATGGATCATGAGATGATGACAAAGTGTCTGATCTTTAACATTTACATAGTGACCATTGGAATTTAAATATTCAAATTTGTGAGAGAAAAATAGTGATGGGTTTTTGATCTATATCTTGAGAATATGGTAGAATTTTATAATGGTGTAAAATTAAAATATCAATAGGACATAAAGGCACATCTAGCTAATTTTATTAGAAGATTGGAATGTTCATATAGTCAAAGTTATTGAGCTTCAAAGTTGACTATGTGTTTGACCATGTTCTATAAGTGACCTAAAAAATATATTTGAGTTATTATTGATAATATTTTTATGTTTCAAGATGAAATATATATTTAATAGTGTTATATACTCAATTAATACCATACATGTGTATTTTTTTATGTTTTACCAATCCATCTTCAGTGTGAATAATTGCTTACAAGTTGATTGTTTATTGAATACATTGGCAGATTGAGTAACCATGTTGTAGGAGTGAGTTGAAGGTGTTCTGATCAAAATTGAAGAATACAATAAGTATGGAGATGTTATATAAGTATCTAAGGCTTTTGATAAAGTATTTTATGTCATGATATTCCCCTAATTATATATGGAGAGTCAAAATAGTATGATTTTATTGTTGACTGTGTATGACCAGTCTAAGTTGTCATTTTAAGAGAGTTGATTTGAGTGATTAAAGCCTATATTTAAGTTCATAAATCACAAAAATGTGTATATAATGGCATAAACGGTTCACCAATATGATTTGATTATATGTATATGTGAAATACTTGAGTGTTTGATTCAAAAGTTTGAGACTATTTTCTAGGTATGAAGACCGGAAGAGCGAGGAAACCTAATTAATAAGTATAAGTGTTGAGTTGGTGTTCTAGGTGGCATGTATCCATGAGGGAGTGACAAAAATTATACTATAGATAGGTTTGATATTTTATAATCATTTGTGAAATTTGAAGGTAATCCAAGAGGTTGCAAGAGTAACGTGTGGATGTGAAGGCCTAATTATTTTAGGTCTCATCAAGACCTAATGGTAGTTTGGGGTCAATAAGTTAATGGATTACCTAAGGAATGTGGGGTTATTACATGTAACATATATGAATACCTATTTAAAATTTATAATAAATATGGTAAGCATCTTGGTTGACCAAGATGTGTTAGATGAGTATATGGTGTAAATACTAGGTATAATAGACCTATTTGGTGTGGAATTGAGAGAGTGTGTGAATACATGGAAAAAATATTTATGAAGGATATGAGAGATATGTATATGTTTTGAGAGGTAAATCATAGTTTCAATTTCTTGAATGATCTTGTGGTCATAATTATAATGTTGAATTTATAGGTTTTATTTATGAGAACAAGTGAAGGTGTGTAGATTGATCCAAAAGGTGGTTTTGGATGCCTTGATTGTGTGTGAAGGTTTAAATGAGTGAATGAAATTGAATAAGTTTTTATTTCATGTTTTATCCATCATATTGAGAATTAATCAAAGTTATGGAGTTGTTCATTTCATAGATTTTATGTTGGTGCTCAACATCTTAGGCAAGTTGGTGCTTATCATCCTTAAGGGGTTGGTGTTCCTTGTGAAGTGGGTGCTTCACTAAAGTCTCATTTAAGTAATCATAGTATAGGATAATTAGTCCATGTTTTGTTATTTTGAGAGTGGTTTTTCTCCCTAAAGAGGGTTTCCCACATAAATCTTATGTTATCTTACTTATCTTTCATGTTCATTGTTATGAGTGGGGTATTTGCTTATTGATTGTTTATGGTGTATGAGTAAGGGTTTGAAAGATTTAGATTGAAGTTTTGAAATTTATTAATTCACTGATTCACCCGCACCCCCCCCCCTGTTAGAGATTGTAAAATTAACAATTGGTATTAGAGTAGGACCTATATAAGTTTATCCACTTTAAGGTGATCATAGGTATAATGGATCTTCATGGTGAACTAGTGTATACTTTGTTAAATATTATGCATCTAGAAAAATATATTAATAGTTTGAAAGGAATAAAAAATTCAAATGTATCTCCCTTTACATGTTGTGATATCAAAACAAGTAAAGTCTTAACTTATTTAGATATGCTCCCATCCAAGGTCAAAAAGGAATCTAGCTTCACCAAAGAAGTTAAGAATAAAGATTCCTAGATTAGTAATGAACAAGAAAAAAGGTGATCCAACATGAACAATATTTTTAATGGATATTGTCTTACTTACAATCAATTTGGTCATAGATATAATAATTATGTTCTATCTCATAAGATCAAAAGAGATTAGCTTTATTACAATTTCAATCAGAAAGGTCATGCTTCCAAGAAATGCAAAATAGACTTTTGGAAAAAGGACATACAAGTCATTTACATCATCAAATGGTTTAAGGAAACTAATCCTAAGAAAGAAGAAGAAAAGAAACAAAACTCTTATAGTGCACCAAATGAAGAATCAATGTTTGTTCAAATAAATTTTCATAGTCAAGAATATGAGAACAAGAAGTGGTACATAGATAGTGGGTGATCAAGTCATATGATAGGACATAAGAGTAACTTTATCTCTGTCAATAAGACCAATCCATGTTGAGTTAGATTTGTTGATAACAAATCTTCTAATATTATTGGAAAAGGTATTGTGAGTCTTGATAATGGCCATACTAGAACCAAGAATGTATTATATGTATAAGGTATAAAACATAATATTTTAAGTGTGATTTAAATGTGTGAGAAAGGAAATATTCTAACCTTTCATGACAAGGAATGTGAATTTAAAAGGGCTAAGTCTATAAAAATAATTATAAATATTCATAAAGTATAAAATAACCTATATATCTTCTATGAACCCAAGAAGGAGGAATGTTTCATTTTAATTTTTACATATTAATTTTGAAAATATTATAAGTTTAAAGGGGTTAGTAAGACATATTCCAAAAATTATCAAAATTCCTCATTCTCTCTGCAAAGCATGTCTTCATGGGAAGAAAATCAAGAAGAGATACAAATCCAAGGAACATTCCACTATAAGGCCATTAGAATTGATCCATACTAATCTGTGTGGACCTATGAGAACTCAAATTATTCAAGTTAACAACTATTTCATGCTTCTTATTAATTATTTCACTAGGATGACTTGGATATGATTTATTAAAGATAAATATGAATATTTTGTAAGATTTAAAGCATTCAAAGAACTATGGAAAATGAAAAAGAATATAAAGTTAAGTGTGGAAGATCAGATAGAGGAGGTGAATTTTGGTCTCATGAATTGTATGACTTTTATTAAGAATAAAGGATAAGAATATAGTATTCTGCTACTAAAACACCATAATAGAATGATGTTGAAATAAAAAACATAACTATTCAAAAAATGAGTATAACTATGCTTCAAGATGATAAACATTTTAGAATATTTGGGAGCAAATGTTATATTGAAAGGGACGAAGAAAATATTGGAAAATTTGATTCAAGATCTGATGAGGGCATCTTCTTAGGCTACTCTTCTATCATATCTTCCTATAGACGCTTTAACAAGAGACTTCAAAAGATTGTTGAAAGCTCAAATGTGAGTGTAGATGAGACAAATAGAGTCAAGAAGTCAAACTTACAAGTAAGTGATACTATTTAGAATTCTATTTCAAATAAAGATGAGTTATCTATTTAAATAGATGATGAAAATGAAGAGGAAGAATCTAGAATTGACACTAGAGCTCCATCTAAGAGAATATAGAAGGATCATCCTACTTCCAAGGTAATTGGTGATGTGAATACAAGGTTGCAAACTAGAACAAGAATGTTGATCAATTAGAATCAACAAAACACTATATTTTTGTCATTGGTTAAACCCAAAAATTTCTTAGATCTAGCAAATATGAAATTTGGACATGTGTTATGGATGAAGAACTTGATCAAATAGTAAATAATGAAACATGGGATTTGATTCCTAGACTAAAAATCGAGAATGTGATAAGCACTAACTGGGTCTTTAGAAATAAGATAAATTAGAAAGGAGAGGTCATAAGAAATAAATCCAAACGGGTATGCAAAGGATATGTTCAAATTGAAGGGATATATTTTGATGAGACTTTTTCTCCATTGGAAAGAATGGAAGAAATTAGACTCTTTTTTCATATGTTAGTTTCAAATATTTTAAGGTATATCAAACGGATGTGAAATTTGCCTTTTTGATTGATAACTTAGCAGAAGTGTACATTGAGTTACTAGAATGATTATTCTTGTCAAGTGATAATGACTATGTGTGCAAATTGAAGAAGGATTTATATAGTATTAAACAATCTCTAAGATCTTGGTATGATAGACTAGACAAGTATATTTTGAGTCAAGGTTTCAAAAGAGGGGAAGTTGATAAAAATTTGTACATTAAAACTATAGGTAGTTATAAATTACTTGTAGTTGTCTATGTTGATGACATAATATTTTGTTTTGATAATGGAAATATGAGTAAACAATTTTTAGATTTCATGAATACTAAATTTGAGATGTCTATGTTGGGGGAGCTTTCATTAATTTTAGGTTTGCAAATTAACCAACTAGATGTAGGGATATTCATTTCTCCAGCTAAATATATTAATGATATGCTAAGGAAATTTGATATGATGGAGTTTTAAGCCAATGAGTACACCAATGATTATAAGTTGAATAAGAATTATGACTCACTAAATTTTTATCAAACCTTATATATATCCATGATTGGAAGTCTTTTGTACTCCACTGCCTCTAGACATAACATCATGCAAGTAGTAGGATTGTTGGTAGGTTTCTAGATGATCTTAGAGAATCCAACTTTAAAGTAGTCAAAATAATCTTAAGGTATCTTAAGTGCACCATATAATATGGTTTATGGTATCATAGGAGCAAAGAATTCACTTTAAATACATACATTAATGTATATTGGGTTGGTTATGTAGATAATAGGAAGAGTACCAGTGGTGTTATTTTCTTATTGGGTGGATGATTGGTATATTGGCTAAGCAAAAAGTAAGCCTAAGTATCCCTATCCATTATATAATATGAGTATATAACTAATACCTCATGTTGCACTCAAGTTATAAGGATGAAGAAAACCTTGGAAGACTATAAGGTAAGGCAAAAAGAAGCTTGTCCCATCTTCTGTGACAATACTAGTGCAATTAGTATCTCAAAGAATCTTGTAATGCACTAAAAAAATAAACACATTCCTATTAGATATAATTTATTGAGAGAACAAGTGATCAATTAATATGTTAAGTTATAATATATTCCTAAAAACTAATAACTTTCAAACATTATGACCATACCATTAACAAAAGCAACAATTGAGTATTTAAGACAAAGATTAGGAGTCATGTCCTTGTCTACGAATCAATAAAAGGTTTTTTGTTGAGGGGAAATAACTAGTTTATGATTTTTCTCTAGTAGTTTGTAGTAAAATGCTTTAGGTAGAGCATGGAGTGAGGGGGAAGATATGTAAGATGTTCTAATCATAATAGAGATATGTGTTTCTCTTAATTTTTACTCATTTATAAATTAAGGAAGACTGTAAGAAAGTGGTAATAAGGGTGTCGTAGAAGAACCTAGTTTTTATGTGCACATGATCCAAATGAGTGTGGAAAGATCATTTTTGTCTTGGAAGGATGACCTTTAGAGAAGAAAACACTAAAAAAAGGGATTGTTAGAGAGATAATTAGGTGGACTACCTAGCATGAGCTAGATCCAAGAAGCATGAGCTTGTTAGGAGGCTATCAATCTAATCTTTAATAATAATTAAGTTGAAATAGATTAAATAGAAGTACTTACATCAAATAATAGAAAGGAACTAAAATGAAATACAAGAAGAAATGATTATTTTTTAGAGAAAATAACAAAATATAGTATTAGTGGGTCAATACTAGTGGTAAAATAAATCAAGTTAGGTTTATAAAATTAGGAAAGAATATGTGAATAGACATGAACATAGAAAGTTATATTTGGTTGGGGGTATGGGGTTAGAAATAACATGTTATTTATTACCATAGTGATCATTGGTGATTATGTTGACCATCAGTGGTTAAGTGGACCACCATTAGTTGGGTAACCATCGATGGTTAGAGGTGACTGTCGGTGGTTATGTTGACCATCAGTGGTTGATTATGGATCTTGAAGGTACTTATAAAAGACTTATAAAATGAGTCAATGATCAAGTAAGATTTTGTTAAGGGTTTGGTTAGGAGTAAGGAAGGTTACAAGATAGGTATAAGAGGTATAATTCAAGCTTGGAAGTCAAAAACTAAATAAATAAAGATAGGTATAAGAGGTTTGATTCAAGCTTGGAAGTCAAAAAATAAAAAAATAAAGCTAAAATACAAACTATACCTATTGCTTGCTAAAAGGTTGATGGTTGAGGGCTAGAGAAATTTTGGTAGAGTAACATTACTTTGCCTTAAGATCAATTTTGGTAGAGGTTTGGGTCTCTATTATAGTTGCTAAATTAGTGGAAAGAAGATTGATTGGCTAAAATATTGAATACCTATATTCTATAATTCTCTTATGATTGATTGATCGATCCCTTCTCAGCTCATACTCCCATCCTTTTATAGGCAAAAAGAGATGGAAGATAGAAGGTTCCCTAGGAGGTTGGCTTTATAATTTTGATGCTTGGGGGTTTCTTAGTAATGGGAAAGGTAGACATATTAAATTATGTTCTGTTAACTTACACATAGTTGATATTTGTGTAATAATGAGGAGGCCTAACCATTGATGGTTAACCTAATCATTAGCGATCAATGGTTGAGGTTTTAGACAAATATTGGTCAAGGTGAGTTTAAAAGGGGGTGGGTAATGGTTAAAATAGTAAATTAATGAGTTTAGTGAGTTTGGTTAGCTAAGTAGCCAACTTGACTCAAAGTTTGATAGCTTGGTTAGTGGGTCAAGAAGGGTTAGGTAGCCCCTAGGGGGTCTTGAGGAATTTTGAGATATAAACCCATCATGTGTGGTTTTTTAGTGTCTATATTTTACCCTTTTTGTTATTCAACTTTGAATAAAAAAGATGCAAAATAAAAATGGATTACTTGATCAAAGGTGTGATTTCCCCAAGTATGGGAGGAGGTGTCCCCCCTAAATCCAAGAGTTGATGAGGTGAACCCAAAATCAAGTTAGGGATTGATAAGTGATGTATGGTGAGTCATGAGGATGGTGACAAAAGGGGGGTTCGGCATTTGAATTATAAATATGTGCATAAAATGTGACTACATGTAATAACTAAGATCTGTAAAGACTAAGGTTGCCAACATTGAATAAAAAAATAAGGTTGTTTCTAATAGGACTAGTGGGGTAACCAGGCCAAAATATTAGGAATAGTTGATCAAGTTATTCCTCTTGAGTTTCCTAGATAGGGTTGGTGTTTTTACAAGTATCTAAGATAGGAAGTGATCCATTGAAAAACATAAATGGTCTAGTTGTGTACTATGTGGTGTAAATTTAAATGTTCAATATGGCAAGGTTGGTTGTTGTGGTAAAAAAATACCAGGCAAGGTTGTTATAGAGTATGTGATAATTTACTTCAAAAAATGGCCAATATCGAGGTAGACATGGTTGGGTGGTTGGTTGGTCAAAGAGGGTATTCTATGAAGGTTGGTTTTGGTTTAGGGGAAAAGGGAATCTCTAAAAATTTTACACTTAAGTGTGGGTGCCTAAAAATTTTAAAATGTGGGTTTCTTGATTGTTGATGGTCACCCTGACCATTGATGGTCAGGTAGAAACCCTAAAAGGTTAGAAAATAAAAAAGTGCAAAACATTTTTTTTTTTACTTTTAGCTTGTTGACTCTCATGCTTTTTATGTGTTCTAGTGATTTTGTGATTTGGATTTTTATGTGTGAGGGTTAACTGAGAATTTTTTTGACTTGGTGATTTTTTATTGGTTAGAGCCATGTGTTGAGGTAATCTAATAGGATCGAGGATGCAGGATGGATGAAGATGTGACCAAGAAGTGGGTTGTGGGCTTCCTCCTTGACAATAGTCAAGGAATGATGTAGGTGGTGTTTTAAATTGATATATTTAGTGGATTTGGTTATTTATAAGTTGAATTTGAGTAGTTTTTAGTTATTTTGGTAGGGTTTTGGGGGGTTTAAACTTGATTTAAGTTTTTTTTATGATTTGAAAAATTAGATGATGAAATTTGAAACTAAAAGAGTATTTGGGTTAATGGTAGGGTATAAGATAGAATTAGATAATTTATTTGTTGAATTTCTTTTATTATGTTGTGTTTTAAGAAGGTAGGGTTAGGTGTTTTTCCATTGGCAGTCAGGCATAGTGATCATTGGTAGTTCAACCCAACCATCGACAGTCAACTGCCAACACAAAAAGGTCACTTAATCATTGGCAACTATAGTGACCATCAGTAGTTAAGTGATTTGGGAAGGTGTGTTTTAATAAGTAGATATAGGGAAAATGTTTTAAAGGGTTATAATAGTTAAAATTCCAAGTGTAAGTTAGGATAGGGTAATTTTCAAGTTAGAGTGATATGCTAAAATGGTTATTATTTAGAGTTAGGTGTTGGTTTGATAGGTTTAGGGAGGTGTTGAAATTTTTGTGGGTTAGGCTAGATGTTTTTTGATAAAAGAGTTAGATGTTTGGTTTGATGGGTTAGGGTAGTATTGGAATAGGTGGGTTTAGGTTGATAAAGAGGTAAATGTAGGTATAATGAATGAATGAACATGAGCAATGGTAATGGAAAACTGTGTGTGTGTGTGTGTGTGTGTGTGTGTGTGTGTGTGTGTGTGTGTGTGTGTGTGTGTGTGTGTGTGTGTGTGTGTGTGTGTGCGCGCGTGCGTGTGTGCGTGTGTGCATGTGTGTGTGTGTGGGGGGGGGAGGTGGGGGGGCAGGGTGTTTGGGGGTAAGGGTAGTATTGGAATATGTAGAATATGTAGTAATGGAATAGGTGGGTTTAGGTTGATAAAGAGATTGATGTAGGTAGAATGAATGAAATTAGTGAATGAACATGAGCAATGGTAATGGAAAATTGTGTGTGTGTGTGTGTGTGTGTGTGTGTGTGTGTGGGTGTGTGTGCGCGCATGTGTGTGTGTGTGTGTGTGTGTGTGTGTGTGTGCGTGCATGTGTGTGTGTGTGTGTGTGTGTGTGTGTGTGTGTGTGTGTGTGTGTGTGTGTGTGTGTGTGTGTGTGTGTGTGTGTGTGTGTGTGTGTGTGTGTGTGTGTGTGTGTGTGAGTGTGTGTGTGCATGTGTGCATGTGTGTGTGTTGGGGGGGGGAGGGGGGGTTACGGTAGTATTAGAATAGGTAGTAATGGAATAGGTGGGTTTAGGTTGATAAAGAGGTTGTTGTAGGTAGAATGAATGAAATTAATGAATGAACATGAGCAATGGTAATGGATTTTTTTTTTTTTTTTTTTTTTTTGTGTGTGTGTGTGTGTGTGCACGTGTTCATGCACACATGTGTGTGCTAACTTAAATTTTTGAAAGCATGAGATCAAATCTAGATGAGGGATTAGTTTTTTAGGATGTTTATGAAGATCCATGGAGGGATGATTAGGGATGATTAAACACATATGAAAGAGGTCAGCCTCAGAGTTATGAAACACCATCAGCATTTTCCATGAGGTGTGGTGATGATTGTGGCCCTCATCGAGAGATGGGATCCAACCACAAACATCTTCCTCTTATAAATAGGAGAGATGACCATATTACTAGAGGATGTTCATGGGATCACATGGTTATCTATTTAGGGGGAGTTGATATACCATATTGAGAGGAAGGAGAGGGACAAGTAGATAAAGCTCTTATATGGTGAGGATTAGGCCCTTACTAGTTGGCATGTTAGTGGATTTAGTCATGAGCCATTGTATTAGAGGGCTCAAGATGAGAGGCCTTTGATGACTATGATGATGATAGTAGTCTCCTATTTTTCCTTGCCTAATTTGAGTAGTGGGAAGCTTTCTTATCTACTATTAGGAGTGTTGATGGAGATGTTGCTTAAAGGATTATGTTTAGGTGGGAACCAATTTTTTTAGTTCAGATATACAAGGAGCTTTAGGGATTCCAAGCACATCAGTTTTATGGGATCAACATGGGGTTTGAGGTCCATTGTTGGGCCTATGAGCATATTAGGGTTCTGAGGATGATGGGGCTACCATGGGAAGGATACACTTAGATGGATTTTAGAGTGGTTTTCATGTTGTGGAGGGGTGACTACGTCCTCATAAGAGCTAGAGAAGGTGTGAGAGATATTGAATAGTTTAGGGATGCATTAAAGGGCATGGTTGTTGGCGATATAGTTTGGAGACCATATGTGGGCTTTCTAAAGTGGGCTCTCTATAGATATCATACATTGTCATTGTAGAGCTAGAGATGGATTTATGGGAGGAGAGAGTGAGATTGAGCTCATCCCATTTAATAGATTTTGGAGGTAGTTCAACTTAATATAAGGGATTTTAGGTCCATTCACAAGGTACAAGAGGGAGGATTTTGAGTTTTTACTACCTGAACCATAACCAAAGGAGGTGGTCTTAGATCATGAGGAGCTACCCATTAGAGCATGGATAAATTATTTTGGTTTTGTTGATGGCTATGTAGCATGATATCAGGCCCTTTATGTAATAACCAATTTTAGGTGGGATGATGGGGGCCAATAGGCAATGGATGTGGATTTAGCTAGTGGGGTTCCATAAGTACAAGTATAGGGTGGTAACCCTAATGGATAGGTAAGATTAGCACTAGCTACTATGAAGGTAAAGAATATAGTTTTATAAGGTTAGGTGGCCACATTATATGGATAGATTATGAATTTATAGGGTCATGTTACCATCATGATAGGTGAGAGGGATCAGGGTAGGACCTCACTAGGATTCATGACCCAAGAGAGGCACACCTTGAGATGAATATGAGGATAAATGGTAACACTAATAAGACCACTGGATACCATCCCTATGGAATGGTACTTAGCCATAGTGGAGGAGTTGAGGTATTAAGATGCCATAAAATCTATCACAATGTCCTGAGTAGCCCTGATGGGGTGAGTATAGAGCTAGCTTAGTAGGTGGGGTATTTGTGGCAACTCCAAGTTAGTGGGTCACTTCAGTTAGTGGATAGGTAGGCATCCCAAGAGGACTAGAACTAGATGACAGTGGTAATATAGGTGGGGTCAATGGTAGTGGTGCCCCAAGGGCATGATATGATATTATAGGATGCATAGTTATAGATGTACATGATTTCGATACCATCTTGCATACCAATGTAGTAATATATACATGTTTTGAAAGAGATATACATTATTACAGGTATTATTTATTTGGATGAGATGATGTATATGATGCTTATGATGATATATAGATGTGATTTATGATTCATGGTGTACATATTTTGAATGTTTAATGTTTATGCTTCATGCGATGTAGACTTAGTAGTTTAGGCATGTGATGATTATGGATGATGTTTTGTTGTGTTCATGGATATGATGTTGATGATTATGGTTATTGATGTGGTTTATGATATGATGTTATAGATATGATTTATTTCACTGATTATGGATATGATCTTTTAAATATGGTTATGATGTTATCATTTATAGTGATTATGTTTTTGATTATGATGTTTATGATTTATGATCATGGATATGTGATGTGTTAAATATGATATTGAAGTTTGATGAAGACACATAAAGTAATTTAGGTTAACAAACTAGATTGGGGAAAAAATAAAAGAATCATGAGACATATGTCTACATGAACCAATGATAAAGAAAAATCATGATGCCTTTTCATTGGTAAGGAAAAAAAACTAAAGTTATATTGGATTAAGGAACATAAGCCTTTTTAATTATTTGCATTAGCATGCTCAGATTAATAAAAAAAGGTGTCTTGATCACATTGTGTTAAGTAATCTCATAATCCCTTGATTTATAGATGGTATAAAGAGGAAGTAGGTAGTAGGTGAAGGTTAAATGGGTAATAGATAAGGTAGCCTTATGTGGGTTAGTTTAGCTCTTATATAGGTGACCTAAGAACCATATTACACAATTCCATGTCTACATGCAAGGTTTATATTGATCAATGCGGGAAGGTTACTAATTCTAGATATGAAAGCTTTTTTGGGATAGCTTATTCTGATTTTGATAGGGGGTCTTTTGTTATTTCTATTATTTTGATAAATTTTTTAAGTTGATTGATGTAGGAAGCTTCAAATTATTGATTTTAACAAAATTTGACTTAGCCATCCTTCAAAGGAGTGGTCTAAGTTTGGGTTTGTTTATTTTGGTAGCTATCCTTCAAGGGAGTAATCAATCTTTTAAGAAATTTAGTTTTGGGTAGCTATCCTTCAAGGGAGAAATTTTTAATGCTAGAGATATATGACACAAGTGATACTTTGGTATGCTAATTTGTTTTGATGTTAGGTTTAAACATAGACTAGTCTATATAAGCTTAGAGGTTTACCTTTATGAGGGAAAACTTTTAGCACAAAAAGGTTGATAATAGGTGAAAGGGGTGGTTTTGAGAGATAATGACCATGGGATTCTATCTTGATTAGAGATGAAAATTATCTATGAATAACCATGTTATAGGTAGAGTTGTGGTACCCATATTTAGGATTAGGCTATGACTATGATGGTTAATCACATGGTTCTATATTATAATTAGTTGTCCTCAAAAGGATAGGGATAGGTAAGTGAAGGTGAAAGTCTTATATATCAAGGGATGATCTTAAGTTAGACAAGAAGGTGTGTTTGATCCCTATTTAAAAAAAGAAAGGATGCAAATATGAAGCAATGAGAGGTTCTAGTTCTAGTTTGCCTTTGAGAGAGGATAAATGATAAGCTTTAGATCTATACTTGTGGGTTATGATATAAGGTCTAAGATAATTCAAAGTAACTTTCCTTTCTTATTTTTATCTATATTGGTCACATATTGAATTTCCTTCAATATGAGGTCTTTGATATTGAATTCTCATTCTTTCAAGTGCTTATTATAGGCATACTTGATTCACTCTTGGTAGATATGAAGATGGTTAAGTGTAGATAAGTTATGCTCATCAAAATTCTCAAGTCATGCTAAATTCTCCTGATGATAGTCACTCTTAGAAATTATGTATTACAAGGGTATGCAAAGAAAGGGAATATGGACTTTGAGAGGCAAAACTACCTCTGCTTTAAAGACTAGAGAGAAAGGGGTAGCACCCATAGAGGTTCAAATGCTTGTATGATAGGACCATAAAGTAAAAGGGATGTGTAAGTGTTAATCTTGACCTAAAACACCAACTACTTTGGTTAACATTTTGTTGAGAGTTTTATTAGAGGCTTTCGCTTGTCTAGTTGCTTATGGATGGTAAGGCAAGGAAAATCTTAACTTGATGCCAAATGCATCACAAAAACCTTGGATTTGATTTTTTTTGAAATATATATATATATATATATATATATATATATATGTATATATATATATATATATATATATATGTATATATATATATATATATATTATCAATTATGATATTATGGGGAACACCAAAATGACATATGATATGATCATTGATGAATTCAACTATCTTGTCATCTTTGGTTGAGATGAGAGGAATAACCTCCACCCATTTGGAAAAATACTCAATGGTGGTGATTATAAATTGGTGTCATTGAGAAGAATGAGGATTAATTTCCCTAAAGAGATATAGTCCCCATTATGATAAGGGATAGTAGTCATTGGATACTTGAAGGCCATGGGTATGTGTATGATGTAAATTGGCATGTTATTAAAATTTAACACACTTCTATACATAATCACAATAGTCCTAGTTGAGGGTGGGACAATAGTAACCAAGGAAAAGGATATGTTTAATGATAGCTAAACCACTTAAGTATCCCCTATAGATACCATAATGCATTTCCTTGATAGTGTGGGAAGCTTCATGACTATGTAGATAATAGAGAAAGAGGATATTGAAACTATGATTGTAAAATATTCCCCCTAGTATAGTATAATGAGAGATATTCCAAACAAAATCTCTTTGATAATTCCTAGAGAGGTTGGGATGAATGGTATTGAGGTTAAAGTAGTGGAGGGTTTGCTCATACCATATGTCCAATGGAGATTTCTCTATAATAAAAATAGTAGGAAGGTCAGAATGGATATAAGAGGGTATGATAAAATGATGGATGGTGATAAAGAGATTATAATCTATAGGCATAGATGGGATCTAGGAAGAAAAGTAATCCATTGTGTCTACAAACTTGTTGGTAGATCATGGAATAGATTGGATAAGGTAATGGTCAAATGATGCTAAGAGTATATCTACTAGCTATTTATAATTTTTCAAGACATCATTATTACATTGGTAGGATCCATTGACCTAATATACCATAAGTTAGGAATCACCAAAGACACTGATCATTCTTAACTCCCAAGTCTAGAGTGGTTTGGAGACCTATTACTAGGGCTTCATACTCAGCCACATGATTGGTGCACTTAAAATCAAGTTTGAAGTAAATGGGAAAAGGATTGCCTATAAGGGGAATGAGAATAGATTTAGTACCCCCACCATGTTGGCATTTTGAGCCATCAAATGACATGACCATTTGGTAGGTGTGGTCCTCCTAAGAAAGATTTGTGATGGACTCATCCAAAAAAGCAAGAGGAAGTAGTTGGTTGCCTAGCATAAGAGTTTCAGCCAATTTATCAACAATGAATTATCCTTTAATTGACTTCTATTAAAGGAAATCAAGGTCAAAATCATCTAGGATCATGAGCCACTTATCCATATATTGGTTTTAGTATGGTTTAGAATGCATGTACATGAGTGGGTTAGTGTTAGTGATGACACAAATTTTGGTATTGAGAAGGTAATAAAAAAGTTTGGAAGCCACAAAGAGTAAGGTGAGATAAATCTTCTCAAAATAGGTGTACCAATTTTTATACTCTATAAGTTTTTGACTTATATATTAAATAAATTTCTCTTTGTTTGTTCATCATGGTGAATGAGCATTGTTCCTAGGGAATGGTTAATGGTGGAAATATAAAGGTAGAAGGGTTGGTCCTATTTAGGAAGGGTAAGAATAAGTGGAGAAAGGAATTACTCTTTGAATGAATCAAAGGCTTGTTGGTAGTCCTTAGTCACTTAAATAATTTATCTTTCTTTAGAAGATGGTGAAAAGGTTGATATCTATCCAATAACTGAGAGATGAAGTGACAGATGGATTGGAGCTTCCCTTCTAGGTTGTAGATTTTCTTGAGGTAGGTTAGAGGTGTCATCTCCAAAATTTCTCTAACTTTAGAAGTTCTACTTCAATTACTCAAAGAGAGATGATAAAGATAATAAGATTTATAGATAGGACCCCAAAAATACATTTCTTAGGGTTGAGTCACACATGGAAATAGATTAGGTGGTTGAAGATGATTTGAGAATGTATAGATAATCCTTGTGATATTTAAATTTACCAATGAGATCATATATATACTCCTCTATGATTTTATGGATGAGATCATGAGAGATGTAGGACATCACATGCTAGTAGGTTGCTCCATGATTCTTCAAATCAAATGGCATGACCTTATAGCAAAAATCTCCCCATGGGGTGATGAAGGAAGTTTTATACTGATCTTTAGGGGAAATCAAGATTTGATTATATCTTGATAAACCATCCATGAGAGATAACATCTCGTGGCTAGCTATAAGATAATCAAGTTGGTTAATGCTAGGCCAAGGGAAGTCATCCTTTAGACAAGTAAGGTTGAGGTCATAAAAGCCAATACAAAGTCAAAGTCCCCTTGTAGGCTTGGTAATGGGAACAACATTAAAACCCATTGAGGATAATTTATGGGTTGGATGAATTCAATATACAAGAGACACTAAAGCTCTTCTTTGACTGGAAGGGTGATGTGTGTGTCCTGTAAAGATTTTGGTGAATAGGCTTAGCATTAGGATGGGTGACAATGTTGTGGAGGTCTATGTAAGGGTTTATTTCAAGCATATCTTGATATTACCAAGAAAATGCTATGCTTCAATCATGAAGGAAATAAGTGTAATCCTATTGGTTTATGGAATCTAAGGATTGACCAATCTTTAAAATGTTAGGGTTATCCTAAGTACCCAAGTTGAAATTGATAGTGGATTTGTTCAACATGGTTTGGTTCTTAGGAGCAGGGTATTTATGAATAGAATAATCCCTCACACTGAGGTAGGTGAGAATAGAATCATTGTCCTAACATTGGATGGTGTTAATGGTAGGATAATCATTTTCTACCATTTTATGATGAATGAGAGGAATGGTTTTAGTTTGGATATCCTTTTTATAGGTCAAGGGGACTAAACTAATAGTATTGACTAAAAAAAATTATGAGGAATGATTTCAAAATCCTCATATTTTGAAAAATATTAGGGTTGGTGAGGATGGGATGTTTTCCTCAATGGCGGCAATAGGTTTTGGTGAATTTGTGGGTTCTTCTGGTGGTATGAACCGAAGGCCAAATAGCTCATGAGGTTTTCAAGTTTAGATGAAAGGTAACTCATGGGGTCTATTTTTATAATATCTGAGGCCAAATCCCTTCGAGGCACACCTATGAAGGTATAATTTGGAAAAAGTTAGTTTGTTGAGATAGGATAAGTTAGAGGCAAATGGTCGAGTGGAAGAGGTAGTGGTGGAAATAAGAAGTGGATGGTCAAGTACCCCATAGATTAAACTAGTTTTATGGTTGCAAGGCCCAAAAGGAATGATTATTCTAATACGAAGGTTAGAAATAGGACCATGGTCAAGGTTCTCATACTCTTTAGGAGTAGGGAAAGCATCCAAGGCTAAAAGATGATACTCCTCTAGTGAGAGATGTTGGAACATGGGTTCCAAAGGGTCTTTTATGAGGATCTAAGAGGAAGGGATAGATGATTTAGTTAAAACTTGATCGATAGTAGGGGTGGAGTTATTCTTGGTTGGTGGTGAGGTGGATGAGGGAGGAAGAAGAATGTCATTGTGCGATATGTTATGTTTCAATATGTGAAAGGACTAGGGTCAACTTTTATGGTAACAACTTGACCATCATGTTTTAAATTGACACATTGATGCAAGGTAGATGGGGCATAACTCATGATGTGGATCCAAGGGCATCCAAGTGAGACATTATATTGGAACTCACCTTATAAAATGCAAAAGAATTTAATAATTATGTGAGGTCCCAAGAAGATGTGTAACATGACTGTCCCCAAGGTAGTGACCATAATATTATTAAAGAAATGGAGGACCACTACAATTTCTAAAATGATATTCTTAAGTAGTTGGAGTTGGTCATAAGCATTAGATGAGATAATGTTAATACTAACTCCTTCATCAATCATCACCCTTTTGGTGTAGATATAATTGATGTATGTAGTGATGAAGAGGGCAAGATTTTGATCTTCAAAATATATAGAAGGTATTTATAAATCCTAGAATTTTACAAAGGTAAAAAGTTGAATGTCTTTGAAAAAGGATGCAAGAGGTTTAGGGTCTTATGGTTTAACCTCTATTGATTATAGGACCTTTATCAATGATTCACAATGATAGGGAGAGGTGTTTATTAGTTCATAAAGGTTCATCTTCACCAGTGTTTGGTGAAGTTTTTTTAACACTACTCATTGGGTATATTCAAAAAGGTTGGAAGGAGAGGCACCCAAAATGGATATTTTGGGTTTTGGTAAAGGTGAAGGTAAAGGTGAGGGTGCTTGTGTTCACTTAGAACATTTAGGGGTGGAAGGATATGTCCATGGTATTGATACTTTAGATTTTCCCTTATCCTTTTGTTAGACCCTAGATCAGGTAACCATATGGATAGTGTGGATTAGGGGAGGTGTTGGTATAGAAGGATAATTTAGTTCTTCCTTACTTTTAGATGAGAGTGGAGGAGTAGGTAAGTGTTAGATTAGTTTATTTGGTGGTTGGGTTAGTAATGGGCTCAAGGGAGGTTAATATAATAACAAATTATCATCATCCCATAAGTTATGGATAAGTGCTTGGAGAACTTTGCAGTTCTTCATGTCATGTCCAGGTGTCATATAGTATGAGGAAATTAAACTTCCATTGGACCAAGATGGTTTAATAATTGAAGGGTCAAAGGGTTTGATAGGTGGTATGCTTAAGGAATAATATTAAAATAACCTTTATAAGATGGTGAAATAGGATTTGAGAAAAGGTGTTGAGGGTGTTGGGTTTTTGGTTTTTTCTTTTAGGAGTGGGAGCCTTCTTATAATTGGGATTCACTATGAAATTTATAAGTGGTGGAATGGTTTTGGTCAATGGTTTTGGTTGGGATTATTTGGTTTTGGTTAGTTTTGTGTTGGAATATTTAGAGGTAGATGATGAAGGTTTAGAGATAGGTGGGAAGGTTTGGTTGGGGTTTTCTTTGGTGGACTAGATGGGGTGTATTCAAACTTCAAAGATTGGTGAGAAAGGCTAGGTGTAAGAAGTATTCCTAGATTCTTGATGGGTTTGGTTATAGAGGTGTAAGGTGATTTGACAATTTTAGATGGATGTTAGTTGGGTAGTTCCCTTACAGGTTTAGAGGGAGAAGTGTTTGATGAAGGTATTGAGGTGATGATAGAATTCATGGTGGATAAAAGTGAGTTTAAAGGTTTAGGTTTGTTTTGATAGGGGAGCCCAAGATGATGCCAAAATGTGGATTTATAAATATTGAGTTGGGAGGATAATTATAGACTTTGGACCAATCTATAAAAAATCTTGTAAATGGTTTTGATTCTTTGGTCATTAGTTTCAAAGATTAATCCCATAAGTTGAGGTGTTGGAATGGTTTCTTAACCTTTGGTCTTGATGGAAGGTTCCAAATTTTGGGAGGATTTTTTCTCCATAGAAGGAGTAAGCAAGGTGATTTATTCTTTTGGGATAATTCCCAAAGGGAGAATGGGTTGTTTTATGATAGGGGAGGAAGGTGTGATGGCCTCAAGTGAAGTAATGAAGATGATTGTTTCCTTTTTTGGGTGTCTAAAGTAATGGTGGGCAATTCTACCACTTCATTAAGTGGAGTGGGAAAAGAGGTATTTGAAGAAATGTTTACCTTCTTTGGTATTTCTATCAAAGGAGATAGAGATAAGTCCATGGTCTCATCAAGTGAAGAGAGTATGTGGTTACTTCCTTTATTTTAGTGTCCAAAAGAATGGAGGGTGATTCCACCACTTAAATGAGTAGAATGGAGGAAGAGGTAGTTGAGGCAATGGTTGCCTTAATGATAAGTTCATTAATAATGACATTGACCATATAGACCTCATGAATATGAGATTGTTCTATGTTGTTATCATCATGATTGGTAGAGTGGGCATGATTGGGAAAGGTTTGCTGAAACATGTCAAGGGATTAATTCAAAGGTGCATTTAGATTATCAAATATAAGCTCTCCCTTATCAATTAAGTTTTGGATAATAGTTTTAAAGGTGTTACACCTACTAATGTCATGTCCAATGACATAGTGGAAAAGACATAGATTATTCTCATTGTACCAACCAGGTGTAGAGTGAGAGGCATCAAATTGTTGGGGAGGTTTGATGGGAGGAAGTTTTATGATGTTTGATTTGATAAATTTTTCCAAACTTGAAGCATATGACTCACCTAATAGATTATATTATTTTGGGAAAGCCTGGTTTTGATTTTAGTTTTGTTGATTAGAGGAGTTAGAGGAGTTGGTTTGGTTGGGTTGGTTAATAATTGAAGGTGGTGTAATTTTAAGGATTACTGAGTTTGAAAATGAATTTGGTTTGGTGTTGGCATGGTTATATTGGCTGGATTTTTTAGATAAACAAGGGTATTTATATTTAAATCTAGCATTTTCCCCTTAGTTTCAACTTCCCCTCATCAATAGATCTATTCTATAAATTATGTGCCATGGTGAAATCCTCATAAAAGGTTGTAAAAGTTTGAACCTAAATAGTAGGGGAAATTTGTTTGACACAACCCTGAGAGAAGAGTCTGATTAACTTGATTTGGGGTAAAGAGAAAGAGAGTTGCTTGATAAGACCTCTCCATCTATCTATAAAATTGGCAATTGATTTGTCATCAAATTAGATAATAGAGTAGAGGTTAGTAATAGAGATTTTATTAGAAATATTGGCTGAGAAATGATCTAAAAAGATTTGGGCAAGTTAGGAAAGGGAAAATATGAAGTGATTAGTGAGATAACTATAACAATCTAAGGATAGTCCTAATAAATACATGGGAAAGGTGTGAAGGATAAGAGCATCATCATACGAAATCAAATAGTAAGAATGGATAAATGTTCTTAAGAGTTGTTAGGGATCCTTCTTGCTTGAAAAATTGGACAACTTGGGTAGTCCCCACTGAGAAGGATAATATAGTAAAGGGATGGATGGATGGATAGGTTCATTACAAATTTGATCATAAGATAAATGATTATGAACCCTAGAGATAGATGACTCTAGATTGGTCATTTTGTCCATTAACATTTTGACTAGATCCATTTAAGGTTGGGAAGATCCATAATTATGTGGTATTTTGGTTGAGGTTGGGTGGAAATAATATATGGATAAGTGATGGAAGGTTGATAAGATGCCATATATTGGTATTTGGTCATTTAAGTTTGGGATGATGCCATATAAGGGTTAATGGGAATAAAAGGTTGGGTAGAAGGTGATATGTATCATTTTAGATTAGGAACATATTCATAAGATGTCATGGGTATTTTTTGAGGGATTTATATGGGTTGATTTAGAGGTATGAATGGGTTGGTAGTAGGTTAGGTTTGGGTGGTAGCTCTTGTAGTAATAGGTGGAAGCATAAGAGGTATGGAAACCACCAAATTTTGAAGAAAGGTGGAAATTGGTGGGTTGGTAGTGATAAGGGTAATGTTAGTAATAGGGGTATAAGATACCCCTATGATGGATGAGGTATGGGTAATAATAGGTGAGGTTGCCCCTATCTTAGAGGTGTTGGTTGGTGTAGGGGGCATTCGCATATTGGTTGGGATGTTTTTATGTGGTGCTAATAATAACATGGGATGACATACCATAAGGTGGATCCATTGGAGGAACTAAAGCAATAGAGGTATGATGAGAAAAGGTGTTGAGGTAATGTTGAAGGGCTACAAGGTTATTATTAAGGAAGTTGAAAAAATACATATCACCCTCATCAACTATCTAAGGCATGGTAGGAGGGGGAGAAAGATGAGAAGAACTCTCAACATCAAAAGTATATTCCATGAAGGAGGAAGAATAGGAAGGTTATTCTTGGTTGGTTTGATTCCTCAACAATTGTCTATTAAAGACCATGTGAGGAAAAGAAAAGAAAATGATGAAAATATCACAACTCAAACACAAAGAAATAAAAATAAAAATATCTCAAGTAAATCAAAACATACACTAAATTACATTTAAAAACTTAGGATAATTTTTAAATCACTTTTGGCTTATGCCTTACAAAATGTGAAGAGGAAATTTGGTTTGTAGACTAGGTACTAAAGGGGAAGTCTAAGCTTGGTTTCAAGTGTTAAAGGCTCTCAAAAATCTATATTGAAAGTCATTATGTGACTTCATATTGGGGCCTACCCTTTCACTTCACACACCGTAGTGATAAGGGTGTCAGGTACTTAGCCAAGATATACTAAATTTTAGAGTTTAGAATCAACCAGAGAGATGAGTTTTTGTTTTTCTTCTTGGTAATGACCTCCAAGTAAGATATCCAAAAGGGTAAAGTGTACCACTAGGTGATTAAATCCTAGTCGGGACTTATTTTAATTATTTCAATGTGTTGATTTATTATGTGTTTTGGTAAAGTGTGTGATAACAAAAGTGAAACTATGATTAATTACTTTGCCTTTAAGTTACTAAATGAACTAAAAATAAGCAAGTAATCAATGTATGCAAGGTTTATTTTAAGCCCAAAATAAATTTAAGATTTTGTTTTATGAGCATAGAATAAAGGAATAAAATGGAATATAGATGATGCTAGGGTCCCATTAGGTATGCCAAAATGTTTCTCTTAATTTTTTCTCATTTTTTAATTAAGGAAGATGGTCAAAAACTAGTAATAATGGTGTGGTAGAAAAACCTAGTTGTTATGTGTGCATGATCTAGATGAGTGTAGAGAGATCTTTTTGGTATTGGAAGGATGAACTATAGATGAGAAAAAACTTTTAAAAGGGATTGTTAGAGAGATAGGTGGTATTCCTAGCATGAGCTAGATCCAAGTAGAGTGTGCTTGTTAGGATGTTGTCAATCCACTCTTTGATAACAATTAATTTGAAAGAGATAAAATGAAAGTACTTGTTTCAAATAATAGAAAGGAACTAAAATAAAATATAAGAATAAATGAATACTTATTAGAGAAAATAATTAAATATATCAATAACAAGTCAATAATAGTACTAAAATAGATCATGTCAAGTTCATAAATTAGGCAAAGGTCTATAAACAAGTAGGGACAAAAAAATTTATATTTGGTTGGGGGTATAGGGTTAGAAATATATTTCTATTATTTATTACCAAAATGACCATTGGTAGTTATACTAATCATTGGTAGTTAAGTTGACCATCAATAGTTCGGTAACCATCGATGGTTGGAGGTGACTATTGGTGGTTATGCTGATAATCAATGGTTGCCTATCAATCTTGAAGGTACTTACGAAAGAGTTGTAGAATGGGTTAGTGATAAGGTAAGAATTTGTTAAGAGTCTGGTTAGGAGTAAGGAAGGTTACAAGATAGGTGTAGGAATTTTGATTTAGGTTTGGAAGTTAGAAACTAAACAAACAAAGCTAAAATACAAACTTTACCTATTGTTTGTTAAATGGTTGATGGTTGATGACTGTAGAAATTTTAACAGAGTAATATTACTTTTCCTCAAGAACAATTTTGGCATAGGTTCAAGTCTCTATTATAGTTACTAGATTATTAGAAGGAAGATTGATTAATTAGAAGATTTAATACCTATATGATAGAATGATCTTGTGATTGATTAATCAATCCCCTCTCACCTCTTACTCCCATACTTTTATAGGTAAAGAGAGAGAGGATATAAGGTTCCCTAGGAGGTTGGCTTGCTGATTTTGATGTGTTGGAGTTCATTAACAATGTGAAAGGTAGATATATTAAATTATGTCATGATAAATTACACACAATTGGTATCTATGTAAGAATGAGGATACCTTATCATCGATGGTTAGCCTAATTATTGATGGTCAAGTTGACCATCAGTGGTTAAGGGTTTAGAGGAAAATTGGTCAAGGTCAGTTAAAAAGGGGTGGGTAATGCTTAAGTTAGTGAATTAGTGAGCTTATTGAGTTTTTTTAGATAATTAGCTAGCTTAACTCAAGGTCTAATGGGTTGGTTAGTGGGTTAAGAATGTTTGGGTCACTCCTAGGGGGTCTTGAGGCATTTTGACATATAGAACCATCATGTGTAGTTTTTAGTGTCTATAATATGAAGAATTTTACTACAAATGTGAACTCAAGTATGTTGATGTGATGAATTGATCAAACCAGGGTAGGTGCTTTATAAATGTATTGAATACTCATGCATAAACAAAGGTGGAGTTTTGTAAATTGCTAGGTCTTAGGATCATAGGACTATGTAGTAGATTTTGAGAGAGAAGGTATGGAGGCATTTGTGTTGTTTTTTCATGGTTAAATAGGGTTCAAAGGTGATAAAAGGGTGCCTAATATTAGGTGACTTAGGGGGAGTCCATATTAATGTTTTCAAGGTAATTTCATGCACTTTCTAATGTTCATGTATTTTTTGTCTTCATAAAGGCTATGTATGATTAAAGATGAGTGTAGTCATGGAGCATGTTTGAGAAGCTCAAGGTAAAAAGAGGTATGAAAAATGTTAGGGGGAATATATATCATCTCTTAGATGTGGTCCTTATCCTATTATTTGTCCTTGAAGTCTTTTTAGGTACACAAGATAAGGATTTGAGCCCACTTGTCATTGTGTCAAAGGGGGAGAAAGTGCTTGAAGAGAAAGATAGAGTCAAAGCATAAGCTTTCTATTTATGTGTAACATCAATGACAAAGTGGGAGATTGTTGAAAGTTATTCAATGATGTCTCCAATGTGACCAAGGATGTTTATTAGGTGTCATGTGTCCTAGAATGATAATGACAAAGTATGCTTCATTGAGATTCAGCGTTCTTGCATGGTTCCTCAATGTTTGACTTAGTGAGGTAATTGATTGATGATATTGATTGTATGAATATGTTGCATAGACCATTTTGGGTGTTATGAGTGATTTAAGTGATTTAATTAGAGCATTCATATGAGTGTCTGGGTTTAAGTATTCATCTTGATAGACAAGGTTGAGTAAGTAGTTTGATGACATCATATTTCACATGTGTGAAAGTTTCAAGAGTATTTTGATACATGGATGGATTCAACTATGAAAGGTGATACTATGGTTAAAATTTTAGGTTATGAATTTGGGAATATAAAAAGATATTAAGGTGAAAATTTCACTTCTCATGTAGAGTTCACTAAGATCACATACTTAGCCAAATTTGCATTATCAAAGATCTACGGTGAGCATTTAATTAGATCAAAGATCTAATAGTGAGCATTTAATCTGACCAAATAAGGATATAATGGAGAAAATTATCTTTTCAATAGTGATATAATGGTGTGTATTTATTTAATATATCAAAGGTTTCTTAGAAGATGTGTGGGGCTACCAAGTGGCATAAGTTCATTAGAGACTGACAACAATATGCATGGAAGGCATGCGAGGGTGCCAAGTGTCTTAATCATGGAAGCATGGATCTAAGATCAATAGTGAGAGATTTAAGGTAAATACCAAGATACTTATAAGGAGTTTTATGGAGCACATTTTTTCAAATTTTCTATGGATCATGAGATGATGGCAAAGTGTTCAGTCTTTAGCACTTACACAATGACCATTGGAATTAAAATATTTAAATTTTTTAAAGAAAACTAGTGATGGGTTTTTTATCTATATCTTGAGCATATGGAATAATTTATGATGGTGTAAAATGAAAATTTTAAGAGTAAGTTAAGGTGCATCCAAAGAGGTTGATTAGAATATTGGAATGTTCGTATAGTCAAAGATATTGAGCTTCAAAGTTGACTATGTTTTACCATGTTATGAAAGTGATCCAAGAAGGATATTTGAGTTGTTATTGATAGTATTTTGATGTTTAAATATTAAATATATATTTGAGAATGTTCTATACTACATGAAGACCATCTTTATGGATTTTTGAGGTTTGAAAAACCCATCTTCAGTGTGAACAATTGCTTAGAAGTTGATTGTTTATTGAATACACTTAGAGATTGAGTGACCATGTTATAAGAGTGAGTTGGAGGTGTTATGAGGAGAATTTAAGAATAAAATAAGTATTTATATTTTATATAAGTGTCTAAGGATTATTATAAATTATTTTATGTCGTGATATACCCTTGATCAGATATAGAGAGTCAAAATAGAATGACTATATTTTTTACTGTGTGTGATCAGTCTAAGTGATCACTTTGAGAGAGTCGATTTGAGTAATTAAAGCCTATGTTGAAGTGCCTAAAGCACACTGAGATGTAGCTTAGGTCATAAATGTTTCAACCATATGATATAATCATATGGATATGTGAAATACTTAAGTGTTTGCTTCAAAATTTTGAGACTATTTTTTTTGTGTATGAAGATCTGAAGAGCAAGGAGACCTAATTAATAAGTTCGAGTTTTGGATTGGTGTTTTAGGTGGAATGGAACCACCAAGGAGTGATCAAGGGTATATGAGAGATAGTTTTTATATGTTATAATCATTGGTGTAAGCTGAAGGTGGTCCAATAGGTTACAATAGTAACATGTGTATGTGAAGGCTAAATTATTTAAGATCTCACCAAGACCTAATGGTGGTTTGGGGTCAATAAGGTAATGGCCAACCTAAGGAGTGTCAGTTTATTACATGTAACATGTATGAATACATATTTAAAATGTATAACAAATATTTTAAGCATATTATCTAACCAAGATGGGCTGTATGAGTATATGGTATAAATACTATGCATAATTGACCTATTTGGTGTGGAGTTGAGAGATTGTGTTAATACATGAGGAAATGATTTATGAAGGCTATGAGAGATATGTGGATTTTTTAAGAGGTAAATAAAACTTTGGATTGAATTTATGATATTTTTCTCATGATTATAATGTTGAATTTATAGGTTTTATGCATGAGAATAAGTGAAGGTGTGTAAATTGATGCAAAAGGTGGTTTTAGATGCCTTACTTATGTGTGAAGGTTTGAATGAGTAAAGATAATTGAATAATGTTATTTTTAATTTTTATCCATCAAATTTAGAATCAATAAAATTTATATAATTTTTCATTTCTTATAGTTTATGTTGGTGCTCAACATCTTAGTCAAGTTGGTGATTGTCATCCTTAAGGGGTTGGTGCTCCTTGTGAAGTGGGTGCTTCACTAAAGTCTCATGTTAGTAATAATATTATAGGATAAGTAGTAAATGTGTTTAATATATTTAGAGTTATTTTTATCCCACAATAGGGTTTCCAACATAGACCTTGTGTTATCCTACTTAACTTTCATGTTCATTATTATAAGTGGTTTATTTGCTTCTTGATTGTTTACAGTGTATGACTAAGGGTTTGAAGGATTTATATTGAATTTTTGAAATATATTGATTAATTGATTCAACCTCAAAATCTCATTGATTATTACTCTAAAAAAGGATATTATGAAAACATTAGTGACATGTTTGACATAGATAGACTAATCTCTAAGATTGAGGAGAAGTTGGCAGCCCATGAAGGGCAACAAACACACCAACAACAACATTTTTCCCTCTCCTTCACCTCATGATAGTATCTTGATAATATTACCATCACCACTCATAGTATATCATAAAGTGAGTTTGAAGGTCATAAATTTTCCCTCCAACTCCTCTCAACCTTCCCCTCATGGAAGTTTGTCCAAGCAAGAGTCTAGAAAGAAAGAAAAGTTTGTGTTGAAAGAGCTAGTCATCGTGAGCAATCAAGATTTGATTTTAAATCTTTCCTTGATAGGAAAGTTTAATATGAAAATAATGATTTTTATTAAATAGTATTAGATATAAAAATGAATCAAATTCAACTACACATTTCTCCTTTCATGCCCTAAAAAACACTGTAATCTATATAAGAAATTCATAAGCCTAAGTTCCCATCTTGGAGTCAAGTATTTTAGTCAAGAAAGGAGGAAAAGTGAAAAAAATATAAGGTTAATCAATCCCCACCCTAACCTCTTCAATATTCTAAGTCATTTCCATCTTGGAATTACATCTAGAACAATATACAAAATAAGGAAGAGAGAATGGTTGTTAAAGATAAGCAGTTGGTTCAAGGAGATGGCACATATATCTCATATCTCTTGGAGTCATTCCAAGACTATCATATAACACCCCTTTGAATTGGTAAGAAATAAAATCCATATTGAACTCAAATTTTATGATGATAAATATTTAGAATTAGAAGAGGAGATCACAATAGAGACACCACTTAGTAAGGAAAAACACCTTTTAGTTTTTAAAAGTGTAGAAGATGACAAGTAATAGGAGATTGATGAGCCAAATGAGAGATATACTTAAATTAGACATGATAAGGATGAACTAAAAGATTTTTGTCATGATATAGAGGCTAATATTTATCATGATAGCCTTCATACACTTACAACAGAGGTAGAGGAAAGTTTTAGACCAATCAAGGAGATTGAGGATCAAGACAACTTTGAAGGTTTACAAGGTCATCAAATGGTTGTTTAAGATAATACAAGTGGTATTTTTGATATTATAGGATATATTTAATACCTAATTAAATCATGTTATGAGATGGTCTAGGTTTGTAGGAGATGAGTTAATCAAACAAGGGGAAGGCAGCTCTATGAATAATCAATTTCAAGAGGTTGTTTCATTAGAAGAAGACTTATTTGAGATCCTCAAACAAGGTTAATAACCTCTTGAAAATATTGTAGTAGTCCCTTTCTATAATGATTAGTATGTGAACCTTGTAAGGCATGATGAAGAAACACTTGATCTATTATCAATAGGTAATTAGCTAGAACAAGAGTTGTTTTAGCCAAAAGGGAAGCCTAAAGAGGTAAATCAAGAGTAACAAGAGGAAAATATTGAATCACCCAATGATTATGTATTCATTTACCATCTATTTTCAGTTTATGTGGTATTTTAGAGTATCATAGGTGACTTGGTCAACAAAATGACTACTCCACCAAATTTATCAATCACAGAGTTGCTTGCTTCATAACATTACCTACCTTATGGGAAGAGAATCCAAAGAATCTTTTCCTTTGATCTAGGAGGGAAAACTTCCACCAAGGTTATTTGCATATACTAGTTATTTGAGTTGCTTTTATTTCTTCAAATAAGTGTATTCTATAGATGTTTTTTTTTTCCTTTGTTGGTTCTATGTCTTGTTAGGTGTGTCTCTTAGAAGTAAGTGTTAGGTTGTTTCCATTATTTATCTTATGTATCTTCCTTTGATACATTCCAAGAACTATCAAAAAGTGAAATCATTTAATCATCTCATATTTTAGTCTTTCAATTCATGTCATACTTGAGCCATTGGGTTCTCATGACCAATAGGTTGGTCATCCCTATGAGTCACTAGAAATATTGACCAATTTTGACCATCAGGTTAAAATGATTGACTCTATATTCAAAACTTGACATTGTCATGGGTTTTTGAGCCATTTTATGGTTTTATTTTTTCTTCATGAGTCCATTTTATCCTTTAAGCATCATTTAGTGTTTATTTAAGAGGTGAAGGAAGGTTAAATATTGTTGGAAACTTAATGTTATTTCAAGCCTTATGACCTTAGTCAAAAAAGTTCAAGTGTCTTAAGTGGTAAAAATGGTCATTTTGGTCATTTCATGTGATTTTAATTTTATATTACCCCTTTTAAAATCCATACCACTCCTCATAATAGGTGAAAATTCAATATATAATGTTTACCCCACTCTTATGTGTTCTATGACCCCTTTTATGTCTTCAAACAATGGTTTTTTGAATGATATGGCATGTTGGATAGAAATGAGAAATTTTAAAATGATGTATTAGGTATTTACATGTGTATATTAGTTGTGTGAGCACTTGAGATTCATCTTCCATCAACATTTAAGGCAAATGTGGTAGTTTCAAGCCAAAAATAGGTGTTTTCTCCTTAATTTATACAACTATACTTTCAAAGGTTTATTTAAAATACTCCCACATGTGTATTTATACACCCAAATTTAAAATATAGGATTTATATTAGTTATATAGACATTAGGTTGTATAAACCTATCCCATTTTCCCATCACTCTCTTTGGGTAGCTTGCACAACATCCAAGGTTTTCACTTAGTATTAAGAGGAGAGAAAAAATTGTGACCTGAGATTTTAAGGGTTTAAATTATGTATCTTGAATATCTAATCCATGTATTTTGTTTTCAAAATAATCTACTGCATCTTATGAACAAATCCTAACAATCTGGACATCCCCATGAGCTCATCTATTTATGCAGGGTTTGAAGACTATAATGGTTTTGGTATTCTTTTAGAGTTTTTCTATAGAAAATTTATTTATTTGTATTTTAAAGGATTACGTGAACCACATCCATTACCCAAAAACTTTACTCACACTTTTGGGAGCTATTAAAACTAACAAACTCCAAGATTTATTATGTTTATAAGATATGGGTTAAATTTCTTGAAATTGCCAAGTTTTAGTGCACTTTGGTGAAAAGGATGATGATACCTATATATTTTCATTAGTCCTTTAGTATTTACCATGTATTATTTCCTATAAATACCATTTATCAATTTCATATCAAACATATCAATATCCACAAGTCTCCTATGGGGTCAATCTATAGTTTATTGCACTGGTAATCATGAACAAGGGTTTTATAGTGTTGAAGTGTCTAAATGCCTTAAAAAGAGATGGTTTGATTCTACTTAATATGTAAGGTTTTAAAATTATAAACTATCTATCCAATAAGGATGCCTAAAGGAGACATGGTTAGCAAAAAGAACTTATCATCTGGTTAAGGACTCCATTAGGTCTCTTAAGAACTTAGACCAAAGGCAAGTTCCAATGGTGAAGGGTAGATTGAGAAAATTAAGAAGGAATTCAAGAATACATAAGGATGGAGGGATTTTAAAGACACATAAATTAAATGAGAATTAAATAGACATCCTCCATAGAGTTCTAAAGGTGTAAAGTGGTAATTAATTCCTATTTAAGAGAGGGATCCCATACACAGTCAGCCCTTAAACCTACTATAGCAGGGGTTTAATAGGGACCTATCATTATATGAAACCCAAATTCAATGTTAAAAATAATTTAATTAAGTGATACATGGTAAATCTTAAAGGCCCCATACCCCAAACAAGGTCTTAAGTTCTTAAAGAGGCAGTTGATAACTTAGTGGATGAGAGAAGAATTGAAAGCCTATCTAAAATCACCTATAATAGTCACTACTATTATCACAAAGTATAATATAATTATTAAATCTTAAGGATCCATAGTATAAAATACATGTGGGGGACTTGGAAACTATATAAAAATCCTAACATAGAAGATGCCTAGCCTATAGTAGCATCATAAGACACTTACAGGTACTATGCCAAGGGATAACAAGCTAAGTTACAATTTCGAGATAGTCAGTTGAGTGAGAATGGTGCTTTATGTGACTTGAAAACCCTTATCAAATATCCAGTATGTTAATGATGCTTAATAAATCATGGCATTCATTTAAGAATATTTAACACTCTCAAGAGAGCCTAAGATATAGGTATACCCACAATAGGTCTATGCATATCAAAAGCCACACTCTGCCTATAGAAAAAGGGCCAATATTCATACAAGGATGCTTAAATCCCATATTCAATGAGAAGACAAGGAGTGATGGTCATCAAATATGGAAGGAAAAATAGCATCTTATCCTAATTGAAACACATAGTCAACATGAGTCATGTCTACCTATAGTAGATTGATGCTTATAAATAACCTTACATTGCTTATAATGAAAGGAAGTTTTTGTGAAAATTTGATTGAGGTTTGTATTGAATAAGAAGGCAAGGATAATTTTGATCACCTCAAAGGTAACACCTAATAAGTATAAGACACCTATAGCCTAGTCATCTAGGTATACTTAGGATGAAAAGCCATGACTTTCATAATAATGTAACATAATCTTAAGAGGCACTGTGTGGGCAAGTCGAGTACAAAGATTAGTATAAGTGTCATGAAATGAACATTCTAAGGGGAGTTAATATGAATATTATATCCTCATACCAAGATTTCAAGGTACTGTATAGCTCTTTTAAGAACCCTAGATATGCCTGATAGCAAAGTCTTATAGGTAGTCAACATGGTTCACATGATAATAGATAACATCATTGATCTATGTCAGTGATTATACCTTATCTAGGATAAGATGAAAGATTCATATAAAATGGTAAAAATGTTCCAAAGTTTTATAAAGATTTTAGACTCATGAAACATGAGAGGAATCATACTTGCAGACTCCAAGGGTTGGTTTGGTCCAATGGATCAAGAATGCTAGATAGGCTTAGATAGTAAGATGTAAGATACGCAAGGAAAGGGGCATTGATATATCATCATCTTAGCATAATAATGACTTAAATCACATGAAAATCATCACCATGATCCTAGATAATTCAATAAATGATTTTGAAGGCCATATTTAGGATAATTACATTTAAGCATGTAGTTTGTAGGCTCTTAAACTACGAGTCTGGCTAAAATGATGATTTGGGGCCCTTACAAGAACCCAATCCTCTGAAATTGGTATAGGTTATGAACTAGGAATTTGAATAATAAGAGGAGATTAGTATTGTGTTAGTGAATGAAACAAAATCAAAATCACACTAAGCTAACATCTTCATGCCTAGTTACTAGGGTGAGCTTAGTAACAAAAATAAATGAAAAACACAACTAAAAAGTAAGGAAAAACAACAAGAATTCCTTCACCTTCCTTGGATGCTCCAAATTCCTTTATATTAGTTACTTGCTCAATTTATTCTCATGAAGTCCTTGACAATGGAAGCTTGGCTACCTCCATCTCTCCTCAGTAGCTTGTGGCTTTGGCTTGGCTTGTAATCAATTTGGAATGGTAACACTAATTGAAATGTCTTATTGAAGATATTTTTTCATTATAACTTTGCACCAAATTAGCTTAGAAATGATGTTTATGGCCTCTCTATTTATATATTTTTGAGATTGATTAGAATCAACCTAAACCATCCATCTTAAGATTGAGATGTGTGGATAAGGATAAATCCAATTATATTATTAAAATCCATAAATAAGATCATGAATATTTGGGATAGAGGAGAAATTAAGAGGCATGGAGGGCTTTGATGAGGCATAAGAGGCATGAATCCTGATATTTGTGGCATCTATGACCTAGGGATGTCTTCCCAATAAATGAGGTCACCTGATGAGGTAGATATTCAATATTCATTTCCAAAACAAATTATTCAACAAGTTTCCATGGAATTATTGATTAGGCTCTAATTTGGTTTATTTATCTCTTAAGCATGTTTAATCACTTTGTCCACAAATTACTCAAATTGATCAAAATGCCTTGTTATTGGTCCAAAATTTGATTAGATTGGAGTCAAAAGTCAATGTCAGATGCATTTGATCCATTATCCCATTTAGGATGTTATTAATAGGAAATAACAAAGGCACACATCTTGTGTAAGAGATTTGATAAGAAAGAGCAATATAGAATACCTAAGTGCAAAAATTAGCATTTTGACTCAAAATGATCTGATCAAAGTTAGCTATCCCATAAATTTAATTTCCCCATTTAGTGATACTCTAGCCAAAATCGGCACTTGAATATGTCAATTTCACCTCATTTAATGCATTTTAGTGTTTTTAGGCCAAATTGTACATTTTAGGTGGAAATTGGTCAAAAGCCTAGTTGGAGGTTATCAATGGCTAGATTTAGGTGTCTACATAGGTCATTTTCATCACTATTAATGTAACTAATATGATCACTTGGTCCAAATAAATAGTGGGTATACCCATTATTTTGTCTTAGAGCAAGGCTTGTCTAAGGTAGTTACTCAGTGAATTAGAGGTACAACCATGTAATGTGGATCTACAAAGCAGATAGAGACCTAAAGAGGATTTTTTTCTAGTTTGAAATGATTATTTAAGGTTATTAAACCTCTTATAAAGGCCTAGTCATCTACCAACAGTAAAAAACCTTGGAAAAAGAGGTGACACAGTTAGCCATCTAGGCTTTAATATAGACACTAGTGACATTTTAGGACCTCTTCAAGCTATTATGGCCAATAAAATGGTCAAAATAATGTGTATGAGGGTTTTTAAGACTCAAAATAAAGGTGAAAATTTCCAATAGGTGGGTTTGATTAGAATGCCTTCAGACCATGCTCAAACTAGTTACCTTGCACATAAGGAGTTTGAATGACATCTTCACATGCTCACCCACTCTACCACAAGCACACTTAGATATAGAGATCTTAGGTTAATTTAAGTCTCCATGTGAATTAAAAATTCATGGAAATTTTATTATAAATAGGGGGATAGACTGTATGAATGATTGCTAAGAAAATAGGCACTCAAAAATGGCATACAAACTACCCTAGGGTCATTCTCTAACATTTGTATCTTCATCCACCCTTTGCATGGGAACCTAAAAAATTCATGGTAGTTTAATAGGCTAGTAACCTTGAAATTCATTCCATTTTTTTATATCTTTGACATTTTTACTTCATGAACTATCCTTAAGATTCATAAGCACTCCTAAACCTCCTTAAAACCCTAGGTAGAACTAGTTATATAAAACTTGGAATTTTAGCACCATATCACCCTAGAGTGACCTAGAAAACTCATTTAAGGTTAATATCACTCAAATAATATTCCTTCCATGGTACCTAACTATATGGACATGGTACAAAAATGTCAAAAATTTGTACTTTTGTAGGATTTTGATCATAATGAGGTTGTAAAACTACTTTAGAAGATCCAAATTGTTATAAGAGATAGTTTTGGACTTATTTCAACTCATTAAGTCATAAAATGCCTAATATATTAGTTGGAGATGCCTCTGTAACTTGTTTCAAAATAGTCAGTTTGCTAGTGATTGAAAGAGAATGGACTAGTCTACTAGGAGAGAGATTTCAATTACCTAATGAGGGTTTAAGCATATATCATGGATAAAAGGGTTGTTTCAAGTATAAATATATTTTTATCATAGGTTTATAAGATTCTTACAACTATTTCATGGCATCCATACACCAATACTTAGGCAATTAGGCATAATTAGCCTATTTGGTCTTAAAGGTCAACCAAGGAGTTCAAGTTTAGCATAGAGGAGATAATGAGGGGAGTAAATACATGTGTAATTTTATGTAACTAATGTTTTTAATGGAAAGAGGAACATTTAAGGCAATCACACAAGGTATAGGTAGTTTCAAGGCTTGGTCTACATGCACAAAGACCAACAGGCTACTTAACACTTCTTATGAGGCCTAATTATACTCATCCATACCATATGACGACCATATGGAGTAATATTGTGATATTTTAAGCATGGTAAAGCCTTTGAAAAATATTAACTAAAGATAAATCATCCACATCACCTCAATTTCAATGCCAAAAGGATCCTTTAAGGAGCATTAATGCAAAGAGAAGACTGGAGGAGGTTTATACAACTATTATAATTGGTATTTTAAGTGAACTTAGTCATTTATGACCCATTTGTTATAGGTATAATCATTGAGAGGGGGCATGAATCAGTTAGCCCAAATATTTCAATTTAAATTCTAATCTTTTCAAACTATTAAATAATCAACATATATCAACTTGATCAAGCAACACTAATAAGGGACCTAATTCCTTAAATTCATATGCAAGATAAAACACACAACACAAATTTATTATGAGAAATGCTCATGGGGAATAAAATCCACTCTCAATCCTAAAACACATGGACTAATTTTCCTATAAGAGATTACAAACAAGAGACTGGTTAATTCCTTTAGACCATCAACCTTGATCAAGTCCTCTTAACCAAAGGCCTTTAGTGAAACACATGTTCACAGGAAGCAACTACCCCTAAGGAAGATCAAGTCCTTTAGACCCTCCTATAAAGTGAACACCTCCACCTTATAAATTATGCCTTTAACACCTAATTATGTATCTCTAATTATTTAACCCCAGCACAAACACCCTTTATATCTCATACAAGCCTCTCACATATGCATGCCACAAACTCTCTCCATCACTCAAACTATCCTCACATGTACACCCATACCTCTTTTCATATCCTCAAACTATAAATCTAGAAGATAAATTTTATATAATCAAAAATATGACTTATAATTCATATGTTTAGTCAACAAATTTCTATGTACATCAACTCATCCAACTAGCACACTACTTATCTTTTATTCTTCGCTTCAATGCATACTCCACACATACAAGCCTCTTGCTAGTCTAGAGACCATCACATTTGGTTTCAATATTTATATGAAATTCATTAATTATCAAGTACAAAATATTCCTTGTCATCCATAAAGCATGCCTTCTCCCTTAAGTCATCTTACATGGGTCACACTTAAGCACAACTCTCTTTCAAATAAGACCAAGATACCTTTTAGATCCTATGATGACCTATTCACCTCTTTGATACTTCTCCAAGAAAAATAATAAAATAGGACCAATTTAAAATAAATGGTGTCCAATTTTTATTTCTCTTTAGACATCCTAAAATTATCATAATAAACTTTTCTCACCTTTTTCAAATGCTCAATCAACTCAAACTATGACCTTGTACATAGAAACACAATGAACCAACACATAGTCAACTTCTTAAGCATTGTTAATACTCAAAATAGAATTATCATAGATTAAAAATACATACATATGATCTTAATTTAGTCTTAAACACTTTAAAATATATAATCTATCATGAAACATTGAAACAACATCAATACAAGCTCAATTATCTTTCTCGGGTCACTTATAGAGCATATATGAACACATAGTCAACTTTGAACCTTCATAACTTTGATTATATAAAATTTCAAATATTTAAATTAGGTTCACTAGATGTGACATGGATTAATCTTCAAATTTTCTTTTTATATCACTTAAATTTCATCTTGGATCAAACATTATAGACAAAATACAGAGCACTAGTTTTTTCCCTTTACAAAATTCAAATATTCAAATGCCAATGGTCATAGTAAAACTTCAATCACTAAAAATGCATCTCATGATCTCAATAATTATATAGATCACACAACATAAATCTTATTATAATTAAATTAACCCTTAGTTTTCATCTCTTATCATTGGATCTTAATCTTGACTATTTGACTTAATGCACTCCATCTATCTCTTATACATAGCTTGGTTTTTATCTATGTTAAACATTGGACACCTTTAACTCATCTTTATTAATATGCACCATTTATATATATATATATATATATATATATATATATATATATATATAAGAAAACTTGATCACCAATATATCTTATAATAAACTCTATCTTTATCTCTTCTCAATGTTAAACATTGAACAATTGGCACCTTCTCGTTGCATCCCGACATCTTGGAACAAATACACTCCATTGATCTTTTAGTAAGGGGCTCAGTTTTTAAATTTGTTAACCAAATATCACTTTGACCAATTTGACTTAATACATACAATTAGATCAATTTTTATGATCACAAATTAACTATTGGATCTTCATTTGGTCTTGATCTTTATCTCTTACAAAAGCAACTAAGTATGGGAACCATTGTAATTTGCCTAAAAGGCCAACTTTGGACCTTAATAACGTTTGTTGTGCTAAGTGGCATGATCTAGAAATTTGACCATATGATATCATCACATAAGATAATACAACCATATAAAAATATTCTCATTTACCCCTTGTGAATGTGAGATATAATGTCATTATTCTGCTCACTTAGATTTTTTTTGCTATAGAGACAACTATGTCAAAACTACTTAGGAGGCCAAGTTTGAACATGTCTATCTTTTGTCGTGCTTCATCACATGACCTAAAATTTACTAAATAATAACTATTGATATAAATAAATAAACCCATATGACCATTTCCTCCTAAAATCTCCATACATGAAAATTCTAACATCATCAACATGCTTACTTGGCTTTACTTGAGCCCCTTTGCAAATTTGGCTAAGTAGGGGAACTTAATAAATTTTGTCTAAGAAGTCAAATTCGTATCCACATATCTTCTATTTCACTTCATAAAATGAATTGAGACATGTAAAATACCAACTTAGGACTAATTTTATCACAACCATTTGACCAACTCCCCTTGACTCATCCACACATGGCAGTTATGATGTCATCAAACTACCTACTTAGGGTTTTTACTACTAGACTCAAAATGTCTAGATGAAAACAATGATCAACAAGATGAAATAAAATCATCCACATAAGAACTCAAATCACTAAGTAATTTTTATAGGACCCCTTCCACATGATCAATACTCTAGAGTCATCCCTAAATATATCTAACCATGCCATAATAAAGATCAACCAAGCCTTCTTTAAGAATACTAGGACAAGCACATTGCATACTTTGTCATTGTCACTTATACTATCAAGGAACTTCATCCTCTCACCTATACACCTCCATGGCATCAAAATTACATCATTTATAATTCTCTAATGATCTTTCCCTTTGTCATTGATGTTAACACCCATCATATAACTCACCTTCCTTCTCTCTCTTCAAGCGCACTCAAAATAGGAATTTTATCCCCATTTGAAACAAAAGAAAATTGGAAACCAACTAATATTGAGAACCTAGAAATACCATAAACAATATAATACCATCTTATAAAGATAGTACAAACTCCCCCTTACCTTGAGCCTACCTCTTCTTACCTTGACAACTTCCTTTTGTTGGATGCCGACACTCTCTTCAACCAAACACTACAACTAATGAATAAAGAATACACAAAATGACTAAAATCTGATGGAATTCACAAACAAAAATATAAGAGGGACTCCCCCTAATATTTTTGAGCTATTTCACCTACTAAGCATCTTCATATCTCCACACACCATGAAGAACCACCATACATGCTTACTTGCCTTCTTTCTCAAACCACCTCAAGGACCACTAACAAAACTTCATATCACTCACAAAATAGGAAACATTATCTAAAAAAATATGACAACTCTCCTTGAAACACTCATGCCTTTCTCTTTTTTATAAATTGAACAAAATACACTCTTCTTCTCACTAGTTTTGTTTAGTCTCTTTGTAGCCCTACCTAGAACTTGCAAAGCCCACAAATTTTAGTAGACACATTATCAAGACCTGAAGCTTCATATATAGATCAATATCATATTCCCCCTTAATTAAATTAATTCCCATCACTTGGCTCATCCTCTAAAACATAATTCCTTCATAAACCAACTTACCAATTAAGCCTCAATTTAGACAAAAAAATGAATAATTTGAAAACCACAAACCTTAAAATATTTTTGAAACATGATTTGACAACCCATTTGTCCCATTCAAAATATTAATAATATTCAAACTTCAATTCATAAGGAAAATCACTTTTCTAGTAGAGCCTAAAAAATTAGAATCCTAAAAAAAACAAGGTCAACAAACCTCCTTCCGATCAATAGCCACCTCTAAAACATCTTGCACACCTTGATAAAACCATCATATAATTATAGACTAATATTTGAACCATCAAACATTTGGGAACCCATACATATTATAACCCATTCTTAGGCATACTTGCCCTTAAGACAAAACTAAGAAAATCAAGAACACTCAAACATCTCCAATTTGACTTCAACATATCTTTAGACCGTAAAACCACCTAGAGCATGCCATAATAATTTCAATAGACCTTTTTATGCAAAAGATCATTTTGAAAAATCACAAATCTTCCTTTTTTACCTATAAATATTTAATTTGACCATGCAAACTAAAAAGATAAAAACATACCATGACATCATTCTGACATCAGTAAATCACTTATCCCATCTTGACACAACACCTCTAACTAGATATATGCATCTCTTACCTTCTAGGACCTTCTGAAGAACACCACAACAACATTTTATTTTCCACTAAAAGAAGTCTCTTATGAAGGATAGATAAATACCTATTCTATACCATAATGTTCTAAAACAAAGTGATGCTAGGAGTGCCCTACATCTCCTTAGTAACCACTAGAATCATTTTATATATATAAAACTCTATGTCCTTATTCTTAGTCTAAACTATGACAACTTATTCCTTTTCTACAGTACTAACTTTCTCTTCTATGATAGGATATACAACATTTAGAGAAACTATGGAATCTTGACATACCTTGATCATTATAATAGATTATTTATATTGCATAACATCACCTTCAAATCTTGTCAACATAAAAACCATGATTAAAGATTTCTCACACATATTAGGTTGCTCATTAGCATCCAAACACATCTTAGAAGTAGCCTTAACTAGAACCTTGGTCTTCTCCTTGAGCTTGGTCTCTTAATTATCAACATGAGTAGATAATGAGACCCCTTAGCACTCTTCAACTTCTATAACATTGTCCACCATAGAAAATAAATTACTTGGACCTACAAACTTATCATGACTTAGACTTATCACCTTTCATTTCTATGAGTTAAGTTCCTTTCTATCTTGCACTCTTAGAACCTGATTAAACTTATTTTAACTTAATGGCCTTTGTTTGTAGAACCTAACAATGTGACCAATATTCTCATAATTTTAGAAAACAATACTCCTTGATGAAAACTTAGCTTGTCTTACCTTATTCAGATAAAAACTATCAATATGACCAATGTCATGATAACTAAAACAAACTACTCTTTTTGAAAAAGACTTATGTTACCTTACCTTATTTGGAAAATGCTTAGCAAAGTGTCCTCATAAGGATAGTTGAATCACTTAACTTTATTCACACCTTTTAACTAATGACCCCATCATAGTTACATGAAAACTCATTTCAAATAGGTCTTTTACATTCTCTAGCTCTATGCCCAAAATGATTACATGTGTAATAGTAACCATTGAAATTTGCATACCTCATGGCATTTGGTTATTTGATTTGATTTTTCTTCATTATATTAGTACCTTCATTCCTTATCTAATGATTTATCTTCAAAGTCATATTGTTCTTGTTCACATTAGTCATCATCATGTTTTGAGTTGAATTCTCTAGTTTTTCTTTGTATCTAAACTAGTTCTATCACTTGTATGCTTTCGATCATTTAGAATATTGTCAAGATCACTTAAGATATTTTCAAATATCACAAATGACTTCACCTTACTATTGTTTTCTCCAACTTATATTTCAAAGACTCATTTTGAGAAACATACCTTGAGTATTCATCTTCTTTAGCTTTCAAGATTGTAGACAAGATTTCCAATTGACAAATGAGATGCTTGACTATATATTCATGCTCCTTGGTGTCTTGATTCAATATTGCTTAATACACAATGAATTACTCCTCATAGTCACTGATTTGTGAATTCATTTTGTTTTTAATCTTATTCTTAAATTGATTTCTTCAAGGGCATTCATCAACTTAGTCTCACAGTCCACCTCATCTTCATAATCATCTAAATCAGTCCAAGTATACTCCTTTTGATGTGAACAACTTCCTTCCTTAGCCATGAAGAGAGATTCATCTTTAGTAGGACCATCATTTTCATGATCATACTCTAAGTCACTAAATTCACTCTCATTTGATGAGCTATAATCTTATTTGGTGTAGAGACTTTTCTTGTCCTTAAATTACTTCTTCTTATTATCCAAAATTTTGAATCCCTTTTTTATTTTATTATACTTAAATTATCTATTTACATCATCATGACCTTGATCATGCTCTTCTTCATCATTCTTCTTATACTTATGAGGGCACTTATTATCAAAATGTCATACCTCTTCATAATTGAAGCATTTGAGGGGTAGTTTACCCTTATACTTACCTAAGCCTATTTTCAATTTCCTTGAAATCAAAGTAATTAGTTCATCCTAATCTATATAATAAATTTCATCTTCCTTGGGTTTCTTACCTTGGAACTTTTTCTGTCTTCATTTTAGTCTTGAAAGTTACTTCCTTCTTTGGTCATATATCATAATTTACTCTCATCTCATAGGTAGTAAGGGTGACATGAAATTAATCCATCTTCAATTACGTAAGATAATGAATTTATTATATAGTAGATACTTTTGGATCAAACTTAAGGGATAAAGACTATAGACACTAGAAAATTGCACATAATGGTTCTAGATGTTGAAATGCCTCAAGGACCAACTAAGACTTCTTAACCTACTAACTCACCCATCAGACTCTGAGTCAAGTTAGGTAAATAAGATAACTAACTCATTAACCCACTAAATAACCCTTAATCTAACCCTTTTAACCTACCTTGACCCCTTCACCTCTAAACACTTGACTACCAATGGTCAACATGACCATCAATGATTAGGCTGACTACCAATGGTCAAGGCCTCACCATTCAAACACAACAAAAAATATGTATAAGATAATGTCTCAAAATTTAATATGATCAATGCATCAAAATCAATAGCCTAAATTCCTATGGAACCTTCTACCCCCTTCTCTCTTTGCCTATAAAAGGAGGGGAGTAAGAGGTGAATAAGGGTACATGATCAATATATCTATTAATATCGAATAAAGCATTCTTGCACATAGGTGATCAAGTTTTTACCCACCAAGTCTTTATTCTAATAATTCAATAAATTTCACAAATATCTGAACCTCTACCAAAATTGCTCTTGAGGCAAAATACCATTACTCTACTAAAATTACCCCAAGATCATCCATTAGCCTTCAAGCAATAAAATAGGTACACTTTATACACACACACACACACACACACACACACACACACACACACACACACACACACACACACACACACACACACACACACACACACACACACACACACACACACACACACACACACATATATATTAATTTTGGTTTTTAACCTCCCTATCCCTATCAAACCTTTCTACATCTTTATTTCTGACTCTTGAACCCTTAACCAAATCCTAGACCATTCATTGACCCTATCTAAAACTCCTTTTTTAGACACATCCAAAATCCATAGCAATCATCAATGGTCACCTTGACTATCAATGGTCACCCTCAACCACTGATAGTCACCCAACCACTGATGGTCAACTTAACCACTGATAGTCATTATTTCTATCTAATTTTTCTTTTTCCTAAGTGTGAAAAGAAGAGACTAATTAAAAAGGGTGTGTAGAAGAATACATGTTGAATGCATGCATGTTGAATCCAATTTTTTTTACAACTCCTTTTTGGCTAGGGAATAATGACCTAAAATTAGAAATCACTACCACAAACTTCTTTGTTAGACAAATAGTTTGGTGGATTGCCTAGTGTGAGCTAGATCCTAGAAACGAAAGCTTTTTAGGAGGCTATCAATCCACCTGTGTTAAAAATTTAGTTGAGATGATAAAATAAATGTATTATTGAATTAAATTATAGTAAACTAAAATTAAAACTAGTAAAAAACTAAATTTAATATAAGATAATTAAATTCTTTGCAAAGTCAACCAAAATAAAGCAACTAGCTCAATTATACTAATGCTAAAAATTGGTTTAAGGCAAAATGGTGGTTTTGGTTTAGATTATGAAAAGATTAAAAAGGAAATTATAAGGTTTTTATTGATTTGGTAAATGTTTAAGTTGGTAAATGATAGTCAAGAAAGGGAAGATAAATGGTAAAAGGGATTATGAGGTCAATATGGCAAAGAGGCAAAAGGGATAAATGGTCAGGGTGGTAAAAAGGAGATAAAGGGTAAATGGAAAAAGAAGTAAATGTATAATAGGGTAGAGAGTTAAAGTGATTAAAATAGAAGAGGAAAATGGGCTTAAGATGTGAGGTCAAGGAAAGAATAAGGCCAAGAAATGGAATACAAGAAAGCATATAAATGTTATCTTGATGCTTAATGAAGATGTTATTATTGATGGAGCCTAAGGCAATTTTGGTAGCATTCATTGATTTTATATTTTCTCTTCCAAGATGATGATGAACTTCAAAATGATGACCTCCTTCAAAAACCTACCACAAGATGTTAAGAACCAAAGACTAACTTCTAACTTTTTTAACCTTGGGTGAAGGAGAGGGGGGTATTTATAGCATTTGTTGTGAAGAATCATGCCAAAAGAGGGGAATAGTAAAATGTGGTGAATTTTTCCAAGTATGGCTCATAAATAATTCAAGTATGAGGTTTGTGGGATTACCATTTGGGTTGGTGAGTCTCTCACCTTGCACATGGGTCCAATTTTGAATGGGAATCATGCATATGGTTTTGAATGAGGCTTAAAGATTTTTTACCACCTTTTCTTTTCTTTATACAAACACTTAAAGAGGTGTCACATAAAATGTGGCACCATTTTCCATGTGGTGAATGAATAGTTAAGTATGAGGTTGGTGGGGATTCCCATTTGGGTTGACGACTCTCCCATGTAGGCTAAGAAGTCAAAAAAGGGTGCCCTTTGACTTTAAAGAGGTAGGTATCTCTTTTTGAAGGCTAATTTCATGTTTGAAGGAAAACTATATGTTTAATTATGTCCCCTTAAGGGGAAATTCACTATATTAGAAGGGGGGATTGTGATGCATAAATGAGGTCATTAAGCACATTGGAAAAGGGTCCTACGTGGGGTATGATGTCCCACATCAAGCCAAATAATTTCTAATCCATGTCACTTTCCATATCACCTTCCATGTCACTTACCATGTGACTTTCCATATTACTTTTCATGTCACTTGTCATGTCATCATGAATAGTGATAGTGGGTCCCATAGTGAATAGTGAATAGTACTTTGAAATAGTGTTTCTGAATAATATTATGTGACTAGAATAATAATGGTTTGGTTATGTTAAGAGGGATTTTTTAGGGATTAAGAGTGTTTAAGGGGTTTTTAGGGGTTCTTGAGGCATTTATTTATTTAGTTTTCTAGTGTCTACATTTTACCCCTTTTTGTTATGCAGCTTTGAATTAACAAGATGCAAAGCAAAAATGAATCACTTGGTTGAAGGTCAGGGTACCTCGAGTATAGGCAGAGGTGTTCCCCTCAAATTGAGATTCAATAAGGAAAGGCTAAATTAGTTGTAGGTTTGATAAGTAATTAGTGGGGAGGCACTAGGTGGTGCCACAAGGTAGATGGGCATGTGAAATGCAAATGGGTATAAAAAACATGACTAAGTGTGATAGTCAAGATTGCATAAAGATTAGAGATACCAATGTTGCTAACAATAAGGTCAAGTCTTAGGATAAATTATAAGGTAATTAGTCCCCAATGTTGGTCATAGCTAATTGGATTAGTCTTATCAAGGCTCCTAGATAGGGTCGATGTTGTTCACAAGTATCTAGGGTAAGAAGTGTTCCTAAAAAATAACACAATTGGTTGGGTCATGCACAAGGTGGTTTAAAAGTTTAAAATTTCAACATGATAAGGTTGGTTAGTGTGGTCAAAATTTATCATAAAACATGTGAATGGTCTAGGGCAAAAGGGGCCAACATCGAGGTTGGCATGGGAAAATAGTTTTGTTAGTTGGAATGGGGTGGCTGAGTGGACTCCATATGCCCTAATAATGTGGATGCTACATACATAGTTCCATAGACATAATGTCTAAAATGAAGTTCAAGCCTAATGTAGTTCTGTTGAGGTAGGGAGTGCTAGTTAACTTGGTTTCCCCAATTTGATATCATGCAATTAGATCTAGTTGAAGGACATTAGAGAAAGGGAAGTACCAAAGGTGTAAAAGATGGAAATAAAATAGTTTTATGATTGGTTTGTTAAAAATAATGGATGAGATTACTTAGAAGGAATTAGATGATTGCTTCCACTATGCAAAAGGAATTTTTAGCCATGAATATGTAGGTTCAAGTGTGAACTTTTGCGACCATTTTAAAGAAAAGAAAAGGGAGAAATATATTTTACCAAGCTTTAAAATTTTTGGCACTACTTGAATTTTCATGGTGATCCGATGGGTTATTTCATCACCATCAAAATAAGATGACATTGTACACACTCCATAACAATGTTGTTAACATGATATGGAATGGTATTATTCAATGATTTAGGGAAGCAAAGTAGTAGTGTGGGTAAATGAGAAGTGGTGAAGATTTGAACCCTTGACCCTTGAGCTAGTGGGGCCTCAAAATAAGTAAGCATTGAGTTTTTGATGGAATTCAAAGAAAGTATCTAAGGGGTTTTGGTATATAGATTAAGGAAAATAATATTAATATTAATTAAATGAAGGAGTAGGTTATGAATTTTGTGCATTAAATCAAGGTTATGGAGGACACGAGGAAGTAGGCAAGGAGATGTACATAGAAGTGGCACAATTGGTGACCACAAACTAAAGAGGTGGAGGTTGAAATGGAGAAAATAATGGATATTTACCAAGGGATGACGTGAAGGTAGACTAGGAGATGGGTGAAGAGAAAATAATGAGGTTGTAGATAAAGATGAAGGTGGAGAAGGATGGAAGGATCTAGGCATGGACATATATATAAAAAAGAAAGGAAGGTCAGGAAGAATAAGGAATGTCATCAAGGGAGATGAAAAAAATGAAATGAAATAGAGAAAAGAGAATAAAAATAAGAGGTAGAAGATGGGGCTGAGGGTTGTACTAAATAATGATAGAGTGGATAATTTGAAAAGGATGGGGAGAGAAGTGTAACATCATGAAGGGTAAGGGGAGGATGGGAAATATGGGAGGCCATGAAGGGTTTGAAAATAAATCTAAAAATAGACCAAGGAGAAATATTTTGGTGATGAAAATGAAAAATAAGGCAATGAATGGAATAAAATAAATAAGAGAAAAAAGGAATGAAATGAGGACACAAAAAGGATGATAAGAGAGTGAAGAAGTAGGTGGTATCTTAACCAAGTAAGCATGGATGATGATAGGTAAGAAAGTAATAGATGGTGGTTTTAGAGATGATAATGGGATGAAAAATGGGAAAGGGGTTAATAAATACAAGGGGAAGTGAGGTATGGGTGAAAAAAAATATGAAGAGATAAGGTATGCATCAATCAGCTTATTAGAGGAGGTTGACAAGCCAAAAAGGGGTGAGGTGGTGAAGAAGTAGGGGAACACAGTAAAAAGGCATGAGATGAAAATAAGGGATGAAGATCAAGGATGGTAAGAAAAAAAATGATGAATTAAAGATGGGATACAAAACACATATACTCACATAGATGCAAAAGACAAGTGAGTATCAAGATGGAAAGAGCAAAAGGGGAATGCAAAAGGTAATAACTGAGAAGAGGAAAAGAGGTAATTATGGAAGGCTTCTCAAAGGATAAATACTTAGGTATAATCTAGTTATGGAGGAAAATAAGAAGACAAAAAGGATGGAAAAAAAGCAAACAAGAATAATGGAAAATGGGTACAGTGGGAAGAATGGTGAAATGGTAGAGAGTGGTTATACATGTAAAGAAAAAGTGTAGCAATAAAATAAATAGAAATATTGAAAAACACATAGTATGCTGTGGAATTGGTGAGGAAAATAGAGTGATAAAGAGGGTATGAAAAATAGCCAAGGGTGAGGGGAGATGATGAGGATGGTGAAAGAAGTTGAAGGGGATAAAGGACAAGGCTAGTAATAAGTGGAGAGAGAGAGACCAAAAACATGCAAAGTGGGTGAGGGAGTGAGATATGAATTATGCACAAGGAAAGGTGACAAAGAGGATACTGAGGCAAAGTAGGTGGTGTTTTTATGGGAGAGAAGAGGGGCCAATGAGGAAGGCTATCAACACTTGTGTTAAAAGAGATTGACAAGATAGAAAAGTAGTTAAAAGAGATTGACACGCTGAAGAGAGGAAGGTTATGAGGATATAGGTAGAGAAGTAGAGGAAGATATTTTAGGTGAGAAGGGAAAAAAAAATAAAGGATGTGGCTGAGTTAACCTTAGTAATTGAGCATTGCCTACATATTCCAAAAAGACCTCAAGTTGATGTAGTTCTCCTAGAAATGGGGGAAAAACTTGAGAGGAAGTATTAGATTATGTTAAAACATAAGGATGTTGAAGAAAGAATTAAAATCTTCCTTGATGGAGGATGCCCTAACCAAGAGGGTTATGTAGTGGTGGAAATGAGTGAGAATAAAAAGGGGATGGGAATTAGTTTTTAGTGGCTAAGCTACCCTTAGAAGTGAAGCAGCACCTACATAGTCCATGGGCATTAGGCCAATGTAGTTCAATAAGGGTAGAATAAATAAATGGGTTGGTTTGGGTTGATAGAGGATTTGGGTTTTGGTGAAGGTAATGGGGAAGGTGTATGGTTTAGATTGGTGAATAGTCACCATAGTAATCCCACATGCATTAGGAGGAGAAGACATAAATGGATAGGGTAGGATAAATAACAAGGTAGAAAAAGGCTAAGCATCATGGATATCTTGTGATGGAGCTAAGCCAAAGAATAGGTTCCTTCATAATGAATTTAGGCATTTTGAAATTGTGAGGGTGTAATCATAATGTTGGCATTTATTGCTATGAGCCAAGTTTTAGGAGGTGGGTGTCTATCCAGATCTATATAGTTACTTTGGCCAAGGTTCATCATCACTATGAGCTAAGTTTTAAGGTTAGTAACAAAGTGATGACATACAAATAATTTATTTGAGGGTAAAGTAGATTATATAAAGTATAAAATTGGTAGGGTGGTGAATGATAGAGGATCTATCATACCTAGTGCAAGAGCTATATGGGTAGGCTAGGTGAAAGTTGGCCATGTCTGCATCCTCTATCCTAGTTCCTTAGAATTGATGACTTGGGGTTCCACTTAGAAGAGTCCTTGGTAGTAGGGAGATATGTGGTCAAAGATATTATTTATATAGTTGGAGAAGGTGATCATTCACATAGCATAGATAAATTCTTAGTTGGCACAAAAGAAAAGACTTTCATGTTCAAGTAAGCCCTACCAATGGTTGGGGTTTGACATTTAGAGCCTGTGGTAATGGGCTTGTAGTAAATAGAGGGTAGAGGGGATAGGAAGGTAAATATCTTATCATGAATTAATTTTGGCATACATTTAATGGAAGAGTTTCTATAGTGTCAAGCATTTGGGAGTTACCACCACCAACAATAGTGGTAGTTGTGAAGCCATGACCATTATAATGGCCCATGGTTGGAAGCTAATTTATGTCAACTAGGATAAAAGTGACAATGACACAAATGAACATCAGCCATACAAGGAATTTAAGATGACAAAGAAAGGAAAGAAATCAGATGTAGATCAGATGATAAGGGCAACAAAAGATATCAAGATGGTGCATAATGTCTTTATCGAGATGACCAATTAGATTGAGGGTGATGTGTCCATATGAAAAGGTTAGTAGAAATGACCATTTCAAGTGGGAAGACTATTTAAGGGAATCAATTACATCATATGACCTTCTTAGTTGGTAGAATGTAGAATCATTTTAGTGAGAAATAATGGTCAGGTATTCTATTTAAAGAATTATGATAAAGACACATGTCTATCATTGAGTTATTTGGTTTTGTAGGTCATAAAGAGTGCAGAGAACTACAATAGTTTAAAGATGGAAAATAATGGGAATAATGGTGGAAATAATCAGTAATGGAGATAATCATAAATCCCTATGACCTACAATAATCAATATGATAAATCTGTAGATCTATTGGATACTACAACATGTAATGGCAATAATGGAAGTACTGTTAGATCAATAATAAGAGGAAAGACACCCATGGCCTAAGATTGAGCCTAAACTCTTACCTTTGTAGTAGTGAAGAAAGCAAGAGTTTTAGTGCACAATATGTAGGCTAGAGAATATTACCATTAGCTTATTTATGGAGGGAACCCTCAATGTCTAAGGGGATGCATGTTGAGACACTAACTGGTGGTACATATGAGAGTAGAAAAAATAGAGTAGAGGGATGTGATAGATGTGATAGGTGAGTAGGGTGAAATACCTAGAGTGGAATATGATTCTCATCTATGGGGATAAATGCGGGAGAGGAGAACAAAGTATACCCTTAAGTAGTTTCTAAGATAGGGAATGCTACAAATGTTAGTTCAAGGAGTAATCAAGTATAAGGATGGTTGACCACAAATCTAGAGTCATCATATAATTGATCTAATGTTGAGGTAGGAAAATAATGTATGTATGTGCTTTAGGTAATGTGTGTGTAATCTGATTACTATGGATGTGTCATGTGACTCCTTGAACATTGAATAAAATATTACATAGTTTGATGTAAACATGTACAAAATGCATTAGATGTCACTGATCGAATGTTATCATGCATAAAGTTGTGTGGATACTTATGAATGTTATGGTTATGTTTATTAGTGATATGGTTATGGTTGTTGTATTCTCACTTAATGTAAAAATAATTATTATTATTATTGCAACACTGAATGGTAAAAGTCATGATGAAAACATTAACCAAACATAGTAAGATAAGTATAGGGAATGATGACTTATTTTTGATAAGGAAGAAAAATAGGCCCAAAGTGGGATTGGATTAATGAATATAAGCCCTTCAAATGCTATGTATGAATGGTCATTATTTGATTAAAAAAATTCTTGATCACAAGGTTTCAAGTAAGCTCTAAGTCCCTAGATTTATAGATAGTCTAAAAGGAAGATGGGTGATAGGTGGTGTGAAGGGTAATGGGGTATATGTATGATAATCTCATGTGAATTAGTTTACCCATTCTATAAGGTGAAATAAGAATGTTAATAGACAAGTACATGTCATATAATATATGTATATTGATCAATACAAGAGGTCTATATGTGAAAAATAATTGTGGCTTCCAACTTATTATGTTTCTTGAGAGTCGATTACAACTTTAGAATTTTTTGTGATAGTGGGTCTCTTGCTTTATTACTGTATATGGGAAGTTGATCAATGTAGGAAGATTCCAAGAAATTAATCATATTTTGACAAAGTTAACTTAGCCATAATTTAAAGGAGTGGTCTAAGCTTATTGGGTCTGTTTAATGTTTTTGATAGTTGTCCTTCAAGGGAGTAGTCTACCTTACATTTGGCAATTTTTATTTTATTTTTTAGTAGCTTTCCTTTGAGGGAAAAATCTGTAATGCTTAAGATATTAAACCAATAGTATTTTGGTATCCAAATTATATCTAGATACAATGTGTTTAGATATGGATAAGTCTAATTAGGTTCAGAGGTTTACCTTTCTGAGGGCAAAACTTTAACACAAGAAGGTCAATGATATGTGAAAAGGTGTGGTTTTGAGAGATAATGACCATGGGATTCCATCTTGTTACAGAACAAAAGTATCCATGAGAACCAAGCTATGGGTAGAGCCATGGTACCCACATTTAGGATTAGGCTATGACTATGATGGTTAATCACACAGTTCTATGTTGTAATCAGTTATCCTCAAAAAGAGAGGAGAAAGATGGTGAAGGTTAAATTCTCATAATCAAGGGATGAGCTTAAGTTAGACAAAATGAGTGAGCTTGATATTTATTTAATAGAAAAGCATTTATATATGTGAATCATAAAGGGGCTTAGGTTCTAGTTTACCTTTGAGAGGGGAAAAATGATAAGCTCCTAATCCATACTTATGGGTAATGATGTAGGGTCCAAGCCAATTGAAACCAAACTTACTTCATTTACTCTTTTCCATGTCAGTCATGTGTTGGTCTTCCTTTAGGATGATGTCATCAATATTTAATTCCTATTATTTGAGGTGTTTGTCATAAGTGTGTTTGATATGCTCTTGATAGATATAGAGGTGGGTAAGGCCTACTAAATGATGCTCATCAAGTAGCTCAAGTTGACCTAAATGGTGCTGATGAAAATCTTCCTTAGAAATAAGCTCTTGTAAATATATGTAGAGAGAGGGGATTTGGAGCTCAAGTGGAAAGATTACCTCTATTTTGAATACTAAAGAGAAAGGGGTAATAAATATAGAGGTTTGAATGCTAGTACAATATGCCCATAAAGTGAATGAGATGTGCAAGTGCCAATCTCAACCTGAATCACTAATGGCTTTGGTGAGCATTTTTTTAAAGATTTTGTTAGAGGCTTTTGCTTATCTATTTTCTTATGGACTGTAAGGTGAGGAAAAGCTTAACTCAATGTGAAATACATGACATATCCCTTAGACCTACTTTTTTTTGAAATATTTACCATTATTGAAGATGATATTATGAGGAACACTGAAGTGACAAATGATATGATGGTTGATAAAGTCAAATATATTCTCCACTTTGGTCAACATAAGAGGGATAACATCCACCCAATTGGTGAAATATTTGGTGGTTGTGATGATGGATCTATGTCATTGTGCATAATGGGGGTTAATTTTGCCAATGAGATTTATCCCCTATTAAGAGAAAGTCCAAAATTCCTTATATACCTATAGGCTATTAGCTAGCACATGATGTAAATTATCATGTTTTTGACATTTTAAATACTTTTTTACATAATCACCATAGTCTTGGTTGAGGGTGGGCCAATAGTATCCAAGGTAAAGGATACGTTTAGCTACCACTAGGCTTTTAAAGTGTACCCCATAGATCCCATCATGTGTTTCCTTGATGGCATAAGAAGCTTCATGGTTATGTAGGAAAGGAATAAGGAGACCATAAAAACCACATTTGTAAAGGATTCCCTCTAAGATGGTGTAATGAGAGGTAATCTAAATAAAGGCTCTTCTGGTGTTCCTATATAGGTTGGAAGGAATGATGCCTAAGTTGAGGTAGTTGAAGGTTTGGTCATACCAAATGTCATATGGGGATTTATCCACATTAAAAATGGCAAGGAGCTCAAATTGGTTATAAGAGGGTGTGGTGAAATGATGAATGGTGACAAATAGTTTGGAATTTGAAGGCTGAGAAGGGATATGGAAGTAATAGAAGCCATTATATCCATAAATTTGTTTCTAAATTAAGGAATGTATTAGACCAGGTAATGTTCAAATGATGTTAAGAGTTTGTCAACTAAAAGTTTATATTTTTGCAAGACATCATTCTTACATTGATAAGATCCATTGACCTAGTTGACCATAAGCTGGGAATCACTAAAAACATGGATTGTCTTAATTCCCAAGGTTAGAGTAGTTTGAAGACCTATCACTGGGGATTTGTACTCAACCATATTATTGGTGCATTAAAAGTAAATTTTGAAGGAGAGAGGAAGGGGTTCACCATCAATAAAAATAAGAATAATGTATAGTGAAGGAGAGAGCTTCTCAGTATGTGTATACTAAGTCTCATATTCTATCAGCATGTGACTAATGTAGTATACAACTTTTTCTTTGTGTTGTTCATCTTGATGAGCCAACATTACCCCTAGGGAATGGTCGGTGGCAGAGATATTTAGGTTAAAGGGGTGGTCATTATTATGAGGGATAAGGACAAGTGGTGACAAAAGGTACTATTTGAGAGAATCAAAAGCCTTTTGACAATCACCATCCATTTAAAAGAGACATCCTTCTTTAGAAGGTGATGGAAAGGGTGGCATCAGTCTAAAATTTAGGAAATGAAATGATAAATGGATTAAAGTTTTCCTTATAGGCTACATATTTACTTAAGGTTGGTTTGAGGAGACATGTTCAAAATTTCTCTAGATTTAGTAGGGTCTACTTTGATTCCATGAAGAGAGATGATAAAACCAAGAATATTTCTAGAAAGAACCCCAAAAATTCATTTTCTAGGATGGAGCTAGATAAGGAATTAGATTAGTCGATAAAAAATATAGAAAGAATAGATAATTGGTCCTCATAATGCTTGGATTTTTTGAGGAGATCATTCACATAATCCTCTACAATCTTATGGATAAGGTCATGGAGGATATAGGTCATGAATCATTGATAAGTTACTCCTAAATTTGTTAAACCAAAAGGCATGACTGAATAGCAGAAGGTTCCCCAAGGAGTAATGAAGGAAATTTTATGTTGATCTAAGGAGGCAATAAAGATCTAATTATATCTTGAAAAACCATCCATAAGGGATAACATCTCATGGCCCATGGTAAAGTCAACTAGTTAGTTGATGTTGGGTAAAGGAAAATTATCTTTAGGCAATGCAAAGTTAAGGTCACATAAATCCATACAAAAGTGGAGTCCCCCAGTGGGTTTAGTAATAAGAATGATATTAGAGACCCATTATGGATAATAAATGGGTTGAATAAAGTTTATAGATAGAAGACATTGAATTTATTCATTGATGAGAAGAGCTATATGAGGGTGTATTTTATGAAGCTTTTATCATACTAGCTTAGGTCAGGATGGGTAACAGTGTTATGGAAAGTGATGGAGGGGTCAATCCCAAGAATATCCTAATAAGACCAAGAAAATATGATGATATGGTCTTGAAGGAAGGTGGGATAATCTTGCTACTCATTTGGGTTCAAGGATTGGCATAATTTAATGATATGGGGATTCTCTTGGGTCTCTAGGTTAACATCGATATTTGATTCATTAAGTATGGTTTAGTTCTTAGGAGGGAGAGATTTATGGATATAATAATCTCTTGTACCAAGGTAGGTGATAATGGAATCATCATCTTGACACTGAATGGTATGAATGGTGGGTGAATCATGATTGATCATTTTAGGATGGATGAGAGGAAAGGTTTTAATCTATACACCTTGCTAATAGGTTAGTGGGCCTAAACTAATGGTATTGATAAAAAAATTGGATGGAATAATGTCAGAGTATTTGGATTAGGCGGATGAACTATGTGAGGATGGAGTTTATTTCGTGGGGGTAGCAGTAGGTTTTGGTGAGGTGAGATCTTGTGAAGGTTCAAATCCAAGCCCAAAGAACTCATGAGGTTTTTGAATTTTGACAATGGGTAATTCATGAGGTCCTTATTTGTAAAGGCCCATACCAAATCCTTTCCAAGCATAATAATGAAGATAGGTTTTGGCTAAGGATGGATTGCTTAGATAGGAAAAATTGGAAGTGAAAGGTTTAATATATTGGGTGGTGATAGGAGCAAGGAGTGGTCGATCGAGTCCCCCATAGATAAAATATGTTTGATTATTAGGAAGTACAAAGGGGGTGAGGGTTCCTATGTTGGGTTCATAAGAAGGGTCATTTTGAAGGTTCATATATTTTTAGGGAGTGGGTAAGGCATCTAATGCTAAAAGTTAGTATTCCCCAAGAGAGACATTATAAATTTTGTGTCAAAGAGTCCTCAATGGGGATCTAGGAAGAAGAGTTAGAGGCAGTGGTTAAGGATTCATCATTGGTGATAGTAGAGGCATTACGTGTCAAGTTTGATGTTGTAACTATGTTAATGGGGTTGATTGATTATAAGGGAGATGAAGGTGTAAGAAGGACATCATTAAGACTATAGGTCATGTTATAAGATGTAAAAGGATTGGGATCAGCCTTGATGGTTATAACTTGCCCTTCATGCTTGAATTTGATGCAATAGTGTAATGTGGAGGAGATACAACTCATAGCTTAGATCCAAGTGCATTTAAGTATAATGTTATATTATAAATAACCCTCCACAATATAAAATATCTTAGGGATAATGTGAGGTCACAAGCATATTTACATAACAATGGTCCCTAAGATAGTGGCCATGGCGTCATTAAAGGATCAAATTATGACTATAATTTTGACCATGATGTTATTTGGTAAATATAGTCAATCAAAATCATGGGGAGAGATTATGTTAATGATGACACCTCCATCAACCATCACCATTTTGACATGAATGTGATTGATGTATGTAGTGATAAAGAGAGGAGGATTATACTCCTTCGAATAGGTTGGAGGTATCTTAGAATCTTGGAAGGTGATAATGGTATAATGTTGGAGGGCTCTAACAAAGGATGCAATAGTTTTAGGGTCATTTGGTTGAGCCTCAATACATTGAAAGGCATCTATCAATGCTTGACGATGGTGGGGTGAAGTGTTGATCAGGTCATAAAGGCTCATATTCATCAGTGTTTGGTGAGGCTACTTCAATATAGTTTTTTGAAAAGATTTAGAAGAATTGATGAGAGGGACACTAAGGATGGACACTTTAGGTCTTGGTGATGGCATGGGCCTTGGCATTTAAACCTTGTTATAAGGCTAAAAATATGAAGAATAAGTCTATGAAATGGATGTGTTGGTTATTTTTTTACCCCTTTGTTGAGACTGAGATCAGGTAATCATGTGGATAGTATGGACAATGGGCCTAGTTGGATTACATGACTATTTTGGTTCCTTGCCCTTACCTTTAGATGAGATTGAGGAAGCATGTGTAGGTTGGGATAGTGGTTGGATTAGTTAGGTTGGCAATTGGGTTAGTAGGGTGGGTGAAAGTGGTTCATCTAATAATAGATCATCATCCTCATATAAGTGATGAACAAGATCTTAGAGAGGTTCGTAGTTCTCTATGTTATGTCATGGTGTCTTATGGTATGCATAAATTTTAGTATCATCGAACCAAGAGGGTTTGGTGTTAGAAGGGGTAAATGGATTAATAGGTGGAAGTTTAATGTAGGAGGTTTACAATATCCTCTATAAAATAATAGAGTAAGATTCATTCAAAGGTGTTGAGGGTGTTGAGATGCTCATCAATGAAATAAGAACCTTCTTAGGTGTGGTCTTGACCTTAGAGAGGTTGGTGGTTGAGAAATTTTGGTAGATGGTTTAGGTTGGGTTGGCTTAGCTATGATCAGGTTAATGGTAGATGGTTTTTAAGTAGAGGATGAGGGGTTCATAATAGGTGGAAAAGTATAGGGGAATAAGTTACCTAAGAATGATGAAGAAGTTGATTACATAGGTGGTGGAAGGGTAGGCATAGAAAAGGTCATTGGTTTAATTAAAGAAGAATAAGTGACTAGGATGGTAGAAGGGTGGGGTCCCAAAAATAGATGGAAAATGAGAAAGAGGTGGCATATGTCTATCTTGAGGATGAGGTTTAGGTAACTGCACCCTTTGGTCTATCTTGGTTGGTGGTTTGTTAGGCAACCTAGAGGGTATTAGGTCTAATTTGATGGGGAGATGGGTGATGCTAGGTGTGGGAAGGATACCCAAATTATTTGTTAGTTTAGATATAAGATTATGAGATGATCTAGGTGGAGGTGGGTGATATGGTTCCCTCACATCTTGGGAGAAAGAAATGTTTGATGATGGAGTGGTAATAGGTTGGAGAGTAGATGCTAATGAAGTTGAGGGTTCAGCTCTATTTTGGTATGAGAGCCCCAAATGATGCTAGAAATTTGATCTATCTAGGTTGGGTTATGAGGCAAATTCTAAACTTTACACTAACTAAAAAAATGGCTTATAAATAGGTTTTGCTCCTTCATCTATTGTTTCAAATGATTATCCTCTGGGTGAAGAAAAGGAGATGGTTCCTTCATATTTACTTGAGCTAGAAGGTTCCAAAATAATGGTTGTTTGTGGGGTGATTAATAGAGGGGATGTTTGTTTGATCGAGGGTGTAGGTATGGTCTCAGCTCCTTCCTTTGCTAGGGTATCCAAAGGAGAAGGGAGTTCTACCATTTCATTTGGTGGGGTAGAAGAAGGGGTGGTTAAATCAATTCTTGGTTCTATGAAAGCAAAGGTGGGCATGGTTATGGTTTGATCAAGTAGAGAAGTGGGGGCTATAGATCCTTCTAATTGGATCTCCAAAGGGATAAGAGGTCAATTGCTTTTTCCATAGGTGAGGTTGGTAAAGATAAAATATGAATATGAGGCTCATCCTCCATGGTCTCATTTATGATGACATTGGTTGTGTGTGCCTCATGAGAAAAATATGGTTCAAATTGATTATCATGGGTTTGGGTAGGTGGAGGATGGTTAGGGAATGGTTTGTGAAAAATATTGAGAGAATGGTTGGGGGTGCGTAAAGGTTATCAAATGCCAATTAACCATTATCAATCAAGTTTTGGACAAGAATTTTAAAAGTGTTACACCAGTTTATGTCATGTACAATGACCTGATGGAAATCACAATGGTCATTTTCATTATACCACCTAGGCATAGGACGAGAGGGGTTGAATTATTGAGATGGCTTGATCAATGAAAGTTAATAACATTATATTTTTGAAATTCATCTAACACAGAGGCATAATATTCCCATCTAGGGTGAATTATTTAGGGGAAACCTAGTTTTGATTTTGGTTTAGTGGGTAAGAAGGATTGGAAGGTGTTTTTTGACATGGTTGGTTAACAAATGGAGGTGGGGAAGTTTTTAAGACAATCACATTTACAAATGTTTTGGATTTAGAATTGGGTTGGTTGGTTGTTTTGGTGGAAGAGGGGTCATTAGGTTTAAAAGTGGAATTGTTATTTTGAAATTTCAATTTACCCTCATCTATGGCTTGGTTCTTGAGTTTGCATTCCATTATTAATGCTTCATAAAAGGTTCTAAATGTTTTCACCTAAAGGGTGGGAGTTATGTGTTTTGCACATCCTCAAGAGAAAAGTTAAATGAGTTTCATTTAGGGTAGTGAAAAGGATAATTGATTAATTAGGCCTCACCATCATGCAATAAAGTTGATAATTGATTCATCATCAAACTACCTAATGGAATAGAGGTCAATTATGAAGATATTCTTGAATATATTAACAAAAAAATATTCTAAGAAAATTTGGATGAGTTGGGAAAATGAAAAGATAGAATGCCTAGGAAGGGCACTATACCAATCCAAGGCAGGTCCTCATAAAGACAGGGAAGGTTCAGATAAGAAGGGCATCATAATAGGTAATGAAGTAATAAAAATGGTGAAATGCCCTCACATGTTGTTGAGGATCTTTCTTCCTTTGAAACTTAGAGAATTTAGGGATCTCCCATTGAGGAGGATAAACATGAATTAGGATAAAAGGGTTGATAGGTTCATTGCAAATTTGGTCATAGGATAAAAGATTATGGGACCCAGAGATAGATGATTCAAGTTGGGTCATATTATATATAAGCATCTTGATCAGGTTAGGTTGGGTTGGGTTTGGGTAGCTACATAATTTAGTGACAAGTTCTAATAAGGTTAGGTTTCAACGATGAACTAGTATGTGGTAGGAGGTACAAAATTGGGCACATATTGGTATGTGGTAATTTGAGGTTGGGATAGTGTCCTAGCAAAATTGATAGGCATTAAAGGTTAGGTAGAAGGTGAAATATATCCCAATAGGTTGGGGATATATTGATAGGAGGTTTTAAGGGCTTGTAAAGGAACTGATAATGACTAGTTTAGGGGTACATTTGGGTTGGTAATGCTAAAGTGTTTGTGGGTTGTTGATGGGTAGTGAGCCTAGTGTTAATAAGGGGAAGTGTTTGTGGTATGGAGAGTACCAATTTATGAAAGGGGGTTGAGGTTGGTATATTAGCTAAGCTAAATGGAATGGTAGAAATAGGTGTGGAAGATATCATGCTAGAAAAAGGTGTAGAAGTGACAAAAGGTAAAATTGAGCCAACATTAAAGGTATTGGTTGAGGTAATATGTGTTTGAGTGGTGGTGGTAAATGGACCAATGGTAGAAGATGAAGCTTGGCTAATATAAGGGTGGGATGATGTAACACCAACCATGAGGTGGTGTGGCATATCATAGGGTGGATCCATGGAAAGAATTGAAGCTGTGAAAGTGTGGTAGGCTAAGGTGCTAAGATAGTGTTGTAAAGTAATTGAATTGTTGTCTAGAAAGGTGTTAAAATATAGATCACCTTTAAGGACTGTTAAATGTATTAGTGTAGGTTTTTATTTTTCCCTATTTTTTAATTAGGGAAATTATATTTCTTATGCTACATAGAGTTTTCTTACATTTGTGGGATAGGTTAGCTTATGTGGAGGTGTGTGTCATAAGAATGTCATAAGTAACTCCCTTGATGGGAGTTACTTCTCTATTCTTAGCACCTTGTCACCACCTTTCATGGAGGAGTTACAGTTTATTCTTGGGGTGCCTTGTCCACCTTTTATGGAGGAGTTACTTATGTACTCTCCTATATGTATTCCTCACTTTAGCCATCTCAAGTTAATCAGATTTTGGTTTTCTTCATTTTGTCTTGTGCAATTTATCTTCTTGTGTAATTTTCAAATTGCTTTAACATCTATGTGGTGTGCACTTGCTTCATCTCATGTGATCACATCTCCATTACACTTGCATTATCCAGATTTTGGCAAGAACTCTGATATGGTATCAACACAAACCCAGTAATCATGTGTTTGGTTATGCTTTTAGTTTATTTTTGAAATCAAGAGGAGTGGAGTTCTCTTTATTTTTTTATTTCTAGATCTGATCTAAAAATTAAAAAATATATATTTCAATATCATTTCTTGCATCTTGGGATCCTTGGCCTTTGGGTGTCTTGGTTGTCTTCACTTTAGGTGCTAGTTTTATTTCTATTCTTGGGTGCCATTGTTGTGTGGAGTAGTAGAGGGAGGTGCAACACTCAGCAACAGTCAGCACTCCATGCAGTCAGCTCTTCTGGTTAGCAACACCTTTTGTTCTGCTATGCCACAATACTTCCAGTAAGGCGCCTTCAATAATGCCTTTAGTTTTGCCATGCCACAGTCCTTCTAGCAAGGTGCCAAGTAGGCCATATGGCTTCCAACAAGTCTGCATATTTCTATTTTGACTTTTCTACAAGTAAAATTTTGGACTGTGCTTTTTTGGTGCCGCTTCCTTGCTTGGCGTCCCATGTGGGCCCTTAGACACTTGGCATCCATTTATTCTATCTTTGCTTTACTTTTTTTAGTTAAAATTTTACTTGTAAAACAAAAATCAGTCAATTTGACTGAATATTCAGTTTTTTAGATAGTTTGATAATTTGGGGGTTTTCATTTAAAACTTGTATCTTTCCCTGTCAAAGATGAAGGGTGAGGCCCAGGTTGGCAAGAGGCCAATTCCCCCTCACAAAAACCTCTTTTGGATTCCTCATTCTGTGCCAAATCCAAAAAGTGGTTGGAAAGCTACTTTCTCTATCATAACAAGCATTTTTTTAATGTTTTAGTGTTTTTTTGCAAAAACACTAGTTTACGAGAAAATTGAACCTTTAATATCTTGCAAATGGTAGCTCAGATTTGGGTGCCATTTTTTGAAAAAGTATTTTTAATTCAATCCTCCACATTTTAGGCTTTTTATTTGTTAAAAATACACTATTATATAAAGTGCCTAAAATTTGGGTCTCCCGAGACGCATTTTCGACTGAGTCTAACGTCCTATTTGCTTTAAGTGTTGCACTGATTGCTCTAAGACACATTCTCAACTGAGTCTGACATCTTTTGAGCATGCATTTACATATTTTGGGGGGGATCAATATTTTAGGGGGGTGTGATTGCTTTTCACAACTTGCAAATCTTTACTTTCATCCTCCTTTCTGCATAAATTCACAACTTGCAATCAACACAACTTCACCTAAATTTAGCTTAAAATGGATTCTTTTCAACTTAAACCCCTAACACCCTTCAACTTTCATGAATGGAAGGTTAAAATTTCAATCATTATTAGAAGTAAAGGGTTATATAAGATCACCATGGGTACTAAAGTAAAAACCAACACTAATGCTAAAAAGGTCAAGTAATACAACCATAGTGATGAAGCCTATGGATTACTGAGCTTGTCTGTGTCTCCAAAACTTTCTTCCATTTAGAATTATCCAAGACTCCCAATGACATATGGGACACCTTAGAAAACTTATTTGGTAAGCTTGATGAGATGAGAGGTCATGAGCTCGAAAATGAACTCATAAGTCTAAGTCCTAGCAAATTTGACACCCTACATGACTTCTTCACTAAGTTTAAGGCCCTTAGATTGTAATTAAAAGAATGTGGGATAGAGAAAAAAGATGATCAACTCACCCTTTCTATTCTTGCAAAGTTAGGTCCAAGCTATTCAGTCTTTGTCTCCACTTTCCATGCCACAAAAAGTGCCCTTGACACTACATGAAAAATGCCTTCTTTGGATTCATTCATTGCTGACTTGACTAGGGAGCAAGATAAGCTAATTCAAATGGGCACAATGAAGTATACTCAACCCCAAGATTTGATACCTAGAAATGTTAAGGATAAGACTTTAACAAAGGAGAAGAAGAAAAAGAATAAGGACCAAGAGAAGAAGAAAGAAAACAACAATCCTGCCAAAAACAACACTGAGTCTTCATCCTCCAATGCTAAACCTAAGAAGGAGAAGGTTAAGTGTTCCTATTGTAAAAAGACAAGGTATGATGAACACAAATGCATGAAGAAATAAATAGATCACCTAACTCATCTTCTATAGAAGAACAACATAGGTGTTTTTGAGTCCATCAAGCAAAATTCATCTACCCAAGATTCTACCAAGGCAAAAGGAAAGGGTAAGGAGAAAGAAAAGGGCAAGGCTCTTGTAGCTACATCAGCTTCTAAATCTTCATGGGTCATCGACTCGGGTGCTTCTCACCACATTGGCTCTTCACTAGTTGATTTTTCATCTTTAGAGCCTTGTAAAATGACTTCAATTAGTTTGGGTGATGACGCATCAGTTTTTTTTGTAGGGAGAGGGTTAGTTGAAATGGAAGGAGGAACATTCAATAATGTTCTAAGTGTTCCTTCTCTTTCAACCAATCTCCTATCAGTGTACCAAATCACTCACATTGGTCAGGGCATGAGAGTTGAGTTTTCACCAGATTCAGTGGCTATTAGGGAGTTGTATAGTGATACTACAGTGGCAGTGGGTAGGGTAGATCACCAAGCAAGGTTATACACCTTCTCACATTTTGCATCAGATTCTTCTCCAATAACATTGCTGATTCATTTAGATGGAGTTAGCAAATTATGGCATGAGTAGTTTGGCCACCTTAACTACCGCTATTTTGAGCAACTTTGCAAAAATGACATGGTCATTGGCTTACCTCATGTCTAATTCTCAAAAGGACTTTGTGAGGGGTGTTCACTTGGGAAGCATCCCAAAGCAAAATTTGACAAAGGCAAAGCTTGGAAGGCTTCACAACCTTTGGAGTTAGTCCACAGTGATGTATCAGGACCCTTTCCCAAACCATCTTTCACAAGGGCCAAATACATCCTCACTTTCATTGACAATTTCTCTAGGTACACTTGGATATATTTTCTCAAACAAAAGTCTAAAGTGTTTGAAAATTTTCTAGACTTCAAGGCTCTTGTTGAGAAATACGGTGAGAAATCCATCAAGGTTCTTCAAACTAATAATGGAGGGGAGTATGTCAGCATCAGGTTTGAGTAGTTTTGCACCACATAGGGTATTGATCTGTAGTGCATAGTCACTTATAGTCCTTCATAGAATGGGGTTGCTAAACACAAAAATAGGTTCTTAAAAGAGATGGGAAGCTGTATGATTCACTCCAAATCCTGAGCACCATAGTACTAGGCCGAAGCCATCAATTATGCTTGCTACATTCAAAATAGGGTTTTTCACAAAGTTTTGAAAGGGATAACACCCTTTAAAGCTTGGCATAAAAGGAAACCTAATGTTGAGCACCTAAGGGTTTTTGGATCCCCAGCCATGGCCCACATTTTGAAGAAGAAATGCAAAGCTATGGAATGTCAGTCCAAGCCTTGCATATTTGTAGGATATCCAGATGGTATTAAGGGGTATCTCCTTCTAGATCTAATCACTCATGAGTTGTTCATCGAGAGAAGTGTCCATTTTTAGGAGAGTCCTAGAGACTCAACACTTGACACTTTTTCTCCCTCATCAGATCTACTTCTTCATGATGATTCCTCATCAAATTCAGATCAACCATAGCAGGTTCTAGAGCTAGAGACATCTTCTTCTTCTTCTTCAAGTTTGGATAGTGAGGATAGTGATGTCGTGTCATCCACCTCTAGTTAGTCAAAGGATGAGGAGTTAACACCTGACTCACCCATTTTTGGGCCACTTTGGGCCAGAAAGACACTTGAGAGTGCTGGCACTTGGGCAAGAGATCCTATAGATGACAGACGTACTAGGGGGATTTTTAGAGAGATCCACATGCCTTCTTTTCTTTAGTTTTAAATCCACAAGCTTTTTGAGAGGCATTAGGGGTACCTGAGTTGGATAGTGCTATGGAGGAAGAATATCCTTCCTTAATCAAAAATCACACTTGGGATTTGACTTCACTTCCTAAGGGAAGAAAGATGGTTCGATGTAGGTGGATACATCAGACCAAGTTTTTAGTAAATGGGTCAATTGATAAGTACAAGGCGCGATTGGTCATCAAGGGTTTCTCACAAGTGGTAGGCATTGACTACTTAGAGACCTTTTCACCCATTGCAAAGATGACTTCTATCTAACTCACCTTGGCTATTACTACAGCACATGGTTAGGATGTGCATCAGATGGATATGAAGAGTGCCTTTATTCATAGAGACCTATAGAGGAGGAGATCTACATGGAACAACTACCAAGATTTATTCAATATTATTTCTTAGTATGTAGACTTAGGAAATCTATCTATGGCCTCAAATAGGCCCCTTAGGCTTAGTATGCCAAGATGGCTTCCTTCCTTCTCACAGTGGGTTTCACTAGGTGCCATTCTAATCCCAATGTCTACTTCTTACGGTAGGATGATTCACTCTTGATTTCATTTCTATATGTTGATGATATTTTGATCACTAGGAGTTCTTCATCAGCTATTGTAGTGGTGAAGGCATCTCTCTAGGATAGATTTGACATAACAGACTTGGGTTTGTTACACTACTTCCTTCGCATCAATATCTCATAGTCAGATTTAGGGATTTCTCTTGCATAGCCTAAGTATGCTCTTGACTTATTGGCTTAGTTTCACATGGCTGATTCCAAGCCATCTCTGACTCCCTTTCTATTAGGAGTCAAGCTTGAGGCTAACTATTCTTCACCATTGGTTGATGCCACTCGATATCGATAACTTATTGATAGTCTCATCTACTTGACTCACCCCAGGCCTGACATATCATATATAGTGGGACTTGTCTCCAAATTCATGCAGGAACCTCATGAGCTGCATCAGAAAGTAGCTAAGAGGATCTTGCATTACATACAAGGTTCACATAAATACATGATTCATTACAAATTTGCATAGAGGTTGAATTGGTTGGATATACAAATTCAAACTAGGCTGGTGATTCATAGACTCATAAGTCCACTTTTGGTTATAGTTTTTCTCTAAGTTTTGGTCGTATTAGTTGGTCTAGCAAGAAGTAGAATGTTATTCCTATATCATCCATAGAGGCAGAGTATAGGGGAGCTATTAATGCAGCTATTGAGGATATTTGGCTTTAGGGGATTCTTTCTAAATTTGGCATTCCTATCAGGCAGTCCACCATCATTTATTGTGACAACCAGAGTACCATTTAGATTTGTAGGAATCTAGTTCAGCACCAGTGGACCAAGCACATAGAGATTCACATGCATTTGGGAGCTTATTCATAGTCAGGTCATTGACTTGATATTTTGCCAGTCTTTAGAGTAGGTTGTAGACATCTTCACCAAACTTTTCACCAAGAGCAAGTTCATTCATCTACAAGCTCTTCTTGGGGTGTGATCTACATCTGTAGTAGCATCATCTTCAGGGGGCCACTAGCCTCTTCTTTCTTCTATGTCTCTCTTTTAGAGGGGGAGTTTTTTCCTATGGGTTTTCTCCTTTTCTCTATCTTATGGGAGATTGCATTTGTACATGGGTACCTCATGAGGCCTAGTTGTCAGGACCCATTTTATATTTCCACACTGCCCACCTAAGCTGCGCTTATGGGGGGTATTAGTGTAGGTTTTTATTTTCCCCTATTTTTTAATTAGGGAAATTGTATTTCTTGTGCTACATGGAGTTTTCCTACATTTATGGGATAGGCTAGCTTACGTGGAGGTGTGTGTCATAGATGTGTCATAGGTGTCATAAGAATGTCATAAGTAACTCCCTTGATGGGAGTTACTTCTATACTCTTAGCACTTTGTCACCACCTTTCATGGAGGAGTTACAGTATATTCTTGGGGTACCTTGTCCACCTTTTATGGAGGAGTTACATACTCTCCTATATGCAATCCTCACTTTAGCCATCTCAAGTTAATTAGATTTTAGTTTTCTCCATTTTGTCTTGTGTAATTTATCTTTTTGTGTAATTTTAAAATTTCTTTAGCATCTATGTGGTGTGCACTTGCTTCATCTCATGTGATCATGTCTCCATTGTACTTACATTATCCAAATTCTAGTAACAACTCTGATAAAATGCACTATATGTGGGGGAGAATAGTGTGGTGAAGCATGGGGTGATTTATCAATGTTTGAGAAATTAAAAAATGGATAACAAACCTCTCACCTCAAATAATGAGAAAATAAAGGAAATCCCAAAGTAAACAAAACATAGACTAAGTGCACAATTAATCCTATGATTTATTTTAAATCACTTTTGGCTTATGCCTTAAAGAGTATGAAAAAGGAAATTGGCTTATGAGTCAGGTACTAAAAGAGCCATCTAAGGATGATTTTAGGTTAAGTTTTGGTGCTCAAAGAATATACACTAGGATAGGTACATGGCTTGGTACTAGGGGCTTGCTCCCCACACTTCATGAACCTAAAGCTAAGCTGAGCTACTTAGCTAATATATACCATTTATCTAGAGTTTATACTTTGCCAAAGAATGGAATGGGTCTTCCCCTTGGTGATGAAATCTAAGTGGGATCACTAAGTAGGATAAGGTGATCCAAAGGGTGATGAAATCTTAATGGGCCTTGTCTCAAGTAAGATTTGATGTTTATTTTGTGTAAGTAGTTTGGTAGTGTAACATATATGTTCTACGATTAATTCATAATGTATTTAACTAATCTAGGTGAGCTAATCATTAAACAAGTAAAATAATATATGCACTCTATTTTAACATTAAAGAAATTTTTGGTATCTTTTCATACAAATGAGGAATAGCTAAAAATTCACTTAATGTAGGATGATAATGCAACCTATCCATAGGATGATTGATCCTTTTTTTTAATGCAAGAAAAAAAAATGAAAATTTCTACTTTTTTATTTTTTCTAATTTTCTAAATAAAATAATCTAAAACTTACATTTTAAAAGAGATGAATGATTAATTTTTATAAATGAAATTACATATAAATTCCATTTTACTAATGAAACTAAATGTCTTAAAATGACTAATGAACCCAAGAAAACTCAAGGGTCCCATCGGGTGTGCCAAAATACTTCTATCTAATTTTGTTTCCTAAGTGTGAAATGAATAATCTAATTAAGAAAGGTGTTGTAGACACCGAAATCATGTCAACTCCCCTGGTCATCCCCCATCTTATTCTTCTTCTCCTATTTAACTCTTGTCGATCACTTGTTCCACCAACCTTGACCCTGGCAGCATGTAATAATGAGCAGAGAGCTAAAAGCTAGACTCTATCCCCATTGTGCATCTGTCGACGACGGTCTTTACCTAGCCGATGTCACCGACGTCGGTCACTTATCTGCCGACGTCGGCAATTCTGCCGACGTCGGTCACCTTCCCGTTATTCGTTGTCAGTTACCATTCGGTTCCCGATCAGTTTCCCAAAACGGTTATCGAACCGTCCCTCACCTTCATCAGCATCCGCTGATCAATCCCGAAGGCTAATCAACCATTTTTTGAATCAACCCGATCAATCATTCAATGGATCTCCGATTTCTGACATCCACAGACTCTTGCAACCTCACGATCAACTGACTCCAGCATCTACCAACTCCAGCGTTCGATTTCAATCCGACACTGCACAGACAACTTCAACTATGACTTTCATCACGGCTTCTGACAGGTAAGTATTTTCTTTATTTATTTTTATTTCTTCTTGATTATTCTTCGTTCATTATTTCTATCATCCCGAAGCTTCAAACCACAGACCCAAGTTCTGAATCCCTCCTTTACATTCCTTCCTACTATCCGAATCCATAACTCAGTCCAGACTCGACGAAAACCCGACCTTACTCTGTCCAAACCTGACCTTACCTTGTCCCGACTCTGTCTAAACCTTATCTTGATTCTATCAGACCCTATCCTGACCTTATCCCGAATTTGTCAAGACCCTGTCCCGACTCTCCCAGACTTTCTGCAACTCTGTCCAGAACCTACCCCAACCGACGCCGGTCACTTCCCCAACCAACGACGGCACCTAAACCGACGTCGGCACCTTCCCAGACCGACGTCGGCACCACAGAGACCGACGCCGGTGACTGTGCAGAATAGTGCTTCTTATCAGGTATGCATTTTTATTTTTTGTCATTTATTTCTGTCATTTTTACCTTTTATTATCTACTTTCGTCAAATATGCCACTTTTTTATCAGTGGGTTGATATCCTTCTAGGGAGTCTTCGTACTTTCGGGATCGGGCGTTCACCTAACAGCCCACCATATCTTTGACTAACGTTTTTCCATGTTTTAGCCTTTTTCTTCGCAGGTGTCATTCCTCCACATCCAAAGAGGAGAATCTTCCAACGTCTGATTTCGGTGTGCATAAATTTATCAGGTACTTCTAGCCTTGACCATTTTCTTTCAGTTTCTTATTTCTTCTTTGAATATAGAAAGCAATTTTGAATAGAAATAGGTGTGTAGAAGAATACCTATTGAGTGCATGCATGTTATATCTAGAATTTTTGAGAACTCCTCTTTGGCTAGAGAATAATGACCTGAAATTATAAAACACTACCACAAACTTGTTGGTTAGACAAATAGTTGGGTGGATTGCCTAGCGTGAGCTAGATCCTAGAAATGAAAGCTTTGTAGGAGGCTATCAATCCACTTGCTTTAAACATTTAGTTGAGATGATAAAATAAATTTATTCTTACACTAAATTACTTTAAAATAAAATTAAACTAGAAAATAACTAAATTGAATAAAAGATAATTAAATGCTTTGTGAAGTTAACCAAAATAAAGTAACTAGTTTGGTTATACTAAAGCTGAAAATTTGTTAAGGAAAAATGGTGGTTTTGGTTTAGTTTATGACAAGAGTCAAAATTAAATGATAAGGTTTTGATTGAGTTGGTAAATTTTTAAATGGGTAAATGATAGTAAAGAAAGGGAAGATAAATGGTAAAAGTTATTATTAGGTCAAGAGGTCAAGATGGCAAAGAGGCAAAAGGGGTAAATGGTCAAGGTGATAAGAAGGAGGTTAAGGGTGAATGGATAAGAGGGTAGGGAGTTAAAGGTATTAAAATATAAGAATAAAATGGGCTAAAGGTGTGAGGTCAAGGAAATAAATAGGCCAAGAAATGGAGTACAAGAAAGTAAACAAATGTTACCTTGACACTTGATGAAGATGGTTTATGAAGATGTTGTTGTTAATGGAGCTTAAGGAAATTTTGGCATAGCTTAATTGCTTTGATATTTTCTTCAATATGATTATGACCGACAAAATGATGACCTCCTTCAAAAACTTTCAACAAGATGTTAAGAACCAAAGACTAACTTCCAACTTTTTTAACCTTGGGTGAAGGAGAGGGGGGTATTTATAGCATTTGTTGTGAAGAATCATTCCAAAAGAGTGGAATAGTGAAATATGGTGAAATTTTATAAGTGGGGCTCATAAATAAGTCAAGGATGAGGTTGGTGGGATTCCCATTTGAGTTGGTGAGTCTCCCACCTTGCATATGCATCTAATTTTGAATGGGATTCATACACATGGGTTTAAATGAGGATTAAAGACTTTTTACCACCCTTTCTTATCTTCATCCAAGCACTTAACTAAGTGGCACACCAAATTTGGCACCATTTTTCATGTGGTGCATAAATAGTCAAATATGAGGTTGGTGGGAATTCCCATTTAGGTTGGTGAGTCTCCCATTTGGGCTAAGAAGTCAAAAATGGGCGCCCTTTATTTTTAAAGAGGGAGGTATCTATTTTTTAAGTCTACTTTCATGTGTGAAGGTAAAATATATGTTGAATTATGGCCCTTAAGGGTAAATTTTCCATATTTCAAGGGGGGCTTGTGATGGTTAAATGAGGTCATTAAGCACATTGGGAAAGGGTCCCAGATGGGTTATGATGTCCCACATCAAGCCACATCATTTCTAAGCCATGTCACTTTCCATATCACCTTCCATGTCACTTACCATGTCACATGCCATGTCACTTGCCATGTCATTATGAATAGTGATAGTGGGTCCCACAATGAATAGTGATAATGAATAGTACTTTTGAATAGTACTTCCAAATAGTATTTTTGAATAATATTATGTCACTAGAAAAATATTTGTATATTTAGTTTAAGAGGTTTTTTTTAGGGATTAATAGGGTTTAGGGGGTTTTTAGGGAGTCTCAAGACATTTAGTTACTAAAAATTATAAGTGTGTATTATTTTAGTATCTACAGTCACCCTAGCCACCAATGGTCACTATGGTAAGAAATAATAACAATTTATTTCCAGCCTCTTACCCTGAACCAAATCTGACTTTTTATCTCCCTACATATTCATAAACCCCTACCAATCTTTTTGAACTTGACATGACTTACTTTGACACTAGTATTGACCTTCTATTGCTATATTTAGTTTACTTTTCATTATCAATCATATATTCCTTCTTGTATTTTATTTTAGTTATTTTTGTTATTTAATGAAATTACTTACTTTTATCCCTTTCAACTTAACTTCTATCAAAGAGTGGATTGATATCCTCTTAGCAAGCTCACGCTTCTTGGATCTAACTTACACTAGGCAATCCACCTTACTACTCATCTAACAACCCTTTTACATGAGTGATTTATTATCTATATGTCATTCTTCCCAAGACAAAGAGGATGTCTTGGCACTCATCTGGATCACAAGTGCATAAATAGATAGGTTATTTTACCACATCTTTATTACTAGTTTCTTACTTCTTCTTTAAGTAGAAACAAGTAGAAATTAAAACATTATGACACGCCCAGTGGGACCTAGTAGTATCTAGGTGCCCTTTTTTTCATTATTATATGCTCATGTAAATAAATCAAAATTTATTTTGGGTATAAAATAAACCTTTCATACATTTTTTACTTGCATGTTTAGCTCATATAGTTAAAGTAAAATCAAAGCAATTAATTGTATATTCACTTCCTTATCACGCACTATACCAAAACACTGAAATCAATTGAAAATCAAAATAAAATAATAAACATAAGTCTCGAATAGGGTTTAATATCTTAACAGATCACCTTCACCCTTTGTCTATCTTACTTGGAGATCATTACCAAGAAGAGAACCAAAACTTAACTCCTTGGTTGAGTCTAAAATCTAAAAATTGATATATACTAGCTAAGCACCTGACACCCTTATCGATGCAATGTGTGACATGAGGGGGTAGGCCTCAATACCAAGACATGTATTGATTTCCAATTTAGTTCATTTTGAGAGCCTTAAACACCTAAAACCAACCATATACTTCTTTTATAGTACCTTTTCTACAAACCAAACTTATTCTTCAGACTCTCCAACTAAGGCATAAGCCAAAAGTGAGATAAAAGATATCATAGGATTTTAAATGCACTTTAGTGTATGTTTTGATTATATTTCAATCTATTTATTTTATTTTATTTTTGTTTATTTTATGAGATTTCCTTCATTCCTTTCTATTTCTCATATGGTTTTTACTAGACAATAATTGAGGAATCAAATTGATTAGGAACCACCTTCCTTTTCTTCTTCCTCCATGGAATATACTTCAGATTTTGAGGGTTTCCCCATTCTTTTACTCCCCCTACCATGCCTCAAATAATTTCCAAAGGTGATACAAATTTTTCCACTTTCCTTGATAACAACCCTATGGCCTTCCAACATTACCTCAATACCCTATCTCACCACACCACTGCTTTGGTTCCTTGTAGTGATCCACCTTATGGTATTCCTCCCCATCTTATAGTTTTCACCACCTCTACCCAAACTTTGATCACCCAAACCTCTTCCTTCACCAATCACCCACTTAATACCTCCATCCAAACTCAATTTGACCACCCAACCAATAACCAAACACCCCCTACACCAACCAAAAAATCCTCTAACATAAGGGCAACCTTACCTTTAGTTACCCAAACTACATCCATTATGGGGAAACCTTCTGCCTACATTGTCACTACCCCCCTCATCACTACCAATCCACCTATCTCCACCCTACTTCAAATTGTGGTGCTTTTTATACCTTCTACCCTTCCACCTATCAGTACTAAGGTTACCACTCACCCCCAACCAGCTAACCATACCATACCTCTAACCTAATCCATATCAATTCCCCAATCTACCAATTAAATCATACCACCTAACGAACTCACATCAATATCTAAACAAATACCCATGATACCCTACCCACACTATGTTCCTAATCCACAAGGATACATAACTCCACATTCTACCCAAACTTTGATGACCATTAACCCTTATGTGGCATCATCTTAACCCTCAATGACTACACACTAATATGTGACATCTTCTTTACCTTCTACTATCTATCCATATATTACATCCACCTAACCCCAATAAAACTTTACATATAATAATAGAACTACCCAACACCAAATAGATTTAGTCAAAATGTTGATGGATAAAATGACCAACCTAGAGTCATATATCTCTAGGGCTCATAACCTCCTATATTGTGACCAAATATGTAATGAACCTATTCACCCATCCATAATTATTTAACCTTATCCTCCTCAATGGAAACTACCCAAATTTTCTAAGTTTCAAAGCAAGGAGGAGCCCCAACAACATTTAAGAATGTTTTGACATTCTTGTTACTTGATTGCCTATGATGATGATTGTATCCTTCGCACCTTTCATATGTCTTTATCTAGACCAACATTGGATTGGTTAGTGCTTTCACTAAGCATTCCATATTTTTCTTTTCCCAACTTGCCCAAACTTTTTTAGACCACTTTTTGATTAATATTTCTAAGGTCTCTATCATCAACCTCTACTCCATTAGGCAATTTGATGATGAATCAATTGATAATTTCATATCTCAATAGAGAGGCCTTATCAATTAGCTTTGTTTATCTTTTCCCCAAACCAAGTTGATCAAAATTTTCTATAAGGATTTTTCCAAACATACTTCCCCTACTCTATAGGTTTAAACCTTCGAGACTTTTGACAAAGCTTTCACCATGGCATACAAACTACAAATCATAGCCATTGACGAGGTGAAGTTGAAGCTAATAAATAAAAACTATCATCAAATCCAATGACCCTTACCCATCTAAAACCACAAACCAATCTAGTTACCCTAACACTAAACCAAAAGCAAATAGAAACATGCTTATCCTTAAAACAACCCCACCTCCAATTGTCAAACAACCCAACCAAACCAATTCCTATAACCCCTCGAATCAACAAACCTAAAATCAAAACTAGGCTATCCCAAAATAATATACTCAACTAGGGGAGTCATATGCTTAATTTTTGGACAAGTTGATCATATCCAACATCATAAAAATTCCCCCTATCAAACCTCCTCTACAATTTTATGCTTCTCAATCCCATGCCTAGTTGGTATAATGAGAATTATCTATGTGATTTCCACCATATCATTGGACATGATGTTAGTAGGTGTAACACCATTAAGACCATTATCCAAAACTTGATTGATAAAGGAGAACTTACATTAGACAATCCCAATTTAGCCTTGAATTAGTCACTTGATGTATTTTGACAACCTTTTCCCAACCATGACCTTTCAACCAATCATGATGATAATAATCCAAAATCATCTCATGCTCATGAGGTCCATACAGTCAATGTAGTTATTAGTGAACCTATTATTGAGGAAAACATTGCCTCAACTGCCTCCTCCTTCACCCCACTTATTGAAGTGATAGAATCACCCTTCATTCCTTTGGATACCCAAATAAAGGAAGAAACTACCTCCTCTCTTTCACTTGATGACATAACAAACTTATCCACCTTTCCTTTGATGAAAATACCAAATGAGGAAACCATTGTCATCACACTTTCCTCCCATACCATAGAATCACCCTCTCTCTCTTTGGAAACCATTCCATAAGGAGAGATCAATTTATCTTCTCCCTCCATGGAGGAAACATATTCCTAAATATTAAACTTGTTCATTAGTGGTAATAGTGAAGAAACCATTCCCTCACCTCAACCTATGGGCTGATATTTGAATACAATTCCAAAGGAACCAAACTAATTTACAAACCCTTCTCTAGACTTGTATAAAGTCTAGAATTCTCCTCTCAACTTAATTTGGATTCATCCACATTTTGAAACCATCTTGGGATCCCTTATCAAAACAAGCATGAACCTTCAACCTCACTTGCATCCACCATTAAACCTATTATCACCTCAATCCCCTCATAAAATACCTCTCTCTCCAAAAACATGGGGGAACCATCCAAACCATCTCCATCCAAAATTATCAAAACACCTTACACCTCTCTAATAAAACCAATCAATAACTTAGGGGTTCTCCCTAATCCTAGCCTTATCCACCAATATTTGAAGTTGGATTTAAACCCATAATGATAGTTTAATTTTCACATACCATGAAGTACTAAAAAGCTCTCCAAGCACATGCCCATAACTTATGGGATGAGGTTGATCTATTATCAGATGAACCTCTCTAGAGCCCATTACCAACCTAACCACCAAATGAACCTATCTAATACTTACCTATTCCCATACTCTCATCTGAGAGTAAGGAGGAACTAAAGTAGCCTTCTATCCCAACACTTCCCCTCATCCACACTATCCATATGGTCAACTGATGTCAGTCCTAACAAAAAGATAAGGGGAAGGCCAAAGTTTCCATTTTAAGGACATATCCTTAAACCCCTCAAAATTTAAATTGAACTCAAACACCATCACCTTCACCTTAACCAAAATCCAAAATATCCATTTTGGGTGCCCTTACTTCCAACCCTTCTAAATCTATCTAGCAAGTACTTTTAAAGTAGTTTCACCAAACACTTGTGAATATGAGCCTATAAAAACTAATTAACACATCACCCCATCATTTCCAACCATTGATAGAGGCTCTATAATCTAAAGAGGTCCAACTTGAATATCCTCAACCTCTTACAACCTTTGTCTAGGCTCTTTGAATTTCCACCCTTATCACATTTAGGGATTCAAAAATACCTTTTGGTCATCTTGAAGATCTTGATCCTCCTCTCTTCATTACTTCATACATCAATAAAACCTACATAAAAATGGTGATGATTGATGGAGGAGATAATATTAAAATTATCTCTACTCGTGTTTATGACCAACTCCAACTGGCAAAGAATATCATGTTAAAAACCTCAATAGTCTTTTATTCCTTTAATGATACTATGGCCACAACCTTGGGAACAATCATCCTCTAGATATATTTAGGACCTCACATGCTTCTATATCTCTTATACATCATAAAAGCCATGTTCTAATATAATGTCTTACTTGGATTCCCTTGGATCCACTCCATGAGCTATGTCCCATCTACCTTACATCAATGTGTCAAGTTTGAACATAAGGGTTAGGTCATCACCATACAAGCTAAGCCTAGTCCTTTTACCTCCTATAACATAACATATCAAACCAACAATGTTACTTTTATTATCTCATCCACCTCACTACCAACTAGCAACAACACCACATCACCACCAACTAATAACAACTCCACCCCTACCATTGATGAAGCTTCAACTAACTCATCTATCCCTTCTTATTATATCCCTATAGATGACCCATTGGAATTCACATTACAACATTTCTCACTTGGAGAGTATCATCGTTTTGCCTTGGATGCTTTCCCTAATCCTCAAGAGTATGGGAACCTTGACCATGATGCTAAATATGATCCTAATATGAGATCCATCATTCCTTTTGGAATTACTAACTATAAAACCAATTTCATCTATGTGGGACTGGATCATCCACTTTTTGCTTCCTCTACCACCTATTTTATCCAACCATTTACCTCTAATTTTTCCTACTTAGATAAACTATAATTTTCCAAATTGTACCTTCATAGGTGTGCCTAGAATAGAGACCCCATGAATTACCTATCATCAAGACCCAAAAACCTCATGATATATTTATCCTTGGGTTTATACCATCATAATAACCCACTAATTAATGCAAACCCATCCCCATCATTTAATAATACATCATATCCCCACTAACCCCATCTCATTCAATGTTTGAGTATTTTAAAATCATCTCTCTTAATATTTTTAGTCAATATCATTAGTTTAGGCCCATGATATATCAAAAAGATGGCCAAACAAAAACCTTTTCTCTTATTCATTCTAAAATGGTAGAAAATGATTCTCCTACCATCCACACCATCCAACATTAGGATAATGATTTTTTTCTCACCTATATAGGTACACCAAATTCTTCTATCCGTAAATACCTTACTCATGAAAAAAAAACCATGTTGAATGAATACACTATAAATTTCAAGTTGGGTGCATATGATAACCCCTTCATTGTAAATATTGGTCAATCCCTATATTCCATAGAGACTTAGGATCACCCCTCTTTCCTTCATTTTCAAAGCATATAATTTACTTGGTCATATTAGGATATGCCTAGAATTGACCCTTCTATTGCTCTCCACAACATTATCATCCATCCCAATGCGAAGCCTGTTAGGAAAAAGCTTCATAAGATGCATCCTCATATCACCCTTATAATCAAATAAGATCTTCAACATCTCTTATCTATCAATTTCATCAAACCCATTGACTATCCCTAATGGTTTTATAATATCGTACCCATTACCAAACCCATATTGGGACTTCACCTATGTATTTACTTTTATGACCTTAACCTTGCTTGTCTAAATGATGACTTCCCTTTGCCTAGCATTGACCAACTTATTGATACTATAGTTGGCCATGAGATTTTGTCTCTCATGGATGGTTTCTCATGATATAATCAAATATTAATTTCCCTCAAGGATTACGATAAAAATTCTTTCATCACCCCTTGGGGAACCTTTTGCTACATGGTCATCCTATTTAGTCTAAAGAATAATGGAGAAACCTACCAACATGTGATGACCTACATCTTCCATGATATCATCCATCAAATCATAGAGTACTATGTAAATGATCTCCTTAGGATATAAAAATATTGCATGGATTATCTATAAATTTTCAAATTTATTTTTCAATGCCTAATCCATTTCCTTGTCTGACTCAACCCCAAGAAATGTGTTTTTGGGGTCCTATTGAGAAATCTTCTTGAATTTATCATCTCTCTTTAAGTAATCAAATTATACCCTAAAAAAGTCAAATAAATCCTCAACATGCAACCTCTAACCCACCTTAAGCAACTTCATAACCTGTAGGGTAATCTCCAAGCCATCCATCATTTCATCTCTCAATTGTCAAATAGATGTCAACATTTTCACCATCTTTTCAATAAAGATATATCTTTTAAGTGGACTAAGGAGTGTCAATAGGCCTTTGTTTCACTCAAAGAGTACCTTCTCTCTCCACCCATTCTCATCCCACATAAATAGGATCAACCCTTATACCTTTATATCTCTACCATTAAACATTCCTTTAGGGTAATGCTCGCTCACCATGATGAATAAAACAAAGAGCAATTTGTCTACTAAATAAGTTAAAAATTTATAGAGTATGAGTCTTAGTACACCCATAATGAGAAACTTTACTTCTCCTTAGTATTTTTGGATACCAAAGTTCATCATTACCTCCTAAAACACAAAACCTTTGTCATTACCAACACTGACCCACTCAAGTGCATTCACTATAAACCATACCAAAACTAGTGTATGGATAAGTAGCTCATGATCTTAGCTAAGTTTAACCTTGAGTTTCTTTATTACAAGTTCATTAATGGGGAAAACATTGTGATAAATTATCCTAAGATCCTTTGATATATAACTAACCACTTCCTCTTATTTTTCTAGATGAGTCCATCATAACTCTTTCTCAAGAGGACATCACCTACCAAATGGCCATGTTTTTCAATGGCTCAAAGTGATAGTGAGGTGGTGGTGCCAAATTTATTCTCATTCCCCTTGATGGTGAACCTCTTACTCTCTCTTTCAAACTTAATTTTGAGTGTATCAGTAATATGGTTTAGTTTGAAGCCCTAGTAATAGGTCTTCAAACTACTCAAACCTTAGGAGTTAAGATGATCATTGTCTTTGGTAATTTCCAAATTATGGTCTACTAGGTCAATATATCTAATCAATGTAAGAATTATGTATGAAAAAAGTATAAACACTTAGTATATGTACTCTTAGCATAATTTTATCATTACCTTATCCAATATATTCCACATTCTACTAATAAGTTTATGGACACCATGCCTTCTTTACTTCCTAGATCCTATCTCAACCTTCCAATTCGAAACTCCTTGCCACCATTCATCATTTCATGACACCCTCTTATATCCACTCCAACCTTCTTACCATTTTTAGTGTGGAATAATATCCATTAGACATTTGGTATGATCAAACCTTTAACTACCTCAACCTCAACATCATTCCTCCCAACCTCTCTAGGAATGCTTGATGAGCCTTTGTTCAAAGTACCTCTCATTATACCATACTAGGGTAAATCCTTTATAAATGTGGTTTAGATAGCCTCATTATCCATTTTATATGTATCCATGAAGTTTACCATGTTATCAAATAAATGCATGATGGAATATATGGGGAACACTTTAGTGGTCTAGCTGTCCCTAAATGTATCCTTTGCTTTAGCTACTATTAACCCACCCTCGATTATGACTATTATGAATATGTAAATAAGTATGTTAAATGTCAATAACATACTAATTTACATCATTTACCTTCAAGTATCCAAGGACTTTTGGTCCTTTTCACAGTGAGGACTTAATATCATTAGAAAAATCAATCTTGATTCTTCACAGTGACACCATTCTATCATCACTACCACTGAGTATTTAACCAAATGGGTGGAGGATATTCCTCTCACTTTGACCAAAGATAACAATATTGATGACTTAATTAATCATCATATCATCTATCATTTTGGTATTCACTATAAGATCATCACCGATAATGGAAAATATTTCAAAAATAAGTAAGTTCAAGGTCTTTATGACACATTTGGCATCAATTTAAGATTTTCCTCACCTTACCACCACAATAAAATGGATAGGTGGAAGAATCTCAAATAACCCTCAACAATATTTTAACTAAAGTGGTTAGGATTAGATCTTACACATCCTTTTTAATTTATGGGCCTATTGTACTATCATTGAACTTTTAAGGGTATTAGCCCTTTCTCTCTAGTCTTCAGAGCAGAGGTAGTCTTACCTCTCAAAGTATATATTCCCTCTCTTCACATATCTTTATAAGACATCATTTTTGTGAGTGATTATCATCACAAGCATCTAGCATAACTTGAGCTACTTGATGAGCATCAGTTAGCAATGCTTAACCACCTTTTCATCTACTAAGAGTGAATTAAACATGCTTATAGCAAGCACTTGAAAGAAAAAGAATTCAACATTGGAAACCCATCCATCAGATTCATAAGCATATCATAAAAAATCAATAAAAGACCCTATGTCAAAATCAATAATAGGTTATCCCAAGAAAGCTGTAATCAACTTTCATATATAGTAACATTAGACTTATTTTGTCGATCAATCTACACCATACATTAAAACATGGACTTATCTATATGGTTCTTATGTCACCTATAAAAGGGGAAAACTAACCCACATAAAGTTACCATACCTATCACCCATTATTCCTTCATATCACCTACCACCCATCTCCCCTTTGTACCATCTATAAATTAAGGGATTCAAAGCTTACTTGACATGATGTGATCAAGATTCCATTTTATCAACTAATTCATGCTAATGCAAAGCATTCAAAAGACTTATGTTCCTTAAGTCAATCTCACTTTAGGTTTATTTTTATCTTTACCAACAAAGTAGCAACATACCTTTTTTGTCACCCTCTCATAATTGGTTCATGTGTTCATTTAGACATTTTTCTTATGATTCTTATCTTGTTTTTTCCCACATCTAGTTTTGTTATCTTACTCTATGTATAACCACGTCAACAACCATAATTTTAAACCACATCAATAACCATAATAAAACCATATATAATCATAAACATCATGAACCATATCACATCTATAATAATAAACCATAACCATGTCACATGTCCATGATCATAACCATTTATCAAAAACATAATAACAATAATTGTAACATCATAATCATAATAACAATAACCATTTACCATAAACATCACAACCATTCATCATAAATAATAACATAACCACCAAACAAAACATCCTAACCATAATCATTAACATCATATCCATGAACAAAACAAAACATAATCATAATCACATAAAATCAATCATCTTAAACATTATTCATAATCATCACATGCCTAAGATAATGAGTCCACATCTCATAAATCATAAAACATCACAACATTTAAACCATAAATAATGAACCATAAAATAACATCTATATATCATCATCACATCATGTCATCAAAATAAATAGTAAATATAATCATGTGCATCTCTCACTCTTTAAAATATACATCTCACTATATTAACTCATAGGATAGTATCAAAATCATGTGCATCTATATCTATACATCTATACATATCATATCATATCATATACTATGCCCCTAGGGTACCAATACCATTAGCCCCTCCTACACTACCACTTCCATTTATTGCCTACCCTCTTAAGGATCCTACCTACCCACTCACTAAAGTATCCCATTGACCTGGAGTCACTACCTCTACACCACCTACCAAGCTGGCTCTATACTCACCCCATCAATGCTCTTGTAGACATTGTGTCAAAAATATGGCCTCATAATATCATAACTCCTCAATAATGGCCAAGTATTGTGTTATAGGAATACTACTTGGTGGTCCCACTAATGTTTTATCCACTCCTCTCTACCTCAAAGTGTCCCTATTTTGGGTCACTAAGTCTAATGAAGTCCTAGCTTGGTCCCTCTCCCCCATCATAGTGGGAAACTAGCCCTATAAAGTCACAACCTAGCCCTATAATGTGGCCACATATCCCTATAATGTTGTGATATACACCTATCCAAAAACTAGTGTTTATCCTTCCTAATCATCATGGATACCCACTATACCTTTACCTATGGACCCCCACTATATGGGTCCACATCCATGGGTTGCCTGCCCCCACCATCCCATCTAAAATTTGTGGCTGCATAAATGACCTAATAACATGCTACATAACCATAAAAAACTAACATCATATATCTCTTCTCTAATTGGAAACTCCTCACAATCAAGAACCACCTCCACTATTTGTGGCACTAGGAGAAAAAACTTAGAATCTTCCTTATTTCTATCTAATTTTCTCTTTTTCTTAAGTGTGAAAAGAAGAAACTAGTGGAGAAGGCTGTGTAGAAGAATACATGTTGAATGTGCACATGTTAAATATATAATTTGTGATAAATACTCTTTGACTAGGGAAGAATGACCTATAATTATAAATCACTACCACAAAAATTATTGGTTAGACAAGTAGTTGGATGGATTGCTTAGTGTGAGCTAGATCCTAGAAGTGAAAGCTTTTTAGGAGGCTGTCAATCCACCTTATTTAAAAACTTATGTTGGTAAATGAAAATAGAAAAAATTTCATAAGATGATATCAAACTAAAACTAATAACAACAAATAACAAAAAATTAATTAATAAAACTAAATTCTTTTCTTAACTGGCTAAAATAAAGTAACAAGTTTAAATAATGTGAATGCTAAAAATTGGTTAACACAAAGTTATGGTTTTTGGTTTTGATTGATTTCATAAATGTCAAAAGAATGATTTTTTTTTTGGGTTGCAAAATGTTTGGGATGGTGAAGGGAAATATTTTAAATAAAACAAGAGGGATAAATGGTAAAAAAGAGGGCCAAGAAGGTAAAGGGGCAAATGGTCAAAATGAGGTCAAGAAGGTAAAGGGGTAAAGGGTGATCAAGATGGAAAATAGATATGGGTAAGAGGATAAAATGATAAGAGGGTAAGTAAGGAAGTGAAATAATAAGGCCAAGTAGAAAGTAATAAATAAATTTAAATAGCTAAACATTAAGATTACCTTAATGCTTGAAGATGTTTATTGATGAAGATTAGCTTGTTGAAGATCCTTGATGATTTTGGTAGAGTTTCATTTCTTTGTGCTCTTTTTATCTAAGATTTGGATGAATTCCAAAATTATAACCTCCTTCAAATACCTAAAAAAATATGTTAATAATAAAATATGAACTTCCCACTTAACCTTGGGTGAAAGAGAGGGGGTATTTATAGCATTTATTGTGAAGAATCATGCCCAAATAGGGAATAGTAGAAGTATGGCACCATTTTCAATGTGGTGAATGAATGATTCAAAATATGAGGTTTGTGTAATTTTCACCTTGATCATGGGTCTCTCGTTTGGGTTGGCATGTCTCCCACCTTGCACATGAATCCAATTTTGAATGGAAATCATGCACATGGGTTTAAATGAGACCAAAGACTTTTCACCACCCTTACTTATCTTCATTCAATCACTTAAATATATTTCACACAAAATATGGAACCGTTTTACATGTGGTTCATGAATGAGTCAAAGATGAAGTTGGTGGGGATTCCCATTTGGGTTGGTGAGTCTCCCATTTGGATTAAAAAGTCAAAAATTGATGCCCTTTATCTTTCCCAAAGCACTAAAGAGGTAGGTATCTCATTTTTAAGGAAACTTTCAAGTGTGAAGGAAAAATACATGTTTAATGATGGACCCTTAAGGGTAAATTCACCATATTTCAATGGGGCCCCTTATGATGCTTAAATGAGGTCATTAAGCACCTTCAGAAATGGTCCTAAGTGGGGTATGATGTCCCACATCAAGCCACTTCACTTATAAGCCATGTCACTTACCATATCACCTTCCATGTCACTTACCATGTCACATGCCATGTCACTTTCCATGTCATATGCCATGTCATCATGAATAGTGATGGTGGGTCCCATAGTGAATAGTGATAGTGAATAATACTTCTGAATGGTACTTTAAAATAGTATTTTTGAATAGGATAATAGTGATTTAGTTAGGTTAAAAATGTTTGGTTGAGGGTTAATAAGTTTTATGGGGTATTAAGGCATTTAGTCATCAAAAATTATAAGTGTGTTGTTTTCTAGTGTCTACATTTTACCCTCTTTTGTTATGTAGCTTTGAATTAACATGCTACAAAACAAAAATTAATAACTTGGTTAAAGTGTAGGGTGGCCTAATTATGGGAAGAAGTGTTCCCTTTCAAATTGAGATTCAATGTGGAAAGGCCAAATGAGGTATATGTTTGATAAGTAGTTGGTGGGGAGGCACTAGGTGGAGCCATAAGGTAGCTAGGCATGTGAAATGCCAATGGATGAAAGGCAACTAAGCATCATAGTCAAGGTTTTGTAAAGACTAAATCTAGTAATATTGGTAAAAATAAGGTTGTTTCTATAATTTCACATGATAATAATAATCATTCAACAATGTTGGTCATAACTAATAGGGTTAGGCCTATCAAGACTTCTAGGCATGGTTAGTGTTGGTCACAAGTATCTAGGGTAGGAAGTACTCCTTTAAAATAACATAATTAGTCAGGTTGTGGATGAGGTGGTGAAATTTTTTAGAAGTTTAACATGGCAAGGTTAGTCAGTGCAATCAAAATTCATAATAAAACATGCTAATGGTCTAGGTCAAAAGTAACCAATGTTAAAGTGGACATAGTGAAAGCATGGGTGGATTTGGTATGGGCTAGAAGGGGATGGTTGAGCTGACTCTGGATGCACTAAAAAATTGGATGATGTCTACAAATTTCTATGGATAGGAATCCAAAAATAAAATTAGGCTAAATGTAATTCTTTTAAGGAGGGAAGTGTGGGTTAACTTAGTTTCCCCAACTTGATGTATCATGTAGCTAGGTACAGTTGAAGAAGTTAGAGAAAGGGAAGCTCCAAAGGGTGGAAAAGATGGCTATCAAATAATGTTTAAATAGGTTTGGTATAAATGGTGGATGAGATTACTTAGGATGTAATTAGATGATTATGTCAACTATGCAAAAGGAATTTAAAGTCATGGATAAACAAGTTTAAGTGTGAAATTTATTCCACCTTTTTAAAGAAAAGAGAAGGGAGAAATATTCTTTACCAAGATTTAGAAAATATAACACTACTTAAATTTCCATGGTGACCTGATAGGTTCTTTCATCACCATCTAAATAAGCCAACATTGTGTACACTCCATAATAATTTCATTAATAGGATATGGAAGGGTATTATTCAACTATTTAGGGAAGCAAAGTAGAAGAGTGGGTAAATGAGAAGTGGAAAAGATTTGAACCCTTGATCTTTGAGTCAATGGGGACCAAAAATAAGTAAGCATTGAGTTTTGAGGTAATTCATAGAAATAATCTAAGGGGTTTTATAATATGGAGTGAGGTGAATAATAATATTAATTAAATGAGGGAGTAGGTTTTGGATTTCATGAATTAAATCAAGGGCATGGAGGACATGAGGAATCATATAAAGAGATGTACATAAAGGTGGTATAACTAGTGACTGTACTCTAAAGAGGTGGAGGTTGAATGGGGGAAAATAAAGGGAATATAACAAGGGATGAGGTGAAGGTGGATCAAGAGATGGATGAAGAGATAGGTGACGTAAAAAATGAGGTCTTATATAAAGATGAAGTTGGAAAAGGATAGAAGGAATAGGGCATGGACATATAGGAAAAAAAGAAGGTTGGGAAGAATAAGGAATGTCATCAAGGGAGATGAAAATAATTAAATGAAACTGATAGAAGAGAAAAAAAATAAAATGTAGAAGATCAAAGGGTGAGGGATGCACTAAAGAATGACCTATTAGAGAATTGAAAAATATGGGGAAAGAAGTGTAACAATCATGAAGGGTAAGAGGAGGATGAGAAAAAGGGGAGACCATGAAAGGGTTGAGAATAAATCATAAAAATACTAAGGAGAAAATAATTTAGTGATGAAAATGAAAAGCAAGAAAGTACATGGAAGAAAAGGAAGTAGGAGGAAAAAAGAGTGACATGAGGACACAAGAAGGATGATAGGAGAGTGAAGAAGTAGGTGATAGCTTGATCAAGTAAGCATGGATGATGATAGGCAAGGAGAGGAACAATGAATCAAAGTGGATGGTGGTTTTTGAGATGAGAATGGGATGGAAAATTGGAAAGGGGTTAAGAGTAATAAACGAAAGCAAAGGATGGGAGGACAAGAAGGTGAAGAGATAAGGTCAGTGTCAATCATCTTGTTAGAAGAGGTTGACAAGTTGAAGGGGTGATGAGGTGGTGAAGAAATAGGGGAACATAATGAAAGGGAATGAGATGAAGATAAAGGATGAAGATCAGGGGTGATAAAAAAAAAGTAAGAATTGAAGCAAGGATATACAACATGGATACTCACATAAATGTAAAAGATAAGAGATACCAAGATGGAAAGAGGAAACAAGGAATCCAAAAGGAAAAAGGCAAGAAGAAGAAAAGATGCAATTATGGAAGGCTTCCCAAAGGATAAGTGAAAGTGCATGGTGTAGATTGGTGAATAATTACCATAATGATCCCATTTTTAGTAGGATGAGAGACATAGATGGGTAAGCTAGGATAAGAACAAAAAATATTACTAAGCACCACAAATGACCTTCAGTGGATCTAATCCAAATAAGAAGTGCTTTTGTAAGGAGGTTTCACCTTCTAAAATTTTTTGAGGGTAGAAGCTTAGAGATAACATTTACCACTATGAGCTAAGTTTTAGGATGTGGGATTCTATCAGGATCTGCATAGCTAGTTTGGCCAAGGTTTATCACCACTATGAGCCATGTTTTAATGGTAGTAGTGAAGTGACAACATGTAAATAATTTCTTTGGAAACTAAGTATATTATAAAATTAATGAAGTTAGAAACATGGTGAGTGATAGAGGATGGAACTTGCCTAACCCAATAGCTGCAAGGGTAGGCTAGACAAACTATGGCCATGTTTACATCCTCTATCCTAGCTCCCTAAAAAATATGACTTGGGGTTATACTTAGAAGAGGTCTGTATATTAGGGAGCTACATGGTCTAAGATATTAGTTATATAATTGAATAAGGTGATCATACCTCTGCCATAGATGAACTCTCAACTAGCATATAAGAAAAGGATACCATGTTCAAACAAGCACTGTTAATGGTTGGGGTCTAATGTTTAAAGCCTATGGCAATGGGCTGGTAGTAATATGAGGGTAGAGGGGATAGGAAGGTGAATTTATTTTTATGAATTTTTGGTAGCCTAACTTTTATGGAAGAGTTTCTATAGTGGCAAGTATTTGGGAGTTACCACCACCAGTAATAGTGGTAGTTGTGAAGGCATGATCATTACAATGGCCCATGGTTAGAATCCAATTTACGTCAATCAAGATAAAGTTGATAATGATTAAAATGACCACAAGGCATACAATGATTTTAAGATGACAAAGTAAGGAAAGACATCAGATGTGGATTAGATGATAAGGGCAACAAAAAGATATCATGATGGTTCGTAATGATTTTATCAAGATGACCAATTAGATCAAAGTTGATGTGTCCATACAAAAAGGTAAGTAGACATGATAATTTAAATTGGGAAGACTATTCAATGGAATTAATGACATTGTATGACATTTCTAGTCAATGGAATGGAGAATCATATCAATGAGGAAGAATGGTCAGGTATTCTATTTAAAGAATCATGATAAGGATGAATGTCTATCATTGATTTATTTGGTTTTTTAGGTCATAAAGAGTATAGAGAACTAAACAAGGTTGATGATGGAAAATAATGGGAAAAATGGTGGAGATAATCAATAACCCTCATGACCCAAAATAATCAATATGGTGAATGTGTAGATCTAATGGATACTATAATATGTAATGGTAATAATCAAAGTATTGTTAAATAAATAACAAGAGGAAAAGCAACAATGACCAAAGATTAAGACTGAACTCTTACCTCTACAAAAATGAAGAAGGTAATAATTTTACAACACAAGATACATGGCTAGAAAACATGATCATCAGTCTATCTATGGAGGGAACCCTCACTATCTAAGGGGATGTGCACTAATGCAGCAACTAATGGTACCTATGCAACTAAAAAAACTAGAGGAGAGGGATATAATGGCTTTAATAGGTGAGTAGGGTGAAAGACCCAGACCATAATATGAGTCTCATCCTATGGGGATGAATGTGGGAGATTAGAATAGAGTATACCCTTTAGTGGTTGCTAAGATAAGGAATGTTACAGATGTTAGTTAAAGGAGTAATTAAGTATAAGGATGAATTAACATAAATAAAACGTCACCTAATAATCAACCTAGTGCTTAAGTAGGAAAATAATATATGTAGGGGCCCTAGGTGAAGCATGGATAGTATGATAACTTTGTGTGTACCATGCAAATTTTTCCACCTTAAATAAAATATTGTAAAGTTTATTGTAAACATGTACAAAATGTGTTGGATGTTTTTGGTAAAATGTTATCATGATTAAGGTTGTGTGGATACTTATGAATGTTATGGTTATGGTTATGGTTGTTGTAATCTTTCTTAATGTAAAAAATGAATGATTATTGTTATTGCAACATTCGATGGTAAAAGTCATGATGAAAACATCAAATAAGCACATTAAGATAATAATAGGGAATGATGCTTTGTTTTTGATAAGGACTAAAAATAGACCTAAAGTAGAATTGTATTAATGAATATAATCCCTTCAAACACTATTCATGAGTGGTCATTAGTTGATTAAAAAAGTATCTTCATCATAAGGTGTCATGTAAGCTCAAAATCCCTTGATTTATATATAGTCTAAAGGGAAGATGGGTGATAGGTGGTGTGAAAGGTAATGGGTGATATGTATGATAACCTCATGTGAATAAGTTTTCCCCTTTTATAGGTGACCTAAGAATGGCAACAGACAAGTCCATGTCATATGCTAGATGTAGACTAATCAATGTAGGAAGTCTATATGTGAAAATTGATTATGGCTTCCAACTTATTATGTTGCTTGAGAGTTGATTACAGATTAGAATTTGTTGTGATAGTGGGTATTTTTATTTATTTCTATATATGGGAAGCTAATTGATGTGGGAAGCTTCTAATAAATTAATCTACTTTTGACAAAGTTAACATATCCATCCTTGAAGGGAGTGGTCTAAGATTATAGGCTTTATTTAATGTTCTTGATAGTTGTCATTTAAGGGAGAAGTCTACATTACATTTGGTAATTTTTATTTTATTTTTTGGTACCTATCCTTCAAGGAAACAATCTACAATGCTTAAAATATTAACCCAAGTAGTATTTTGGTATCCAAATTATGTCTAGATGCAATGTGTTTATACATAAACAAGTCTAATTAGGTTCAGAGGTTTACCTTTATGAGGGAGAAATGGTGTGGTTTTGAGAGACAATGACCATTGGATTCCATCTTTTTATAAATGAAAAGTATCCATGAGAACCATACTATGGGTAGAGCCATGGTACCCATATTTAGGATTAGGCTATGATTGTGATGGTTAATCGCATGGTTTTATGTTGTAATCAATTTTTATTAAAAGGAGAGGAGAAATATGGGTGAAGGTTAACATCTCATAATCAAGGGATGAGCTTAAGTTAGACAAAAAAAGTGAACTTGATCCTTCTTTAATATAAAAATGGATGTAGAGATGAAACATTGAGGGGCTCAGGTTCTTGTTTGCCTTTAAGAGAGGATAAATTATAAGCTCTTGATCCATACTTATGGGTAATTATGTAGGGTCCAAGACAATTGAAAGTAAACTTACCTCATTTACTCTTTTCCGTGTTGGTCACATGTTGGTTTTCCTTTAGGATGAGGTCTCTGATATTTAATTCCCATTGTTTGAGGTACTTATTATAATTGAATTGTATATGTTATTGATAGACATGGAGGTGGGTGAGGGATATTAAATAACACTCGTCAAGTAGCTTAAGTTGATTTAAATGGTGATGACAAAAATCTTTCTTAGAAATAAGCTCTTAAAAAGATATTTGAAGAGAGTGGATTTGGACTTCAAGAGGAAAGACTACCTCTATTCTGAAGACTAAAGAGAAAGGGGTAGCACTTAGAGGTTTGAATGCTAGTATGATAGGCCCATAAAGTGAATGGGATGTGTAAGTGCCAATACTAACCTAAAGTGTTGATGGTTTTGGTGAGAATTTTGTTAAGGATTTTGTTAGAGGCTTCTACTTATCCATTTTATTATGGATGGTAAGGTGAGGAAAATATTATATCGATGGAAAATATGTCAAATAGCCCTTAAACCTACTTAGTTTTAAAATATTTACCATTATCAATGATAATCTTATGAGGAACACTGAAGCGATAGATGATATGATGGTAAATAAAGTCAACAATCTTCTTTGCTTTCGTTGAGATAAGAGGGATAACTTCCACCCACTTGGTTAAACATTTGGTGGTTGTGATGATGAATTTATGCCACTATTAATAATGGGGGTTAATTTCCCCAATGAGATCAAACCCCCATTGAGACAAAGGCCAGAAGTCGTTGGATACCTCAAGGCTATTTACTGGCATGTGATGTAAATTAACACGTTGTTAACATTATACACACTTTTGTACATAATCACAATAGTCTTATTTTAGTGTGGGATAATAGTGACAAAGGTAAAGGATACATTTAGTGACCGCTAAGATGTTAAAGTGTCCCCCACGTATCTCATCATGTGTTTCCTTGATGGCATGGGAAGCTTCATGGCTACGTAGGCAATGAAGAAAGAGATCATCAAATCCATGTTTATAAAGGATTCCCCTTAGGATTGTGTAATGAGAGGTGCTCTAAATAAAGGCTCTTTGGGAGTTCCTAGAGAGGTTGGGAGGAATGATGCCTAGGTTAAGGTAGTTAAGAATTTGGTCATACCAAATGTTGGGTGAGGATTCCTCTACACTACAAATGATAGGGAGATCAGATTGGTTATAGGATGGAGTGGTAAAATGATGAATGGTACCAAGTATTTTCAAATTGGAAGGCTAAGAAGGGATCTAGGAAGCAAGGCAAGACATCATATCTATGAATTTTTTGGTAGATTAAGGAACAAATTAGACCAAGTAATGTTTAAATGATGTTAAGAGTTTGTTAACTTAAAGTTTATATTTTTTTAAGACATCATTCTTACATTGATAGGATCTATTGAATAGGTTGACCATGAGTTGGGAATCTCCAAAGACAAATTTTCTTAATTCTCAAGGCTACAGAAGTTTGAAGACCTATCATTAGGGCTTCATACTTATCCATATTATTGGTACATTCAAAGTCAAGTTTAAAGGAGAGAGGAAAGGATTCACCATCAAGAGGAATGAGGATACTCTAGCACCCCCTCCTTGTTGGCATTTCAAGCCATCAAAGAACATGGTCATTTGGTAGGTTATTCCATCCTCTTAAAAAAGAGTCATGATAGCTTCATCTAGAAAGGCAAGAGGTGGTGGTTGGTTGATTGGTAAAGGATATTTAGCCAATTCTTCAAAAATGACCTACTCTTTAATCAAATTTTATTTTAGAAATTCAAGGTCAAATTTAGCTAGGAGTATGAGCTACTTAGCCATACACTAATTTTGATATGGTTTAGATTGCATGTACTTGAGCAAGTCAGTATTAGTGATGACATAGGTTTTATGATTAAGAAGGTAGTGGTGGATTTTGGTGGTTACGAAGGCCAATGCTAAGTATAGTTTCCTATTATGTGTATACTGAGTCTCATACTCTACAAGCATGTGGCTAATGTAGTATATGATTTACCCTTTGTGTTGTTCATCTCAATGATCCAATGTTTCCCCTATGGAATGGTCAGTGGTAGAGATATAGGTAAAAGGGGTGCTTATCCTTAGGAGGGGTGAGGATAGGTGATGATAAAAGGTACTATTTTAGTGAATCAAAGGCCTTTTGATAATTTCCATTTAAAATAGACATCCTTCTTCAGAAGGTGATTGAAAAGTTAGCACTGGTCTAAAATTTGGGAAATTAAATGGTTAATGGATTGAAGTTTTCCTTATAGGATATGGAGCTACTTAAGGTTGGTTGGACGAGGCATGTCCAAAATTGTTTTAACTTTAGCAAGGTCTACTTAAATTTCATGAAGAGAGATGATAAAGCCAAGAAGCTTTACTAAAAATATGCAAAAAATGCATTTATTGGGATTAAGGAGAAAAAGAGAATAGGCAAGGTGTTCAAATATGATTATAAGAACAATCATGTGATATTTTTGGAGTTTGGATTTCCCAATAAGGTCATCCACATAGTCTTTTAAAATCTTATGGATGATATCATGGAAGATATAAGTCATAGCACATTGGTAGGTTTCACCAATGTTCTTTAACCCAAAAGACATGACTCTATATCAAAAGGTCCCCCAAGGGGTGGTAAAGGTAGTTTTATGTTAATCTTTAGGATAAATCAAGATCTAATTATAACCTAAAAACCTATCCATGAGAGATAACATCTCATAGCTAACTATGAGATGAAAAATCTAGTCAATGCTAGGTAGAGGGAAGTCATCCTTGTGGTGGGCAAGGTTAAGGTCATGAGAGTCCACATAAATGCATAGACCGCTAGTGACTTTGGTGATAGGGATGATATTCAAGACCCATTGGGGGTAGTCAATGGGTTGAATGAAATTTATAGATAAGAGGTGCTAAAGCTCTTCTTTGATAAGAAGGGATATGCGAGGATACATGCATTGAAGTTTATGTTTAATAGGCTTGGCATCATGATGAGTGACTATGTTATGGGTAGCAATGTTGGGGTCAATCTAGGGCATATCACTATAAAACCAAGTGAATGTTATGATTTGCTCTTGGAGGAAAGAGGAGAAGTCTAGAAGTTCCTAAACATTTAGTGATTGGCACAATTTGACAATGTAGGGGTTATCTAGGGTGCCCAAGTTGATATCTATGGTGGATTAATTTGACATGGTCAAAGCTTTAGGAGGAAGGGATTTGTGGATAAAATAATCCCTTGCATAAATGTAGGTAATAATGGAATCATTATTTTAATGTTGGGTATTATTGATGGAAGGATAATCATTCTCTACCATTTTAAGGTGTATAAGTGGAAGGAGTTTGGTTTCAACACCCTTTTGGTAGATGAGAGGGCCCAAACTAATGGTTTTGACTAGAAAAAAAGTTAGGGTGGATGATTTCAAGGTCTTGAAGTGGAGGAAGTGGTTGGGTTGATGAGGATGGGATGTTTTCTGATGAGTGTCATTTAACTCCTCATTTAATCAATATTTAATTGATGTCCTATCAACCAGGGTTGGTGTCCAAAGTTGTCTACAATAATGTATAGGATGGTATATCTAGAAGGATACTTATGGGGGTGTTTTATTGTCCTATTGATCTGTAAAAACTAGTAGGAACTTCACTACTTTTTATAAATTTTTACCAAGATCTCTTAAGTTCTCAATTCCAAAATTTAAACTGAATTGGTTAATCAAAAATTTCTCAACTTATAAGATGTTGGAATGATTAAAAGCTAATGAAAATTTGATCCAAATCAAGTTTCAAAATTGAAATAAAGGTGAAATGAAAGTTCACATCAATTATCCATTGAAACCATCAAAATTTTCAAATTCCCAATTTACTCAATTCTTGTAAATGATCAAATGATAAAATTTTGCATTTTGATTAAATTCTAAATTATAATCTACAAATTAACTAAAACTAAAATGCAAAAAAGAATTCAAAAATCAAAACACAGAAATTGTTTATGGGGTTCAGAATTCCTACATCCTCGGGTTCTTATTGAACTGGTCCATTAATGTTTCTCAAAATTTCAAGCCAAAATATACTTACAATCAACAATAGATCATTTTTCTCTGTAAAAATAGTGGTTTATACCTTCAAAAGACCTTGGCTGACTCAACACATCCTTCACCTTCCTGAATCACACACAGAGGCTTTTCCAAATCAAAATTAGAAAATTTTGTAGCTCAAAATGACATAACCAATTCTTTAAAATGGGAAAAAAAATATACAACATAGAGCGTATCAGAATTCTAAGTAACTTTGTAGTTTACTCTGAGCTTTAGTTCGGCCTCTAAGGGCTCCAAAATGACCAAATACTACAAATAGGTCTATTATGTTCCCAAAACATAGTCAATAATTAACCCCATTTAAATATATTGTTGTGCCTTTTTAAACATGTTGCCACACACAACTCAAGTAGTTAAGCCTTATCCCTTTTGATGGATAGGTCATGGGTTCAACTCCATCGACATAGCCTTTTGTTCTAAACTTTATCAAATATCACACATATGTGGGGATAATAAGTTAAAAAGGCTTTGTATAGCCTTGTATCCACCTTATCATATGACGAGATAGCCTTTTGACTAAGGTATGTAATGACTCAACCCCCAAATTAGCACGTAGATGTGGTTTATGCGGGTGATTAGATGGAATATGTTGTAAGGATTATCACAAGCTATGTTGACTCAGATGTTTGGTTACTTAGAACCTTCAGATATGGGCTCATTCTCCTCGAGCTGGGATTAACAAGTTGTGAGCTGGCAGTGAACTCGACATTCATGCTGGCAACCTTGACAAAATGCATTGATATTAATCCCACATGTGGGAGTTTATAATGAAAAGTGGAATTTAAATACCAATTCAAATACAATGCAATATCAAATTAGGAGGTCAAGGCACTCCTCCTTAAAAAGAGTGTGTTGACCCTCATTGAAGGCTCCCAGCGAGCAAATAATAGGGCCCATTTGTCCAATTACACATTGTCAAAGACAAAAATCAACCAAACCCAAATTTTTAGACTCCCATTGACTGCCACATGTCACCCCCTGATTAGACCACTTGGCATGTCCACATTACACCACGTTATCTTGTGACACCACATTTTTCCCCTATCACATCAAAAATTTAGTGGAACATATCTTTTGCATATAGTGTCTATTTTACAAACCATGAAAAGCATTGGAAAGCTCTTGATGAGCTATATGCTATGAAATCATTCTAATCAAAATATGGAGACTTAAATTTTTTAACAAATGGAGAGATCCTCCTGGATCAAACCTCCCCACTAAGCACTTTTGGACCCCAAAAGCATGGTCTCCATTAAAATGCTTCTACAAAAACATCATTACAACATATCATGGTAAAAATTCAACATTCAAACTAAATCCTTGAAATGTCATTGAAAAACAAATATCTACCCATTACCACATTGTGGATAGAAAAAAATTGCTTGCTTAAATATTGCATCTCAAAAATGGTGCATCTGCCAATCACTGCAAATTGTTCACCAAGTGCAACTACAAACCAATTTGTTAGTGTAATAAAATTACATACTATTTGTAACCATAATTGATAGTTACAATAAAATGCCCAAAATGAGTAAGGGACTTATAAAATGTGCAAATATCATGCATGGATACAAATAGTTTGTATAATTATTAAAATTACAAATGGTGCCCATAAAGGGTCTTATAAGCCTCTATTTACACAATATAAAAGACAACATCTAAACTGCAATGAAAATTTATCAAAATAGACATACTGATCATGCCCATATAAATTGCATATACTATTGTCAAGGTTTAAAAATGAAGTTTCAAAATCCCAAACATGAGAAAATAATCCAAGTATGCTAAACTTGTCCCGTGCTTTTTCTCTACAGGCCACTCCAATAAACCATATCAACATTCCAAGCATGGTAATTGTCCTTTATGCATTATTAATCCACTAGTCATGACAACATGAAAGTCAAAAATTGTTTACCCACCCTCTTAGTTAGATTTTCCTGATTAGTTGGTGAGATTTCTTTAGTTGATTTAGTAACATTTGTATGGGTTGATGTAACTTCATTAATTACCTTATTGATAGGTTTATAAACCATTTTAATCTTTTCATTACTAGGATGGTGTGATGGTTGAAGTCTCTAACACTTTTCAACCCGATGTCCACTTATGTTATAATGAGTACAAAAACTTTTGTCCACTCTTTTGGAAAACATATTCTTATTTCTACTCTCACAACTCTATCTAGGAGAATAGCCTTTCAAAATCTTTCCTAAAAAAGATTTACATTTCTAACATTTGGCTACACAATGATTAGACACTCCAAAAAATTCCATGGATAAATGTGCCACAAATTTTGTGTACCATAATCAAAAGGAATGTTAAAATATTTATGTTGTCTAGTAAAATTAGAATCAACATTATTACAATTGTGATGAAAAGAATGTGTTTTACCTTCCATCCAAGATGGTTTACACTTCTTCATAGCACATATTGCTTCTACTTTCTCAGAGCATTCACTTATTTCATTCTAAATACCAAATCTGTATTCTAACCCTGCATGATTAGGCTTATTCTCTACCCAAATGGGGTTAGTATCACCTTGACCATCTTTTCCTAGGCCTTTTCCATTAAATCCCATTTTAAAAAGTAATTTTGAACCTATTCCTTTTGTATATTATTCAAATTTACCAAAATAATTGTTAATAGATTCTTCATGGGAAAGAAAATCAATTGACGACTTACATTCACTTACAATTTTTTCATCTGTCATAGTTCCTGCATCTGTAGTGGAAGGCAAATCCTTCACTTGTCCACCATTATATAGTTTTTCCATGAGCTCATCCTTGGATCATAACTCCATTTTCAAATGGGTAATCTCCTCATCCAAGGAGTACAATTGAGCTCTCATGAATGCATTCTCTTCTTAGATCTGTTGGTTGTATGCTTCAAGCTCATCAAGCTTGGCTTTGTTTGACAACTTGCCCATTTCACCTGTCGAATCACAAAAATTGAAATAAATGCCAAAATAGAAGAAAAAATAATAAGCAACTATTAAATCCCATTGATTAACTGCTTTGATACAAAAATTTGATCTGTATACACCAGTAAGAACTTCACTACTTTTTATAAATGTTTACCAAGATCTCTAAAGTTCTCAATTCCAAAATTTAAACTAAATTGGAAGTGGAAACTTCTTAACTTATAAGATGTTATAATGATTAAAAAATGATGAAAATCTTATCCAAATCAAGTTTTAAAATTGAAATAAAGGTGAAATGAAAGTTCAAATCAATTATCCATTGAAACCATCAGATTTTTCAAATTTTTGATTTACTCAATTCTCATAAATGATCAAATGATTAAATTTTAAATTCTAATTAAATTCTAGATTATAATTTTCAAATTAACTAAAACTAAAATGTAAAAATAAATTCAAAAATAAAAACATATAAATTGTTTACAGGGTTTGGAATTCCTACGTCCCCAAGTTCATATCGAACCGATCCATTAATGTTGCTCAAATTTGCAAGCCAAAATATACTTACAATCAATAATAGATCATTTATATTTGAAAAAATAGTGTTTCAGACCTTTGAAATAAATTGGATGACTTAGCACATCCTTCACCTTCCTCAATCACATGCAGAGGCTTCTCCAAATCAAAATTGGCAACTTCCATAGCTCAAGATGACATCACCAATTCTACAAAATGGGAAAATGAATATACAACACAGAGCATATGATTATTATAAGAAACTTTTAATTTTCCTCTTGATCCAAAAATTGAAATCTTTGGTTGAAATATAATTCAAAAAAATATAACAAGGTAATTCAAATAATGTTATCTCTGAGAAGAGATTTCTTATTGATAAAATTTGCAGACCCAAACATATGCTTATCTCTAAGAAGAGATGTCTGATTTCCATTTCAAGTTAAATATTAATTTATACATGTTTTGAAGGTGGGATTATTATGTGTAAGGTTACCAATCTCAAGGGAAATCAATTGGTTCAACTTCCATGATTTACAACAATAGAGAATTCGAGGAATTACTATTTTTAGAAACTTACTATTTTTAGACTGCACTACTAAAATTGAAATTTAGGGCACTTCCATTGGGTTTTTGGGATTCAAAGTTCATTAATTAGAGATCCATGCCATCTCATGATTTTTCCCTCATTATTAGCTTTCCAAGGGTTCAAACGGTGAGTCAATTGGAGCTATGGTGCAAAAGTTATGGCTCTCAGAAGTTTTGTCATCAATTGGGGTGGACCCATCACCGGAATTGTTGCCTGAATTGTTGCCCAGACCAACTCCCAGCTTTGTTTTAGCCTCTAAGGGATCCAAAATTACCAAATACTATAAATGGGTCTATTTGTTTCCCAAAACATAGTCAATAATTAACCCCATTTAAATATAATGTTGTGCCTTTATAAACATGTTGCCATGCGCAACTCAAGTGGTCGGGCCTTATCCCTTTTGATGGATATGTCATGGGTTCAACTCCATCTATATATTATTTTTTCTAAAATTTATCAAATATCCCACATATATGGGGATAATAAGTTAAAAAGGCTTTTTATAGCCTTGTATCCACCTTATCATATGCCGAGATAGCCTTTTGGCTAAGGCATGTAATGACTCAGACCCCAACTTAGCATGTAGATGTGGTTTATGTGGATGATTAGATGTAATATGTGGTAAGGATTATCATGAGATATGTTTACTTGAATGTTTGGTTTCTTATAACCTTCAGATATGAGCTCATTCTCCTCGAGCTAGTATTAACAAGGTACGAGATGATAGTGAACTTGACATTCGAGCTAGCATCTTTTACAAAATGCATTGATATTAATCTCAAATGTGGGAGTTTATAATGAAAAGAAGAATATAAATACCAATTCAAATATAATGAAATATGAAATTAGGAGGTCAAGGCACTTCTCCTTAAAAAGAGTGTGTCCACCCTCGTTGAAGGCCCACAATGAGCAAATAGTGGGGCCCATTTGTCTAATTCGTACATGTTGTCAAAGAAAAAAATCAACCAAAACCAAATTTTTGGAATCCCATTAAATACCATGTGTCACCCCTTAATTGGACCACTTATCATGTCCACATTGTACCATGTTATCTTTTGACACCACATTTTTCCCCTGTCACATTAAAACTTCAGCGGACCATATCTTTTGCATACGGTGTCCATTTTACAAATCATGAAAAGTGTTGGTTGAATATTTTGTTGATCAGTGTACTGATAAATAAAATAGGTCATCAGCCAAAGTAAGAAGATTAGTCATCCAAATTTATAGGTTTACCACATTAAAAGGGGACTGATCTCTCCTCTCATCAAGGGGAGGTTCCCTATGGATATATATATATATATAATACTCAAGGGTAGGAAAAACCATCCATCTCTCTTTTCTATAGATGATGCATGCAGATCAAAAGAAAAATTCAAGGGAAATGATAGACAACACTCTTCTTCTTTCAAAAGTACTATTTAGCCAGCCACAAGAGTACTAGTATTAACAGTAAAATGTAACCAAGGACATAGTAACCAAAAAATTGAGATGTAGCACAAATTTTCCACCTGAATTGCTCAAGAGTAAGATATGAAGAACAATGAGGGCATAAAGTCATCCCAAAGTCCTTTACATAGAAATTAAAATAAAACACACTAAAGGTAATTATGGGGGCACAAAGTCTATCCACAGTTGACTCTTTAGGACACCTTCCTGACTGCTATCACTAATTTTGCTTATTGAATTAAAGGAATAGAAGATATATTAAGGAAAAAGACATAAGAACAATTTCCTCAACAATAAAGATATCACAGCACAAAGTTTAAAAAATCAATTGCTTTCTTATTCCAATAACAAAATATGATCAATAATCTAAGCTCAAAGTCTCAGTAATGCCTTTCAATTTGGGCAGACTTTCATTCTGATTATCAAAAAGAGATTGATTTATAATAAAAGAAAGTCCCTTATATAGCCTCTTCAAGAAGGACTCGGGAACAGTAACACATCATGTTGCATTGAAATTTGTTAAGGAGATAGGCTAGAATTTAGGGGCATCTGCCCATTTGCTTTTCTCAATATAGGGAAACAAGTCACCCTATTGAAAGTTTGCATCTTTCAATGTTCACCTGGCAATCTGATCCTTCTTCATTGTTCCTCCTTTTCTAGTTAATTGAATCGGGTCTTAGATTCAATTTGCTATTCTATTCCTTAGTCACCTTTTTTTGGTCTTGGCCTTAAAGCCTTTGAATGTATTCAGGTCTATAGATTACAAGGATCAATGACTATTTTATGAGCTTTGAAATTGGTATTCGTGCACCCATCAATACTCTTTCAATGACTAGTTTGATGTTTTGGAATTTGACATCTTTGGGCATGTCACCCCTTGGTCCTTCTTCAACTTTCCTATTTGAGCTTTCTCTCGAAGGGAACTTCCATTTTGAGCATTAAGAAACGATTTGATTTGGGTCCCCCATAAGGGTATCTGCCCGTCTGGTGATCTTTATATGGCCTTTGAGCTTCTTTATTCCAGTGGGTTGCTATGTTCTTCCTTTGGATTTCTTGTTTTACATCTTCCCGAAGGGAAGGCGACCCTTCAACTTCAAGGAAATGTCTTTCAATTTGGCAGCTAAGAGTCCCCTGAAAGGGCACCTACCCTTTGAGGTCCTTCAATGGCCATTTCCTTAGAGTCTCTCATAGACATTCCCATGGATATTTCCTGCAAACAATTCCCACGGGCATTTTCCCTGGGCTTTCTTCGTGGGCATTTTCTCGTGAACAAAAAGTCTACAAAATTTATTCCATTTTGGTCCATTTACCTTGGTCTTTATGAATTCCTTCCAGATTTCCTCCTGTAGCTTCTTTCCTGAATTCCTTAGGATTTTTTGTCCCAAGGAATTCCTTCAGACAAAAATTTTGAAGGAATTGTTTCTTGCCTTGGTCTTTTTTAATTGCCTTAAAAAAATTCCAAAAAAATTTACCTTAACTATTTCTTTGAAAATGACCCTTTCGAAGGGTGTTTTTGTTGACCAAGTTCCCTCCATAAGGGAACTTGTCCTTCAAGAGGCTTCTTTGAATTTTTGCATTGAACTGCTCCTTTAAACTGAGCCAATGAACCAAGGTGATGAACCAACTATTGAACTGTTTAACTAAACCAAAGCATTGAATCACTTGGTTGAACCAAATGTTGAACCGCTTGGTTAAACCAAAATGGTTCAAGTTGATGAACCCTTTGATTGAACCAAGTCTTTAAACCAAGTGAACGAACCAAAGCATTGAACCACTTGGTTGAACTAAACATTGAACCAAGTCGATAAACCAAGCATTGAACCAAAATGGTTCAAGCCAATGAACCAATTGAATAAACTGAAGCATTGAACCAACCATTGAACCAAGATTTGGTTCAATGGTTCAAACAAAGCTTTTGAACCAATTGATGAACCATTTGATTGAATTAAAGTGATGAACTTTGCCAATTGAACTTTGTAGTTGTGTTGAGAGCTTTTGAACCTGTTGAACCAAATGCATTGAACCTGCTACTGATGCTTACTGATGAACATTTTTTATTGAACGAAGGCACTGAACTAATCCCAAAAATGACCAAGTGTTGTAAATTGATTCTTTTTATTGAACCTACCTACAAAAACCTTTGAACCTATAGAAATGAACCTACTTGTAGAGTTCATAGAAACCAAGTCCGTAGTTTTATCTAACCTTGAAAGAGTCCATAGAAATCAGCCTGTGAAGCTAGTAGATTTTTGAGAAGCTTGAAAAATGAGGAATTTGAATGCCTATGAAAAATTTTGAAGAGGGAAGAGACAATTTTGGTCTAAAGGACCAAAATAGTTCAAATGTTGTTCCAAAAATGAGTGATATTTTTGAGGGACAATAGCTGGCTCTAGTTGGGGAACTTCTATCAATTGTAAAAAAGAATTGAAGGGAGTAGAATCCAGAATCTCCAGTGCCTTGAAGTATGCCATTGGGCTATAGAGTCATGCTACCCAAAAATGAAAGGCATCATAAATGGAAACAAACAAAGAAAAATAGAATTAAAAACTAAACAAATATACATATGTATAGATGAAATGATCTGATACTTTAAGAATTGAAGTATTTCAGATGCTACTTCTTGAGAAATAGTGAAAATAGTGCTCTATCCTAATAAACTAGGAAGAAGACATTTTGCCCTAAAAAATGGTGATAGGCGAATGGAACTCTCCACTAGGAAACCAATTTTTTGCATCTTCCTCTTGGCTTTTTCTTCTTCTTGCTCCATGGTAGGACGTGATCTTCAATTTGAAATCCATAACTCCTTGCTTTCTTAGCAAAGGGTTCCTTTGCCTAATTTTGATTTGTAGTATCATGGTCCATTACCATAATTGGTTGTTCTTCTAGTTCAATCCAGCATATGATTGGATTGTCCACATCAAACTCTTGACAAAATATTAGCTTAACATCTCCTTTGATATGGAGTTTGATCTCTTCATCTTGATCAATCTTCAATCTAAGCAATAGAGATTCACATCTAGCTATGTTGTTGGTGTTGCTTAGTTGCAAATGGTATGAAGGAAGAATATCTCCTTGAAAAGATATCAACACAGTCTCAACTCTATCATTGGTGGAAGAATTGCTGATATTGGATTTTAGGACCCAAGCATCATCAGAAGCTGATCTCCTATTAGATTTCTCTTCATTAGAGATGGAAGATCCTTCCTTATTTGTACTATATCCTATCAATTCTCTTGAAGTCATGTTTGGATCATTTCTTGGATTGTTAGCTATAGGACTTTCATCTGTAAAAACATGAACATCCTCTGTGCTTAAGAAATCATTACCCCTGCCTAAAGACTCAAATAGAATTTGTGTTGCAAGGGTTGATGTTTAGGTGACCACATATTTGCCTCCTTTTTAGGGAGAAATCTCTTCATTACACCTTGGACAAGGATCCTTGCCTCAGACAGGTCCATGCTTAATTCTCCTCCCATGTCCTTATAGAAATTTCTTCAAAGAAAAATGTCATAGGATGCTGGGACATCAGCCACCAAGATAGTCATCTTGATTCTCTTGTTTAGAAAGGCTGATAATGCAAATTGGGCATCTTTGAAGTTGGATTTAAACCCATAATGATAGTTTAATTTTCACATACCATGAATAACTAAAAACCTCTCCAAGCACATGTCCATAACTTATGGGATGAGGTTGATCTATTATCAGATGAACCTCTTTGGAGCCTATTACCAACCTAACCACAAAATGAACCTATCTAATACTTACCTATTCCCATACTCTCATTTAAGAGTATGGAGGAACTAAAGTAGCCTTCTATCCCAACACTTCCCCTCATCTACACTATCCATATGGTCAACTGATGTCAGTCCTAACAAAAAGATAAGGGGAAGGCCAAAGTTTCCATTTTAAGGACATATCCTTCAACCCCTCAAAATTTAAATTGAACTCAAACACCATCACCTTCACCTTAACCAAAACCCAAAATATCCATTTTGGGTGCCCTTACTTCCAACCCTTCTAAATCTATCCAGCAAGTAGTTTTAATGTAGTTTCACCAAACACTTGTGAATATGAGCCTATAAAAACTAATTAACACATCACCCCATCATTTCCAACCATTTATAGAGGCTCTATAATCTAAAGAGGTCCAGCTTGAATATCCTCAACCTCTTACAACCTTTGTCTAAGCTCTTTGAATTTCCACCCTTATCACATTCAGGGATTCAAAAATACCTTTTGGTCATCCTGAAGATCTTGATCCTCCTCTCTTCATTACTTCATACATCAATAAAACCTACATAAAAATGGTGATGATTGATGGAGGAGATAATATTAAAATTATCTCTTCTCATGTTTATGACCAACTCCAACTGGTAAAGAATATCATGTTAAAAACCTCAATAGTCTTTTATTCCTTTAATGATACTATGGCCACAACCTTGGGAACAATCATCCTCTAGATATATTTAGGACCTCACATGCTTCTATATCTCTTATAAATCATAAAAGGCATGTTCTAATATAGTGTCTTACTTGGATGCCCTTGGATCCACTCCATGAGCTATGTCCCATCTACCTTACATCAATGTGTCAAGTTTGAACATGAGGGTTAGGTCATCACCATAAAAGCTTAGCCTAGTCCTTTTACCTCCTATAACATAACATATCAAACCAACAATGTTACTTTTCCTATCTCATCCACCTCACTACCAACTAGCAACAACACCACATCACCACCAACTAATAACAACTCCAACCCTACCATCGATGAAGCTTCAACTAACTCATCTATCCCTTCTTATTATATCCCTATAGAGTACCCCTTAGAACTCACATTACAACATTTCTCACTTGGAGAGTATCATAGTTTTGCCTTGGATGCTTTCCCTAATCCTCAAGAGTATGGGAACCTTGACCATGATGCTGAATATGATCCTAATATCAGAACCATCATTCCTTTTGGAATTACTAACTATAAAACCAATTTCATCTATGTGGGACTTGATCATCCACTTTTTGCTTCCTCTACCACCTATTTTATCCAACCATTTACCTCTAATTTTTCCTACTTAGATAAACTATAATTTTACAAATTGTACCTTCATAGGTGTGCCTAGAATAGAGACCCCAAGAATTACCTATCATCAAGACCTAAGAACCTCATGATATATTTATCCTTGGGTTTATACCATCATAAGAACCCACTAATTAATGCAAACCCATCCCCATCATTTAAGAATACGTCATATCCCCACTAACCCCATCTCCTTCAATGTTTGAGTATTTTAAAATCATCTCTCTTAATCTTTTTAGTCAATATCATTAGTTTAGGCCCATGATATATCAAAAAGATGGCCAAACTAAACCCTTTCCTCTAATTCATTCTAGAATGGTAGAAAATGATTCTCCTACCATCCACACCATCCAACATTAGGATAATGATTTTTTTCTCACCTATATAGGTACACCAAATTCTTCTATCCGTAAATACCTTACTCATGAAAAACAAACCATGTTGAATGAATACACTATAAATGTCAAGTTGGGTGCATATGATAACCCCTTCATTGTAAATATTGGTCAATCCCTATATTCCATAGAGACTTAGGATCACCCCTCTTTCCTTCATTTTCAAAGCATATAATTTACTTGGTAATATTAGGATATGCCTAGAATTGACTCTTCTATTGCTCTCCACAACATTATCATCCATCCCAATGCCAAGCCTGTTAGGAAAAAGCTTCATAAGATGCATCCTCATATCACCCTTCTAATGAAAGAAGATCTTCAACATCTCTTATCTATCAATTTCATCAAACCCATTGACTATCCCTAATGGTTTTATAATATCGTACCCATTACCAAACCCATATTGGGACTTCACCTATGTATTTACTTTTATGACCTTAACCTTGCTTGTCCAAATGATGACTTCCCTTTGCCTAGCATTGACCAACTTATTGATACTATAGTTGGCCATGAGATTTTGTCTCTCATAGATGGTTTCTCATGATATAATAAAATCTTAATTTCCCTCAAGGATTACCATAAGACCTCTTTCATCACACCTTGGGGAACCTTTTGCTACATGGTCATGCTATTTAGTCTAAAGAATAATGAAGAAACCAACCAACATGTGATGACCTACATCTTCCATGATATCATCCATCAAATCATAGAGTACTATGTAAATGATCTCCTTAGGGTATAAAAATATTGCATGGATCATCTAGAAGTTTTCAAATTTATTTTTTAATGCCTAATCCATTTCCTTGTCTGACTCAACCCCAAGAAATGTGTTTTTGGGGTCCTATTGAGAAATCTTATTGAATTTATCATCTCTCTTTAAGGAATCAAATTATACCCTAAAAAAGTCAAATAAATCCTCAACATGCAACCTCTAACCCACCTTAAGCAACTTCATACCCTGTAGGGTAATCTCCAAGCCATCCATCATTTCATCTCTCAATTGTCAAATAGATGTCAACATTTTCACCATCTTTTCAATAAAGATATATCTTTTAAGTGGACTAAGGAGTGTCAATAGGCCTTTGTTTCACTCAAAGAGTACCTTCTCTCTTCACCCATTCTCATCCCACATAAATAGGATCAACCCTTATACCTTTATATCTCTACCATTAAACATTCCTTTAGGGTAATGCTCGCTCACCATGATGAATAAAACAAAGAGCAATTTGTCTACTAAATAAGTTAAAAATTTATAGAGTATGAGTCTTAGTACACCCATAATGAGAAACTTTACTTATCCTTAGTATTTTTGGATACCAAACTTCATCATTACCTCCTAAAACACAAAACCTTTGTCATTACCAACACTGACCCACTCAAGTGCATTCACTATAAACCATACCAAAACTAGTGTATGGATAAGTAGCTCATGATCTTAGCTAAGTTTAACCTTGAGTTTATTTATTACAAGTTCATTAAAGGGGAAAACATTGTGATAAATTATCCTAAGATCCTTTTATATATAACTAACCACTTCCTCTTATTTTTCTAGATGAGTCCATCATAACTCTTTCTCAAGAGGACATCACCTACTAAATGGCCATGTTTTTCAATGGCTCAAAGTGCTAGTGAGGTGGTGGTGCCAAATTTATTCTCATTCCCCTTGATGGTGAACCTCTTACTCTCTCTTTCAAACTTAATTTTGTGTGTATCAATAATATGGTTTAGTTTGAAGCCCTAGTAATAGGTCTTCAAACTACTCAAACCTTAGGAGTTAAGATTATCATTGTCTTTGGTAATTTCCAAATTATGGTCTACTAGGTCAATATATCTAATCAATGTAAGAATTATGTATTAAAAAAGTATAAACACTTAGTAGATGTACTCTTAGCATAATTTTATCATTACCTTATCCAATATATTCCACATTCTACTAATAAGTTTATGGACACCATGCCTTCTTTACTTCCTAGATCCTATCTCAACCTTCCAATTCCAAACTCCTTGCCACCATTCATCATTTCATGACATCCTCTTATATCCACTCCAACCTTCTTACCATTTTTTGTGTGGAAGAATATCCATTAGACATTTGGTATGATCAAACCTTTGACTACCTCAACCTCAACATCATTCCTCCCAACCTCTCTAGGAATGCTTGATGAGCCTTTGTTCAGAGTACCTCTAATTATACCATACTAGGGGAAATACTTTATAAATGTGGTTTAGATAGCCTCATTATCCATTTTATATGTATCCATGAAGTTTACCATGTTATCAAATAAATGTATGATGGAATATATGGGGAACACTTTAGTGGTCTAGCTGTCTCTAAATGTATCCTTTGCTTTAGCTACTATTAACCCACCCTCGACTACGACTATTATGAATATGTAAATAAGTATGTTAAATGTCAATAAAATACTAATTTACATCATTTACCTTCAAGTATCCAAGGACTTTTGGTCCTTTTCACAATGAGGACTTAATCTCATTAGAAAAATCAATCCTGATTCTTCACAGTGACACCATTCTATCATCACTACCACTGAGTATTTAACCAAAAGGGTGGAGGCTATTCCTCTCTCTTTGACCAAAGATAACAAGATTGATGACCTAATTAATCATCATATCATCTATCATTTTGGTATTCACTATAAGATCATCACCGATAATGGAAAATATTTCAAAAATAAGTAAGTTCAACGTCTTTATGACACATTTGGCATCAAGTTAAGATTTTCCTCATCTTGCCACCACAATAAAATGGATAGGTGGAAGCCTCTAAAAAAACCCTCAACAATATGTTAACTAAAGTGGTTAGGATTAGATCTTACACATCCTTTTTAATTTATGGGCCTATTGTACTATCATTGAACTTTTAAGGGTATTAGCCCTTTCTCTCTAGTCTTCAGAGCAGAGGTAGTCTTACCTCTCAAAGCATATATTCCCTCTCTTCACATATCTTTATAAGACATCATTTTTGTGAGTGATTATCATCACAAGCATCTAACATAAATTGAGCTACTTGATGAGCATCAGTTAGCAATGCTTAACCACCTTTTCATCTACTAAGAGTGAATTAAACATGCTTATAACAAGCACTTGAAAGAAAAAGAATTCAACATTGGAAACCTTGTCTTGAAGGAAAATCAACATGTGACCAATATGGAGAAAATAAAGTGAGGAAATTTTTCTTTCAATTGGCTTGCACCCTAAATCATAACCCATAAGTATGGATCAAGATATTATTTTTCATCATCTTTTGAATGTAAGCCAAAACTTGAGCCTCTTAATGCTTAACATTTGCATCCATTATTTTGTTAAAACAATGATCAAACTCACATTTTATCTAACTTAAGATCATCCCTTGATTTATAATATTTTCACCTCTATCTTATTCCCTTTGAGGACAAATGATTACAACATATAACCGTATGATTAACCATCATAGCCAAAGCCTCATCCTAAATTTGGATACCATAGCTCTACCCATGGAATGGTTCTCATGGATACTTCTCATCCCTAATCAAATTAAATCCCATGGTTATTGTCTCTTAAAACCACCCCTTTTACTAATCTTTAACCTCTTGTGCTCTAAGTTTTTCTCCCATAAATCTAAACTTTCAAGACTAAATATACTTTTTTATGTCTAACCTAGCATCAAAATAATTTGGGTTACCAAAATATCACTAGGTTCAAACATCTCTAGCATACAAATTGCTCCCTTAAAGGATATCTACCCAAATTTAAATTGCTTAAAATGATAGACTAATACTTTGAAGGATATCTACCAAAATGACCAAACCTAAGAACTTAGACAAATCCCTTGAAGAATGTATAAGTCAATTTTGTTAAACGAATCATTTAAAGCTTCCTACATCCATCAGATTCATAAGCATATCATAACAAAGCAATAAAAGACCCTATGTCAAAATCAATAATAGGTTATCCAAAGAAAGCTGTAATCAACTTTCATATATAGTAACATTAGACTTATTTTGTCGATCAATCTACACCATGCATTAAAACATGGACTTATCTATATGGTTCTTATGTCACCTATAAAAGGGGAAAACTAACCCACATAAAGTTACCTTACCTATCACCCATTATTCCTTCATATAACCTACCACCCATCTCCCCTTTGTACCATCTATAAATTAAGGGATTCAAAACTTACTTGACATGATGTGATCAAGATTCCATTTTATCAACTAATTCATGCTAATGCAAAGCATTCAAAAGACTCATGTTCCTTAAGTCAATCTCACTTTAGGTTTATTTTTATCTTTACCAACAAAGTAGTAACATACCTTTTTTTTCACCCTCTCATAATTGGTTCATGTGTTCATTTAGACATTTTTATTATTATTCCTATCTTGTTTTTTCCCACATCTAGTTTTGTTATCTAACTTACTTTATGTATAACCATGTCAACAACCATAATCATAAACCACATCAATAACCATAATAAAACCATATATAATCATAAACATCATGAACCATATCACATCTATAATAATAAACCATAACCATGTCACATGTCCATGATCATAACCATTTATCAAAAACATAATAACAATAATTGTAACATCATAATCATAAGAACAATAACCATTTACCATAAACATCACAACCATTCATCATAAATAATAACATAACCACCAAAAAAAACATCCTAACCATAATCATTAACATCATATCCATGAACAAAACAAAACATAATCATAATCACATAAAATCAATCATCTTAAAAATTATTCATAATCATCACATGCCTAAGATAATGGGTCCACATCTCATAAATCATAAAACATCACAACATTTGAACCATAAACAATGAACCATAAAATAACATCTATATATCATCATCACATCATGTCATCAAAATAAATAGTACATATAATCATGTGCATCTCTCACTCTTTAAAATATAAATCTCACTATATTAACTCATAGGCTAGTATCAAAATCATATACATCTATATCTATACATCTATACATATCATATCATATACTATGCCCCTAGGGTACCAATACCATTAGTCCCTCCTACACTACCACTTCCATTTACTGCCTACCCTCTTAAGGATCCTACCTACCCACTCACTGAAGTATCCCATTGACCTCGAGTCACTACCTCTACACCACCTACCAAGCTGGCTCTATACTCACCCCATCAATGCTCTTGTAGACATTGTGTCAAAAATATGGCCTCATAATATCATAACTCCTCAATAATGGCCAAGTATTGTGTTATAGGGATACTACTTGGTGGTCCCACTAATGTTTTATCCACTCCTCTCTACCTCAAAGTGTGCCTTTCTTGGGTCACTAAGTCTAATGAAGTCCTAGCTTGGTCCCTCTCCCCCATCATAATGGGAAACTGGCCCTATAAAGTCACAACCTAGCCCTATAATGTTGCCACATATCCCTATAATGTTGTGATATACACCTATCCAAAAACTAGTGTTTCTCTTTCCTAATCATCATGGATACCCACTATACCTTTACCTATGGACCCCCACTATATTGGTCCACGTCCATGGGTTGCCTGCCCCCACCATCCCATCTAAAATTTGTGGCTGCATAAATGACCTAATACCATGCTGCATAACCATAAAAAACTAACATCATATATCTCTTCTCTAATTGGAAACTCCTCACAATCAAGAACCACCTCCACTAGTTGTGGCACTAGGAGCAAAAACTTAGCATCTTCCTTATTTCTATCTAATTTTCTCTTTTTCTTAAGTGTGAAAAGAAGAAACTAGTGGAGAAGGGTGTGTAGAAGAATACATGTTAAATGTGCACATGTTAAATATAGACTTTGTGATAAATCATCTTTGACTAGGGAAGAATGACCTATAATTATAAATCACTACCACAAAAATTATTGGTTAGACAAGTAGTTGGATGGATTGCTTAGCGTGAGCTAGATCTTAGAAGTGAAAGCTTTTTAGGAGGCTGTCAATCCACCTTATTTAAAAACTTATGTTGGTAAATGAAAATAGAAAAAAATTCATAAAATTATATCAAACTAAAAATAATAACAAACAATAACAAAAAATTAATTAATAAAACTAAATTCTTTTCTTAACTGGCTAAAATAAAGTAACTAGTTTAAATAATGTGAATGCTAAAAATTGGTTAACACAAAGTTATGGTTTTTGGTTTTGATTGATTTCGTAAATGTCAAAAGAATGATTTTTTTTTGGGTTGTGAAATTTTTGGGATGGTGAAGGGAAATATTTTAAATAAAACAAGAGGGATAAATGGTAAAAATGAGGGCCAAGAAGGTAAAGGGGCAAATGGTCAAAATGAGGTCAAGAAGGTAAAGGGGTAAAGGGTGATCAAGAGGGAAAATAGATATGGGTAAGAGGATAAAATGATAAGAGGGTAAGTAAGGAATAAAGTGAAATAATAAGGCCAAGTAGAAAGTAATAAATAAATTTAAATAGCTAAACATTAAGATTACCTTATGCTTGAAGATGTTTATTGATGAAGATTAGCTTGTTGAAGATCCTTGATGATTTTTTCAGAGTTTCATTTCTTTGTGCTCTTTTTATCTAAGATTTGGATGAATTCCAAAATTATAACCTCCTTCAAATACCTAAAAAAATATGTTAATAATAAAATATGAACTTCCCACTTAACCTTGGGTGAAAGAGAGGGGGTATTTATATCATTTATTGTGAAGAATCATGCCCAAATAGGGAATAGTAGAAATATGGCATGATTTTCAATGTGGTGAATGAATGATTCAAAATATGAGGTTTGTAGAATTTTCACCTTGATCATGGGTCTCTCGTTTGGGTTGGTATGTCTCCCACCTTGCACATGAATCCAATTTTGAATGGAAATCATGCACATGGGTTTAAATGAGACCAAAGACTTTTCACCACCCTTACTTATCTTCATTCAATCACTTAAAGATATTTCACACAAAATATGGAACCGTTTTACATGTGGTTCATGAATGATCCAAAGATGAAGTTGGTGGGGATTCCCATTTGGGTTGGTGAGTCTCCCATTTGGATTAAAAAGTCAAAAATTGGTGCCCTTTATCTTTCCCAAAGCACTAAAGAGGTAGGTATCTCATTTTTAAGGACACTTTCATGTGTGAAGGAAAAATACATGTTTGATGATGGACCCTTAAGGGCAAATTCACCATATTTCAATGGGGCCCCTTATGATGATTAAATGAGGTCATTAAGCACCTTGAGAAATGGTCCTAGGTGGGGTATGATGTCCCACATCAAGCCACTTCACTTATAAGCCATGTCACTTAACATATCACCTTCCATGTCACTTACCATGTCACATGCCATGTCACTTTCCATGTCATATGCCATGTCATCATGAATAGTGATGGTGGGTCCCATAGTGAATAGTGATACTGAATAATACTTCTGAATGGTACTTTAAAATAGTATTTTTGAATAGGATAATAGTGATTTAGTTAGGTTAAAAATGTTTGGTTGAGGGTTAATAAGTTTTATGGGGTCTTAAGGCATTTAGTCATCAAAAACTATAAGTGTGTTGTTTTCTAGTGTCTAAATTTTACCCTTTTTTGTTATGCAGCTTTGAATTAACATGCTACAAAACAAAAATTAATAACTTGGTTAAAGTGTAGGGTGGCATAATTATGGGAAGAAGTGTTCCCTTTCAAACTTAGATTCAATTTGGAAAGGCCAAATGAGGTATATGTTTGATAAGTAGTTGGTGGGGAGGCACTAGGTGGTGCCATAAGGTAGCTAGGCATGTGAAATGCCAATGGATGAAAGGCAACTAAGCATCATAGTCAAGGTTTTGTAAAGACTAAATCTACCAATGTTGGTAAAAATAATGTTGATTCTATAAGTTCACATGATAATAATAATCATTCCACAATGTTGGTCATAAATAACAGGGTTAGGCCTATCAAGACTTCTATGCATGGTTAGTGTTGGTCACAAGTATCTAGGGTAGGAAGTACTCCTTTAAAATAACATAATTAGTTAGGTTGTGGATGAGGTTGTGCAAAATTTAAGAAGTTTATCATGGCAAGGTTAGTTATTGCAATAAAAATTCATAATAAAACATGCTAATGGTCTGGGTCAAAAGTAACCAATGTCAAAGTGGACATAGTGAAAGCATGGGTGGGTTTGGTATGGGCTAGAAGGGGATGGTTGAGCTGACTCTGGATGCACTAAAAAATTGGATGATGTCTACAAATTTCTATGGATAGGGATCCAAAAATAAAATTAGGCTAAATGTAATTCTTTTGAGGAGGGAAGTGTGGGTTAACTTAGTTTCCCCAAATTGATGTATCATGTAGCTAGGTGCAGTTGAAAGAAGTTAGAGAAAGGGAAGCTCCAAAGGGTGGAAAAGATGGCTATCAAATAATGTTTAAATTGGTTTGGTATAAATGGTGGATGAGATTACTTAGGATGTAATTAGATGATTATGTCAACTATGTAAAAGGAATCTAAAGTCATAGACAAACAAGTTTAAGTGTGCAATTTATTCCACCTTTTTAAAGAAAAGAGAAGGGAGAAATATTATTTACCAAGATTTAGAAAATATAACACTACTTAAATTTCCATGGTGACTTGATAGGTTCTTTCATCACCATCTAAATAAGCCAACATTGTGTACACTCCATAATAATTTCATTAATAGGATATGGAAGGGTATTATTCAACTATTTAGGGAAGCAAAGTAGAAGAGTGGGTAAATAAGAAGTGGAAAATATTTGAACCCTTGATCTTTGAGTCAATGGGGACGAAAAATAAGTAAGCATTGACTTTTGAGGTAATTCATAGAAATAATCTAAGGGGTTTTATAATATGGAGTGAGGTGAGTAATAATATTAATTAAATGAGGGAGTAGGTTATGGATTTCATGAATTAAATCAAGGGCATGGAGGACATGAGGAAGCATATAAAGAGATGTACATAAAGGTGGTACAACTAGTGACTGTACTCTGAAGAGGTGGAGGTTGAATGGGGGAAAATAAAGGGAATATAACAAGGGATGAGGTGAAGGTGGATCAAGAGATGGATGAAGAGATAGGTGAAGTAAAAAATGAGGTCTTATATAAAGATGAAGTTGGAAAAGGATAGAAGGAATAGGGCATGGACATATAGGAAAAAAAGAAGGTTGGGAAGAACAAGGAATGTCATCAAGGGAGATGAAAATAATTAAATGAAACTGAGAAAAGAGAAAAAAATAAAATGTAGAAGATCGAGGGGTGAGGGATGCACTAAAGAATGACATATTAGAGAATTGAAAAATATGGGGAAAGAAGTGTAACAATCATGAAGGGTAAGAGGAGGATGAGAAAAAGGGGAGGCCATGAAAGGTTTGAGAATAAATCATAAAAATACTAAGGAGAAAATAATTTAGTGATGAAAATGAAAAGCAAGAAAGTACATAGAAGAAAAGGAAGTAGGAGGAAAAAAGAGTGAAATGAGGACACAAAAAGGATGATATGAGAGTGAAGAAGTAGGTGATATCTTGATCAAGTAAGCATGGATGATGATAGGCAAGGAGAGGAAAAATGAATCAAAGTGGATGGTGGTTTTTGAGATGAGAATGGGATGGAAAATTGGAAAGGGGTTAAGAATAATGAAGGGAAGCAAAGGATGGGAGGACAAGAAGGTGAAGAGATAAGGTTAGTGTCAATCATCTTGTTAGAAGAGTTTGACAAGTTGAAGGGGTGATGAGGTGGTGAAGAAATAGGGGAACATAATGAAAGGTAATGAGATGAAGATAAAGGATGAAGATCAGGAGTGATAAAAAAAGTAAGAATTGAAGCAAGGATATAAAGCATGGATACTCACATAAATGTAAAAGATAAGAGAATACCAAGATGGAAAGAGGAAACAAGGAATGTAAAAGGAAAAAGGCAAGAAGAAGAAAAGATGCAATTATGGAAGGCTTCCTAAAGGATAAGTGAAAGTGCATGGTGTAGATTGGTGAATAATTACCATAATGATTCCATTTTTAGTAGGATGAGAGACATAGATGGGTAAGCTAGGATAAGAACAAAACATATTACTAAGCACCACAAATGACCTTCAGTAGATCTAATCCAAATAAGAAGTGCTTTTGTAAGGAGGTTTCACCTTCTAAAATTTTTTGAGGGTAGAAACTTAGAGATAACATTTACCACTATGAGCTGAGTTTTAGGATGTGGGATTCTATCAGGATCTGTATAGTTAGTTTGGCCAAGGTTTATCACCACTATGAGCCATGTTTTAAGGGTAGTAGTGAAGTGACAACATGTAAATAATTTCTTTGGAAACTAAGTATATTATAAAATTAATGAAGTTAGAAATATGGTGAGTGATAGAGGATGGAACTTGCCTAACCCAATAGCTGCAAGGGTAGGCTAGACAAACTATGGCCATGTTTACATCCTCTATCCTAGCTCCCTAAAAAATATGACTTGGGGTTATACTTAGAAGAGGTCTTGATATTAGGGAGCTAAATGGTCCAAGATATTAGATATATAATTGAAGAAGGTGATCATACCTCTGCCATAGATGAACTCTCAACTAGCATATAAGAAAAGGATACCATGTTCAAACAAGCACTGTTAATGGTTGGGGTCTAATGTTTAAAGCCTATGGCAATGGGCTAGTATTAATATGAGGGTAGAGGGGATAGGAAGGTGAATTTATTTTTATGAATTTTTGGTAGCCTAAATTTTATGGAAGAGTTTCTATAGTGGCAAGTATTTGGGAGTTACCACCACCAGTAATAGTGGTAGTTGTGAAGGCATGATCATTACAATGGCCCATGGTTAGAATCCAATTTACGTCAATCAATATAAAGGTGATAATGATTAAAATGACTACAAGGCATACAATGATTGTAAGATGACAAAGTAAGGAAAGACATCAGATGTGGATTAGATGATAAGGGCAACAAAAGGATATCATGATGGTTCGTAATGATTTTATCAAGATGACCAATCAGATCAAGGTTGATGTGTCCATACAAAAAGGTAAGTAGACACGATAATTTAAATTGGGAAGACTATTCAATGGAATTAATGACATTGTATGATCTTTCCAGTCAATGGAATGGAGAATCATATCAATCAAGAAGAATGGTCAGGTATTCTATTTAAAGAATCATGATAAGGATGAATGTCTATCATTGATTTATTTGGTTTTTTAGGTCATAAAGAGTATAGAGAACTAAACAAGGTTGATGATGGAAAATAATGGGAACAATGGTGGAGATAATCAACAACCCTCATGACCCAAAATAATCAATATGGTGAATGTGTAGATCTAAGGGATACTATAACATGTAATGGTAGTAATCAAAGTATTGTTAAATAAATAACAAGAGGAAAAGCAAAAATGACCTAAGATTAAGACTAAACTCTTACCTTTACAAAAATGAAGAAGGTAACAATTTTACTACACAAGATACATGGCTAGAAAACATGATCATCAGTCTATCTATGGAGGGAACCCTCACTATCTAAGGGGATGTGCACTAATGCAACAACTAATGGTACCTATGCAACTAAAAAAATTAGAGTAGAGGGATATAATGGCTTTAATAGGTGAGTAGGGTGAAAGACCTAGACCATAATATGAGTCTCATCCTATGGGGATGAATGTGGGAGATTAGAATAGAGTATACCCTTTAGTGGTTGCTAAGATAAGGAATGTTACAGATGTTAGTTAAAGGAGTAATTAAGTATAAGGATGGATTAACATAAATAAAAATTCACCAAATAATCAACCTAGTGCTTAAGTAGGAAAATAATATATGTAGGGGCCCTAGGTGAAGCATGGATAGTATGATAACTTTGTGTGTACCATGCAACTTTTTCCACCTTAAATAAAATATTGTAAAGTTTATTGTAAACATGTACAAAATGTGTTGGATGTTTTTGGTAAAATGTTATCATGATTAAGGTTGTGTGGATACTTATGAATGTTATGGTTATGGTTATGGTTGTTGTAATCTTGATTAATGTAAAAAAAGAATGATTATTGTTATTGCAACATTGGATGGTAAAAGTCATGATGAAAACATCAACTAAGCACATTAAGATAATAATAGGGAATGATGCTTTGTTTTTGATAAGGACTAAAAATAGACCTAAAGTAGAATTGTCTTAATGAATATAATCCCTTCAAACACTATCCATGAGTTGTCATTAGTTGATTAAAAAAGTATCTTCATCATAAGGTGTCATGTAAGCTCAAAATCCCTTGATTTATACATAGTCTAAAGGGAAGATGGGTGATAGGTGGTGTGAAAGGTAATGGGTGATATGTATGATAACCTCATGTGAATTAGTTTTCCCCTTTTATAGGTGACCTAAGAATGGCAACAGACAAGTCCATGTCATATGCTAGATGTAGACTAATCAATGTAAGAAGTCTATATGTGAAAATTGATTATGGCTTCCAACTTATTATGTTGCTTGAGAGTTGATTACAGATTTAGAATTTGTTGTGATAGTGGGTATTTTTATTTATTTCTATATATGGGAAGCTAATTGATGTGGGAAGCTTCTAATAAATTAATCTACTTTTGACAAAGTTAACATATCCATCCTTGAAGGGAGTGGTCTAAAATTATAGGCTTTATTTAATGTTCTTGATAGTTGTCCTTTAAGGGAGAAGTCTACATTACATTTGGTAATTTTTATTTTATTTTTTGGTACCTATCCTTCAAGGAAACAATCTTCAATGCTTAAAATATTAACCTAAGTAGTATTTTGGTATCCAAATTATGTCTGGATGCAATGTGTTTATACATAAACAAGTCTAATTAGGTTCAGAGGTTTACCTTTATGAGGGAGAAAATTTAAAATAAAAAGCTCAATGATATGTGAAATGCTATGGTTTTGAGAGACAATGACCATTGGATTCCATCTTTTTATAAATGAAAAGTATCCATGAGAACCATACTATGGGTAGAGCCATGGTACCCATATTTAGGATTAGGCTATGATTGTGATGGCTAATTGCATCGTTTTATGTTGTAATCAATTTTTATTAAAAGGAGAGGAGAAATATGGGTGAAGGTTAACATCTCATAATCAAGGGATGAGCTTAAGTTAGACAAAAAAAGTGAACTTGATCCTTCTTTAATATAAAAATGGATGTAGAGATGAAACATTGAGGGGCTCAGGTTCTAGTTTGCCTTTAAGAGAGGATAAATGATAAGCTCTTGATCCATACTTATGGGTAATTATGTAGGGTCCAAGACAATTGAAAGTAAACTTACCTCATTTACTCTTTTCCATGTTGGTCACATGTTGGTTTTCCTTTAGGATGAGGTCTCTGATATTTAATTCCCATTGTTTGAGGTACTTATTATAATTGAATTGTATATGCTATTGATAGATATGGAGGTGGGTGAGGGATATTAAATAACACTCGTCAAGTAGCTTAAGTTGATTTAAATGGTGATGACAAAAATCTTTCTTAGAAATAAGCTCTTAAAAAGATATTTGAAGAGAGTGGATTTGGACTTCAAGAGGAAAGACTACCTCTATTCTGAAGACTAAAGAGAAAGGGGTAGCACTCAGAGGTTTGAATGTTAGTATGATAGGCCCATAAAGTGAATGGGATGTGTAAGTGCCAATACTAACCTAAAGTGTTGATGGTTTTGGTGAGAATTTTGTTAAGGATTTTGTTAGAGGCTTCTACTTATCCATTTTATTATGGATGGTAAGGTGAGGAAAATATTATATCGATGGAAAATATGTCAAATAGCCCTTAAACCTACTTAGTTTTAAAATATTTACCATTATCAGTGATAATCTTATGAGGAACACTGAAGCGATAGATGATATGATGGTTAATAAAGTCAACAATCTTCTTTGCTTTGGTCGAGATAAGAGGGATAGCTTCCACCCACTTGGTTAAACATTTGGTGGTTGTGATGATGAATTTATGCCACTATGAATAATGGGGGTTAATTTCCTCAATGAGATCAAACCCCCATTGAGACAAAGGCCAGAAGTCCTTAGATACCTCAAGGCTATTTACTGGCATGTGATGTAAATTAACATGGTGTTGACATTGTACACACTTTTGTACATAATCACAATAGTCTTATTTGAGGGTGGGATAATAGTATCAAAGGTAAAGGATACATTTAGTGACCACTAAGATGCTAAAGTTTCACCCACATATCTCATCATGTGTTTCCTTGATGGCATGGGAAGCTTCATGGCTACGTAGGCAATGAAGAAAGAGATCATCAAATCCATGATTATAAAGGATTCCCCCTAGGATGGTGTAATGAGAGGTGCTCTAAATAAAGGCTCTTTGGGAGTTCCTAGAGATGTTGGGAGGAATGATGCCTAGGTTAAGGTAGTTAAGAGTTTGGTCATACCAAATGTTGGGTGAGGATTCCTCTACACTACAAATGATAGGAAGATCAGATTGGTTATAGGATGGAGTGGTAAAATGATGAATGGTACCAAGGATTTTCAAATTGGAAGGCTAAGAAGGGATCTAGGAAGCAAGGCAAGACATCATATCTATGAATTTTTTGGTAGATTAAGGAACAAATTAGACCAAGTAATGTTTAAATGATGTTAAGAGTTTGTTAACTTAAAGTTTATATTTTTTTAAGACATCATTCTTACATTGATAGGATCTATTGAACAGGTTGACCATGAGTTGGGAATCTCCAAAGACAAATTTTATTAATTCTCAAGGCTAGAGAAGTTCGAAGACCTATCATTAGGGCTTCATACTTAGCCATATTATTGGTACATTCAAAGTCAAGTTTAAAGGAGAGAGGAAAGGATTCACCATCAAGAGGAATGATGATACTCTATCACCCTCTCCTTGTTGGCACTACAACCCATCAAATAACATGTTCATTTGGTAGGTTATTCCATCCTCTTTAAAAAGAGTCATGATAGATTCATCTAGAAAGGCAAGAGGTGGTGGTTGGTGTAGACACCGAAATCATGTCAAATCCCCTGGTCATCCCCTGTTTTATTCTTCTTCTCCTATTTAACTCTTGTCGATCACTTTTTCTACCAGCCTTGACCTTGGTAGCATGTAACAATGAGCAGAGAGCTAAAAGCTAGACTCTGTCCTCATTATGCATCTGCCGACGACGGTCTTTACCTGGTCGATGTCGCCGATGTCGGTCACTTATCGGCCGACGTCGGCAATCCTGCCGACGTCGGTCACCTTACCATTATTCGTTATTAGTTATCATTCGGTTCCCAATCAGTTTCCCGGATGGTTATCGAACCGTCTCTCGAACCGTCCCTTGCCTTCATCAACGTCCGCCAGCCGATCAATCCCAATGAACTAACCAATCAAGCGACTCTCAAACTCTGACATTTTTCATAGACTCTGGCAATCACTTCAATCAACATTATCTCGCGATCAACCAACTCCGGCATCAACCAACTTCAATTCAGCACTGCATAGACAATTTCAACAACGTCAATCATGTCTTCAGTGTGACAAGTAAGTATCTCCTTCTACTTGTTTTTATTTCCTTTTGGTTATTATTACTTGTTATTTCTATTATTCTGGATCCTCTGACTGTAAACCCGAGCCCTGAGTTCCTTATTTACACTTCTGCCCATTATCCCCTGACTACCCTGTACTCTGTTTAAATCCCCTAAAAACCCCTAGACTCTATCCAGACTTGACCTTACCTTACCCAGACCCTATCCTGACCTTGTCTCGACTCTATCAGACCCTGTCCCGACCCTGATCAGACCCTATCCCGACTCTACCAGACCTTTTGCAACTCGCCCAGACTCTGTCCAGAACCTGCCTCGACCGACGCCGGTCACTACCCCGACTGATGCCGGCACTTCGACCGACGTCGGCACCATTCCCTAACCGACACCGGCACCATAGAGACCAATGCCAACGATTGTGCAGAACAGTGCTGCTTATCAGGTACGCATATTTATTTTCTATCTTTTATTTTTGTCATTTTATCTTTCATTATCTACTTTCATCCAATATTCTATTTTTTTATCAGTGGGTTGATATCCTTCTAGGGAGTCTTCATACTTCTGGGATCGGGCATTCGCTTGACAGCCCACCATATCCTTTGACTAACATTTTTCCGTGTTTCAATCTTTTCTTCTTCGCAGGTGTCATTCCTCCACAGCCAAAGAGGAGAATCTTCCAACGTCTGATTTTGGTGCGCATAACTTTATCAGGTACTTCTAGCCTTGACCATTTCTTTTAATTTCTTATTTCTTCTTTGAATGTAGAAAGCAATTTTGCATAGAAACATTCTGGCACGCCCGGTGGGACCCTAGGTCCTCCTTGGGTTCTTTCTCTCTTTCTTTCGTTCATTTAGGTGCATTAGGTTCCTTCCTTTTCACCTCCTCTCATCTCTTCTTAATGACATCATAAGCAGGACTAAAACAAACATTTCTTTCTTTCTTGCACTTCTAGACTAGCTAAAACTCATATTCTTCAACTCTTTCTCCATCCGTCTTCATACGAACAAACATTTCGACTTGGGCATTAAAACACTTTGCATTCATTTCTGTTTGCCTGCATCTCTTAGACCACACATAGTAATTAAACCGCATATTGAATTAATCTAGATCACTTGATGTTACACGACCAAACCACCTGCACAAAACAAACATTTTAACTTACCTGAGACAAGGCCCAACTGGGATTTCATCCCCCAGAGTATACCTTACCCATCTTGGCAATCTCACTTGGATTTCATCACCAAGGGGAAAGCCCACTCCGTTCTCTGGCGGAGGATAATCTCTAGTGGAAGTATATTTTGGCTAAGCGAAACCAGCTAACCACTGGAATTGTGAAGTGAGGGGAGCTTGCTCCTTAGCACCAAGCCTGTATGAAAGCTAACACAGACTTCTTGAGCACCATAGCAAAAACCCGAAACCATCCATAGACTGCTTCTTCTAGGACCTGACTCAAAAGCCAATCTTCCTCTACACATATTGTAAGGCATAAGCCACTATAATCCTAATAATTTACTTCTAGGGTTTTAAGATCTGCTTGTGTCTGCATCTTTTTTTAGTTCTTATCTACTTGTTTGAGCTTGTGAGGACGTTCTTCCTTGCCTTGAATGGTTCTGACTCGTAGCCAAGCCAAGGCTCTAGTCGATCACGTGAGGCATCATCCTCTTCCGTCTACCCCACCTACAACCAACCCTATAATGGAGTTCAACTCAGAAACTGAAAGAACTCCTACCAGACCATCTCCGACCCAAACGCCTATTATCCCAAAAGGGGACCAAGATTTTGCATGATTCTTGGACCTCAATACTGCAGCCTTACAACACTATCTCGCGAATAGCCAAATGCGAGACTCCTTGGGCAATCCAATCTATGGAATGCCGACTTCTCTCCTCGAAACTGCGGCCATATCAACGGCGTCCGTAGTCTAACCCTTAGATACCCAGGTTGTTACCTCAGCCAATGACCAACCTTTTACCAACCATCCAAGCGTGGCCTCTCCTTCCATCGTTGGGCCCACTTTCACTGGGGTTTCAGCCCCCTATCAATCTCAGCCCACTCAACCACTTTCTACCCCCTTTCAAAACTTGGTCGTCTCCATTCCGCCTACCCTTACTCTTATCAACACAAGGGTGGCTACTTATCCATTGGCCCATGTTACCTCTAGCCAACCTCCCATGACAACATCAAACCTAGCCATGCCTTCTATCCAACCATCCTTAGTCACTTCTTCTATCTCTACGACTAGTCATCCGTACGTTGCGCCCTTATTGGTACAACTGACTACGTCGTACACCTCTTCCAACCTCTTTCAAGCACCTTACAATTTAGGAGGCGTTCCACCCGCCAATCCGTTAGTAGATATTATCAAGATGCTGATGGATAAAATGTCCAACCTAGAGACTTCCATTACCGGCTCACGCAACACTCTCTCGTACGAACAAATCTGCAACGAGCCCATCCATCCTTCTATCCCCATCAGACCATATCCTAGCCAGTGGGAACTTCCTAAGTTTTCTCATTTCCAAAGCAAGGAAGACCCACAACAACATTTATAGGCATTCAGACACGCCTGTTACCTTATCACCCATGACGATGCGTTACTCTTACGCACGTTCCCCATGTCTCTCTCGGGTGCTGCACTTGACTGGTACAGCTCTCTTCCTAGCCATTCCATCTTCACGTTCACTTAGTTGGCCCAGCTCTTCCTTGATCATTTCTCCATCAATATCACTAAGAAGGTCTCCATCATAGACCTCTATTCTATCCGCCAGTTCGAGGATGAATCCATTGCTGATTTCGTCGCTCGGTGGAGGGGCCTTATCAATCAACTTTCATTTTCCTTACCCCAGCCTGAGCTTATTGAACTTTTCTCTCAAGCCTGCACTAAACATATTTCTTCTACCTTGAGGGTTCAGACCTTCTGCACTTTTGATGAAGCCTTCACGATGGCTCGTAAACTTGAGTTACGTGCTGTCGAGGAGAATAAAGTCAAGTTGCGGAGTAAGAATCCTAACTCCAAAACCAATGACCCCTCTTCTAAGCCTTCCTCGTCCAATCCTAAATCTAAAACTTCAGCAAATGCTGTGGTTATTAGATCTTCTTCCTCTTCACCTTCAACTAATCAATCTGAACCATCCACATCTATGAGTGCCACTCGCCAATTTTAGCAGAGATACATACAGTGACAGTTTACTCCACTTGGAGAATCATACGCGTCTGTGCTAGAAAAACTCGTCAAACAAGGGGCCATCAATCTCCCTCAGATCCGACCACCACCACAATTTGATCCCTCATGCGCTATCCCTGTGTGGTATAGGGAAGATGACTTCTGTAACTACCACCGTGTTAAAGGACATGACACAAGCAACTGTAAAACCCTTAAAAACAAAATCCAAGACATGTTGGAAAAGGGTGACCTCATCCTCGACAATCCTAATGCCCCTCCTAATCAGGGTATCGATATTGTCAAACAACCATTCCCTAATCATCCACCAACCCAAAATAACATCCAGACTTTGACTGACAATACCCATGAACATAATATTTGAACAGTCAATACGGTCTCGCCCCTCATTTCTAACCAACCTCAAGAGGTGAGTTCATCCATCAATCCATCACATGTGGACGAACCTCTTTCTCCGGTTAGTTCTCCCTCAACTTATCTCATTTTGGAGGATGCCTCGACCTTACCTATACAACCAGTTTCACCATCTTCCTTCTTGTTGCCCATGGAAGACCCAACTTTTCCTACTCCTCGACCACAAGTGAAGGGCACTATCATCCCTGCCCTTTACCCACTTGAGGAGCTTCATTCTCCAATTTCTTCTCCACCCAGGGAAGAACCTACCTCTCCTTCGTCTCCAACCAAACATGAACCTGTCAAGACTTCACCATGCTTTGGGGCCGAAACTACCATACCTTCAGTCCCACAACCGTCGGCATCTTCTCAAGAGCCCAAACTTCATCCCGCATCTTCTCAGCCATTTTCCTGACTAGTGGAGAGACTCAAACTTCTCCCTTCTAGGAAAGTGGAACATCAGGGATTGTGGGACCGTCTCACAGCTCTTCAACAAGTCCGAGCCCTCTCATCTCATGCTGCTAATCCTCCCATGGCAGAACCTCCTAAGACTATCAACAAAAATCAGATTTCTGCCTCTAGACCATCTACATCTCCATCAACCTCATCAAAACCAAAACCCTCATCTACTCCGCCTAAACCTTTCAAATCGCTTGGCGTTTGCCCCGTCTCCAACCTCACTCATCCACAAGTGAAGGTGGACTTAAACCAGACTTAAAATAATAGTAGTCTTCAACCCAAATCACAAAAGATTGCCAAACCACAGAGGCGAACGCCTCCTCTTTTGTCCCCATTGCCCTCCATTTTGGGCCCACATCCTTCAACCTTAACTAGAGTCCTTCCCACTTCAACCTCTAATCAAAGTCAGTTGCCTCCTTTGCTTCCTTTACCGACCACTAGCCTACCCTCTCCCAAAAGGGCGGTACCTCTCATGAAGAGTTTACCGTCTCCACCTATCATCGCACCATCAACCCAGAAGGTGGTACGAAAGCCTCCTCCAACTTCGCCCAAGCAAAAGTCACCGACATCGCATAGATCGATGAGCATGGATCCTTTAGTGGGTTCATACTCTTTAATCTTGCAATGACTTTTGCAAACTTCTAGCATAACTCTTCCACCCATCAAGCCTTTCCAACCTCTCAGGTCTAAACCCTCCTGGTTCGACGACACGAAGATTTGTTTATATCATCGTACACCAGGACACGACACCGAGGCTTGTTGTGCCCTCAAGGCTATCATTCACTATTATCTATAGAAAGACACTCTTCTCTTTGAGGACACTTTCAACCACCCCCTGACTCTTTCTCATAACCCTTCTACCTCTTCAAACCCATCTACATCTCATCAACTGGTTACAACTCCCTCATCACCTTCACCTTCCATCTTTGAAATCAATGCCATTCACATCACTACTAGGTCACAAAAGGACAAGGCAAAAGAAAAAGCCACCATTCCTTAGACCTACCCTTTTGTCAATCCACCTCAACCGCCTAAGCCTAAGATTTTTATCCTTGGCGCGCCTCAACCCTCCTCTTCTTCTTCTTCTTTCAGACCAATCCATGACTCCATGTTGAAACAACTTCACCAGACGCCTGTGAAGATGTCCCTCTACGATCTCATCCAAACCTCGCCCCAACATCGTCAGGCCCTCATCTAAGCCCTACAGGCAGTGGAGGTCCAACCCGAGGGCCCCCAACCACTTGTTGCCCTTGTCCACTCCTTAGCCCCTATTGCCTCCATTACATTCAGCGATTCTGAGATTCCTACATCCAACACGGAAGATCAAGACGCTGCCCTTTTCATCACTACCTATATCGATCGGACATGCATTAAACGCGTTATGATTGATGGGGGCACTAGCATCAACATCATCTCCACCCATGCCTTTGATCAGTTGGCTCTTCCCAAGAATTGCGTCTCCAAAACTGACGCAATCTTGCACTCTTTCAATGACACTACTGCCACGACCATTGGCACAGTCATTCTTCATATTCACATTGGTCCACGCACAGTCCCAGAGCTCTTCTACATCATCGAAGGAGAGTTTCAATACAACATCTTGCTGGGCCGACCCTGGATCTGCGCCATGTCCTGTGTCCCCTCCACCCTGCACCGTTGTGTGAAATTTGAGCATGACGGACAAGTCCACACCATTCCTGCTGACCCTTCACCCTTCAAAACATGCAACACCACCTACCATCCAAACAATGTCCTCATCCCTATCAAGCCGTTAACCCTGGCACTGCCTCCATCTACGGAAGCTTCGACCAGTTCACAACAGGTAGTAGCCCTTACACCTCCCCTTCAAGTGATGACCACAGATCCCATGGAAGACATCTTCCAAAGACTTTCATTGGGAGAGTATCACTTGCTGGCTTTAGATATGTTCCAAACTCCACAAGAGTATGGATGTCTTCATCACAGCCCCAGCTACAACCATCAGATAGGGATGATCATACCTTATGGTCCCCCTCACCTTCGCACTAACCTCATCTATGGAGGGCTTAATCAAGCTCCTATTGATGGTAATCCTCTTTCTTCACCTCAACCTTTCACATCAGACTTTTCGTTTCTTAGCAACCCCGCTTTTGCGCACACTTACCTTTACAGGTGTGCATGGAAGGATTTTGGTTTCGAACGCTATGAGCAGGGCTCCCATCAACCTATCCAACCACTCAATGATGACAATGCCAAGAAACGATATGGTTTGAGATATCATGACCCTACTCAAGACCCTTTAGACCTTTGTCCTGAACCAATCATTGACCAATCACCTCCACACTCGCCTGTTTCGCCCCCTTCACCTACGGAGTCAGTGGTTTCCATTCCTCCTATTTTTTTTTTTCCATAAACACCATCTGCCTGGACCCCTTAACTTATCAGCTCAATGGGGTGTCCAATTCTCTCCCTCTCATTTTTCCCAGCATGATCGAAGATGAGTCGGCAACCATTCACACTGTTCATTGCGTTGACGATGATGCCATTCTTTCTTACATGGGCACTGACGATTCTTTCATCCAGCGCTCCCTCCCTTCTGAGACCCAGGTTATGTTAAATGAATCAACCATTGACATCAACCTTCCTTCTTCTGATGTTCCTTATGTCTTAAAGATTGGCAAATCTTTAGACGCTCAGGAGCAGCTTGACTATACCCATTTCCTCTCCAACCATAACAAGGCCTTTGCCTGGACTTACAGTGATATGCCTGGCATCAACCCCACCATCGTTACCCATAACATTGTCACCAAACCAGAGGCTAAGCCTATCAGGCAAAAGCTTTGAAAGATGCATCCTCGCGTTGCCCTCCTTGTTAAAGAGGAACTTCAGTGCCTCCTTTCTGTCTCCTTCATCCAGCCCATCGATTATCCATAGTGGGTCTCTAACATCGTCCTAGTCACCAAGGCAACTGGGGGGGATTCGGATCTGCACAGACTATCGTGACCTTAACTTAGCCTGTCCTAAAGATGACTTTCCTCTTCCTAACATTGACTAGCTTGTTGATCTTACGGCCGGCCATGAGATGCTATCTCTTATGGATGGGTTTTCAGGATACAATCAAATCCTAATTGCTCTGAAAGATCAGTACAAGACTACTTTCATTACCCCATGGGGGACTTTCTACTATCGAGTCATGCCTTTTGGCTTGAAAAATGCAGGTGCCACTTATTAGTGTGCCATGACCTACATTTTCCACGATCTCCTCCACAAAATCATGGAGGACTATGTGGATGACCTTCTCGGCAAGTCCAAGTTTCGTCGTGACCATCTAACCATTCTCAAAATCATCTTTTCTTGTCTTCTTCAATACAATGTTCGTCTTAACCCCAAGAAATGTGTCTTTGGGGTCCTCTCTGGCAAGCTTCTCGGCTTCATCATTTCTTTTCGTGGCATCGAGATAGATCCCGCCAAGATTCGCGCTATCCTCAAAATGCCTCCACCGACCAATCTCAAGCAGCTTCGCAGTTTGCAAGAGAAGCTCCAGTCCATTCACCGTTTCATCTCACAGCTTTCAGACCGCTGCCAACCTTTTCATCATCTCCTTAAGAAGGACGTCTCCTTTAAATGGGATGAGGACTGTCAAGAGGCTTTTGAAGCCCTTAAAAGCTATCTGGTGTCTCCACCAGTCCTCATTCCACCTAAAGATGACCAGCCTTTCTACCTTTATATCTCAGCCACTCACCATTCGTTAGGTGCCATGATCGTGCATCGAGATGAGCATCACCGTGAGCAAGCAGTCTATTATATCAGCCGAACACTGGTCGACTATGAAACTCGGTATACCCATATCAAAAAACTCTGTTTGGCGTTAGTCTTTGCTGCTACTAAGCTTCGCCACTATCTTCTTAGTCACAAAACCTTTGTCATCACCCACGCCGACCCTCTCAAGTATATGCACTCCAAGCCATATCAGAATCAACGTATGGCTCGGTGGCTCATGCTACTTGCTGAGTTTGATCTCGAATTCATCCAGTAGAAATATATCAAGGGGCAAACCATCGCTGATCAACTAGCAGATGCCCCTCTTCCTGACAATCAACCTTCACAGTGTGAATTCCCTGATAAATCTATTACTGCGCTTTCCTCTGATGACACCACCTATCAGATGACTATGTTCTTTGACGGTTCCAAATGTCAACTAGGTGGGGGTGCTGGGGTTATTCTCATCCCACTCGAAGGGGAGCCCATGCCTTTGTCTTTTAAACTCAACTTTGATTGTACCAATAATATGGCTGAATACGAGGCCTTAATTTTGGGACTCCAGACCGCCCTCTCTCTCAGCATCAAGTCCATCAACATCTTCGGCGACTCGCAGCTCGTCGTCAATCAGGTTAACGGTTCATACCTCTGTAAAAATGAAATTTTGCAAAGGTACAAAAACCGTACTGACATTCTCCTTGCATCTTTTGACCATTTCCTCCTGCAGACTGTTCCTCGATCCACGAATAAGTTTGCTAACACCATGGCTTCTCTCGCTTCACATGTCCCATCTTCCTCATCTACATCCAGACTTTTTGTCACAGTGCGTCATGTGCCGTTGCCTTCATATATCTCTTCTCACATTTATCATGTCAACACTATAGACCCTAGTCCACAAGATGCTTGGTATAAGCAACTTGTAGACTTCTTATCTTTCTCTGTCATTCCTCCCAACCTCTCTAGTAATGCACGATGAGCTTTTATCAAGCGTACCACTCGCTATACCATACTAGGGGGTCTTCTCTATAAGTGAGGCTTCGACAGCCTCCTTCTTCGCTGTCTCACCTCCACTGAAGTATCCCAAGCCATTCAGCAAGTCCACGACGGGATTTGTGGCAGACATTTCAGTGGGAATTCGGTTGCCAAGCGCATCCTTCGTTTGGGCTATTATTGGCCTACCCTTCATCAAGACTGTAGCGATTATGTTCGGCATTGCATCAAGTGTCAGCAGCACTCTAACTTGCTTCATCTTCCTAGTCATGCCTTACAAATCGCTCAGGATTTTTGGCCTTTTTCTCAGTGGGGTTTAGATCTCATCGGTGAGATTAACCCTCATTCATCTCTTCGTCATCAATCCATCATCACAGCCACTGAATATTTCACCAAGTGGGTGGAAGCTATTCCTCTTGTCTCCACAAAAGCCGACAAGATCGTCGACTTCATCACCACCCATATTATCTGTCATTTCAGTGTCCCTCATAAAATCATCACCAATAACGGCAAGTCCTTTAAAAACAAAACTGTCCAAACATTATGCGACTCATTCGGCATCAAACTCAATTTTTCTTCGCCTTACTACCCACAAGCAAATGGGCAGGCCGAGGCTTCCAACAAAATTCTCACCAAAATTCTCATGAAAGTGGTCAATGACACAGGCAGGGATTGGCACATTCACATTCCCTTCGCTTTGTGGGCTTACCGCACTAGCATCCGAACCTCTACGGGTGCTACCCCTTTTTCTCTCATGTACGGAACAGAGGCTGTCTTACCTCTCAAAGTACAAATCCCGTCTCTTCACATTTCTCTACATGATATTATTTCCAACGACGACTTTCATCAAGATCACTTAGCTCAACTTGAGTTACTTGACGAACGCCGTCTTGCTGCCCTTAATCATCTCCATGTCTATCAACATCGCATCAAATGCACCTATGACAAAAATCTGCGAGAACGAGATTTCAACATCGGAGACCTCATCCTCAAAGAAAATCAACATGTGACCAATATGGAACAAAGTAAACGAGGCAAGTTTGCTCCTAATTGGCTCGGACCTTTTATTATCATGCACAAGTATGGATCAGGGACTTATCGTCTATCTTCTCTTGATGGACGCCTAGAACCTGAGCCTCTTAATGCATTGCATCTGTGACCGTTTTACTGTTAGTCGAGTATTCGTCCACTTGACACTTAACTTGAGCTCGTCCCTTGAGCAATCCCCATCTTCTTAATCCTACTTCCTTTCAACCCTATTCCTCTTAACAATTCCTATAACCCTTTTATGCTATATGGATGCTTTGTCCTCATAAAAGGGAGCCCTTGACCTTCTATAATCTTGTCCACGACTCACATTTCTGTCAAAACAAATCAAGATGTCACAATATCCATGGTCACTATATCAATATCAAAATCAAAAAGCAGACTGCTCCCTTGAAGGACGGCTGTACTATCATTGCTGTAATTAATAGACTGCTCCCTCGAAGGACAGCTATTCAAAAGCCCTTTTATTAAACAAAAATATAGACCACTCCCTTGAAGGATGGCTATGACTAAATCTGGCAATAAACAACACTATTTTAGAAGCTTCTCGCATTGATCAGCTTCACAACTGACCACCAAGCAAATGACATCTCTATGCAAGCTTCTCGCATTGATCAGTTTGCGCCAAAAAAAATAAATAAATAAATAAATAAATAAATAAAAATGAATGAGTCATGGACTTGACTTATAGTTGTCTCAAAGTCTCCTATAAAAAGGGGCATAGTTATTTCTGCTCTTAAAATGGGTTACCCTCTTTTTCTCCTCCTATCACCTACTCAAGGGACTTTGAGCTCACTTTAAATGTCGAAGTGATTCGATTACTACTCTAACATAACTATGGTCAATGATGTCACGCATGAATGGGGATCTTAGTTCTCATAACCCCTATCTATGCTATCATTTTGGTCCTTGTCAATGAAAGAGCAATATGCCTTTCACATATCTTTCACTTTGGTCACATTTAACCAAACCTTTTTCAACCTAAACATTCTCAGACCAACAACTCGACAACATGACATTATCATCATCCTTGTCTTTTTCACATAGTTTTTATGGACACGAGTACACATGGAAACTATCGACCAGACTCAATTTATGTTAAGCATAAACCAATACTTGCTGAAGCATAAATAAACCTTCATTCATTTTTAGCATACATCCATCACGACTATGGAAACTTGCTAGGGATGAAAGCCTTTCGACCAATTCTATAGAATACACCATCTGTAGCATCATCTTATCCTCATCTTCCCCTCATCATTTCGACACTTGACCACATCCAATCATCGACCAATCTCTTCCATTTGTCTGAAATACATTGGTCTGAGCCCCTATGACCAGGGCTATGTAGGCAGCACTCAGATAACACATCCTCTGAGGTTAGCTCGACCACCCCCATTTGTTTGTCTCCTTGATGGACAAACCTTCTCTTCTATAACTTTGACCAAGACCAATCATTTTCTTTGACCATTCCTCCCTTTTAGGGAGAACTACATTAGCCTGAGGCCCTTTACATAAGCACTATGTAGGCAGCACTTAGATCACATGATGTTTTCTGAGGTTAGCTCAGCCACATCCTTTCGTCCATTCCTCCCCTCGCCCACCAACCATTGGAGATCATGCTTATCTCCTCTGACCTCGACCACTTCCAAGACATTGTTGCCTTGGTTGTTTTTGCATGTATGCTATCTCATGACTGGTTAGCAAAATTGTGCACAGACCTTTTTTTTTTGGACCCTCACAAGTATAGGATCGCAAGCCGGTTGATCCACACTACTTGTGACATTTTCGTAATTCTGGGAGCACTTCCTGAGCCCAGGATACCTGGAACACGATGACCATTTGGAGCTTCAGCTTAGATTGAGTGACCCGATCAGTAGATGACTAAATGCTGGGGCCCGGTTATTTCAATTTTAGCACTCTTTGACCCTTGACCTGCGACACTTTTGACCTGACCATCTCGTGTAGTGATATGTGCGCAATCACAACTTTTGTAGCGTTCACCCTCACCCCTTTTTCATCCACTCTTTGTCAAATTAGCACCTGATTCTCGGTTCCCTTCCCTCGACTCCTGCTTTGAGGGGGAATACCTCATCCATAATCAAGGCAATCCGTTTCCTATTTTTGTCTTGCAGTTCATTCGAACAACCAACAAGATGAAATCAACCTTATCCCACACTTGGGGCAATCACTCCTATTTTTGTCTTGCAGTTTGTCTAGAACAACCAACAAGACAAAAAGGGGCAAATGTAGACACCGAAATCGTGTCAACTCCCCTGGTCATCCCCTGTTTTATTCTTCTTCTCCTATTTAACTCTTGTCGATCACTTTTTCTACCAGCCTTGACCTTGGCAGCATGTAACAATGAGCAGAGAGCTAAAAGCTAGACTCTGTCCTCATTATGCATCTGTCGACGACGGTCTTTACCTGGTCGATGTCGCCGACGTCGGTCACTTATCGGCCAACGTCGGCAATCCTGCCGATGTCGGTCACCTTACCGTTATTCGTTATCAGTTATCATTCGGTTCCCAATCAGTTTCTCGAATGGTTATCGAATCGTCTCTCGAACCGTCCCTTGCCTTCATCAGCATCCGCCAGCCGATCAATCCCAATGAACTAACCAATCAAGCGACTCTTGAACTCTGACATTTTTCATAGACTCTGGCAATCACTTCAATCAACATTCTCTCACGATCAACCAACTCTGGCATCAACCAACTTCAATTTGGCACTGCATAGACAATTTCAACAATGTCAATCATGTCTTCAGCGTGACAGGTAAGTATCTCCTTCTACTTGTTTTTATTTCCTTTTGGTTATTATTACTTGTTATTTCTATTATTCTGGATCCTCTGACTGTAAACCGGAGCCCTGAGTTCCTTATTTACACTTCTGCCCACTATCCCTTGACTACCCTATACTCTATTTAAATCCCCTGAAAACCCCCAGACTCTATCCAGACTCGACCTTACCTTACCCAGACCCTGTCCTGACCTTGTCTCGACTCTATCAGACCCTATCCCGACCCTGATCAAACCCTGTCCTGACTCTACCAGACCTTCTGCAACTTGCCCAGACTCTGTCCAGAACCTGCCCCGATCGACGCCGGTCACTACCCCGACCGATGCCGGCACCACAGAGACCGATGCTGGTGACTGTGCAGAATAGTGCTACTTATTAGGTATGCATCTTTATTTTCTATCTTTTATTTTTGTCATTTTATCTTTCATTATCTACTTTCGTCCAATATTCTGCTCTTTTATCAGTGGGCTGATATCCTTCTAGGGAGTCTTCGTACTTCTGGGATCCGGTGTTTGCTTGACAGCCCACCATATCCTTTGACTAACGTTTTTCTGTGTTTCAGTCTTTTCTTCTTCGCAGGTGTCATTCCTCCACAGCCAAAGAGGAGAATCTTCCAACGTCTCATTTTGGTGCGCATAACTTTATCAGGTACTTCTAGCCTTGACCATTTCTTTTAATTTCTTATTTCTTCTTTGAATGTAGAAAGCAATTTTGCATAGAAATAGTTGGTTGATTGGTAAAGGATATTTAGCCAATTATTCAAAAATGACCTACTCTTTAACCAAATTTTATTTTAGAAATTCAAGGTCAAATTTAGCTAGGAGTATGAGCTACTTAGCCATACACTAATTTTGATATGGTTTAGAGTGCATGTACTTGAGCAAGTCAGTATTAGTGATGACATAGGTTTTATGATTAAGAAGGTAGTGGTGGATTTTGGTGGTTACGAAGGCCAATGCTAAGTATAGTTTCCTATTATGTGTATACTGAGTCTCATACTCTATAAGCATGTGGCTAATGTAGTATATGATTTGCCCTTTGTGTTGTTCATCTCAATGATCCAATGTTTCCCCTAGGGAATGGTCAGTGGTAGAGATATAGGTAAAAGGGGTGCTTATCCTTAGGAGGGGTGAGGATAGGTGATGATAAAAGGTACTATTTTAGTGAATCAAAGGCCTTTTGATAATTTCCATTTAAAATAGACATCCTTCTTCAGAAGGTGATTGAAAAGTTAGCACTGGTCTAAAATTTGGGAAATTAAATGGTTAATGGATTGAAGTTTTCCTTGTAGGATATGGAGCTACTTAAGGTTGGTTGGAGGAGGCATGTCCAAAATTGTTTTAACTTTAGAAAGGTCTACTTAAATTTCATGAAGAGAGATGATAAAGCCAAGAAGCTTTACTAAAAATATGCAAAAATGCATTTATTGGGATTAAGGAGAAAAAGAGAATAGGCAAGGTGTTCAAATATGATCGTAAGAACAATCAAGTGATATTTTTGGAGTTTGGATTTCCCAATAAGGTCATCCACATAGCCTTTTAAAATCTTATGGATGATATCATGGAAGATATAAGTCATAGCACATTGGTAGGTTTCACCAATGTTCTTTAACCCAAAAGACATGACTCTATATCAAAAGGTCCCCCAAGGGGTGGTAAAGGTAGTTTTATGTTAATCTTTAGGAGAAATCAAGATCTAATTATAACCTAAAAACCTATCCATGAGAGATAACATCTCATAGCTAACGTTGAGATGAAAAATCTAGTCAATGCTAGATAGAGGGAAGTCATCCTTGGGGTGGGCAAGGTTAAGGTCATGAGAGTCCACATAAATGCATAGACCCCTAGTGACTTTGGTGATAGGGATGATATTCAAGACCCATTGGGTGTAGTCAATGGGTTGAATGAAATTTATAGATAAGAGGTGCTAAAGCTCTTCTTTGATAAGAAGGGATATGCGAGGATACATGCATTGAAGTTTATGTTTAATAGGCTTGGCATCATGATGAGTGATTATGTTATCGGTAGCAATGTTGGGGTTAATCTAGGGCATATCACTATAAAACCAAGTGAATGTTATGATGTGGTCTTGGAGGAAAGAGGAGTTGTCTAGAAGTTCCTAAACATTTAGTGATTGGCACAATTTGACAATGTAGGGATTATCTAGGGTGCCCAAGTTGATATCTATGGTGGATTAATTTGACATGGTCAAAGCTTTAGGAGGAAGGGATTTGTGGATAAAATAATCCCTTGCATAAATGTAGGTAATAATGGAATCATTATTTTAATGCTGGGTATTATTGATGGAAGGATAATCATTCTCTACCATTTTAGGGTGTATAAGTGGAAGGAGTTTGGTTTCAAGACCCTTTTGGTAGATGAGAGGGCCCAAACTAATGGTACTGACTAGAAAAAAAGTTAGGGGGGATGATTTCAAGGTCTTCAAGTGGAGGAAGTGGTTGGGTTGATGAGGATGGGATGTCTTCTGATGAGTGTCATTTAACTCCTCATTTAATCAATATATAATTGATGTCTTATCAACCAGGTTTGGTGTCCAAAGTTGTCTACAATAATGTATAGGATGCTATATCTAGAAGGCTACTTATGCGGGTGTTTTATTGTCCTATTGATCTGTAAAAACTAGTAGGAACTTCACTACTTTTTCTAAATGTTTACCAAGATCTCTTAAGTTCTCAATTCCAAAATTTAAACTAAATTGGTTAATCAAAAATTTATCAACTTATAAGATGTTGGAATGATTAAAAACTAATGAAAATTTGATCCAAATCAAGTTTCAAAATTGAAATAAAGGTGAAATGAAAGTTCACATCAATTATCCATTGAAACCATCAAAATTTTCAAATTCCCAATTTACTCAATTCCTGTAAATGACCAAATGATTAAATTTTGCATTTTGATTAAATTCTAAATTATAATCTACAAATTAACTAAAACTAAAATGCATAAAAGAATTCAAAAATCAAAACATAGAAATTGTTTATGGGGTTCAGAATTCCTACGTCCTTGGGTTCTTATTGAACCGGTCCATTAATGTTTCTCAAATTTTCAAGCCAAAATATACTTACAATCAACAATAGATCATTTTTCTCTGTAAAAATAGTGGTTTATACCTTCAAAAGACCTTGGCTGACTCAACACATCCTTCACCTTCCTGAATCACACATAGAGGCTTTTCCAAATCAAAATTAGAAAATTTTGTAGCTCAAAATGACATAACCAATTCTTTAAAATGGGAAAAAAAATATACAACATACAGTGTATCAGAATTCTAAGTAACTTTGTAGTTTACTCTGAGCTTTAGTTCGGCCTGTAAGGGCTCCAAAATGACCAAATACTACAAATAGGTCTATTATGTTCCCAAAACACAGTCAATAATTAACCCCATTTAAATATATTGTTGTGCCTTTATAAACATGTTTCCACACACAACTCAAGTAGTTAAGCCTTATCCCTTTTGATGGATAGGTCATGGGTTCAACTCCATCGACATAGCCTTTTGTTCTAAACTTTATCAAATATCACACATATGTGGGGATAATAAGTTAAAAAGGCTTTGTATAGCCTTGTATCCACCTTATCATATGACGAGATAGCCTTTTGACTAAGGTATGTAATGACTCAACCACCAAATTAGCACGTAGATGTGGTTTATGTGGGTGATTAGACGTAATATGTTGTAAGGATTATCACAAGCTATGTTGACTCAGATGTTTGGTTACTTAGAACCTTTAGATATGGGCTCATTCTCCTCGAGCTGGCATTAAGCAGTTGTGAGCTGGCAGTGAACTCGACATTCATGCTGGAAACCTTTACAAAATGCATTGATATTAATCCCACATGTGGGAGTTTATAATGAAAAGTGGAATTTAAATACCAATTCAAATACAATGCAATATGAAATTAGGAGGTCAAGGCACTCCTCCTTAAAAAGAGTGTGTTGACCCTCATTGAAGGCTCCCAACGAGCAAATAATAGGGCCCATTTGTCCAATTACACATTGTCAAAGACAAAAATCAACCAAACCCAAATTTTTAGACTCCCATTGACTACCACATGTCACCCCCTGATTAGACCACTTGGCATGTCCACATTACACCACATTATCTTGTGACACCACATTTTTCCCCTATCACATCAAAAATTTAGTGGAACATATCTTTTGCATATAGTGTCTATTTTACAAACCATGAAAAGCATTGGAAAGTTCTTGATGAGCTATATGCTATGAAATCATTCTAATCAAAATATGGAGACTTAAATTTTTTAACAAATGGAGAGATCCTCCTGGATCAAACCTCCCCACTAAGCACTTTTGGACCCCAAAAGCATGGTCTCCATTAAAATGCTTCTACAAAAACATCATTACAACATATCATGGTAACAATTCAACATTCAAACTAAATCCTTGAAATGTCATTGAAAAACAAATATCTACCCATTACCACATTGTGGATAGAAAAAAACTGCTTGCTTAAATATTGCATCTCAAAAATGGTGCATCTGCCAATCACTGCAAATTATTCACCAAGTACAACTACAAACCAATTTGTTAGTGTAATAAAATTACATACTATTTGTAACCATAATTGATAGTTACAATAAAATGCCCAAAATGAGTAAGGGACTTATAAAATGTGCAAATATCATGCATGGATATAAATAGTTTGTATAATTATTAAAATTACAAATGGTTCCCATAAAGGGTCTTATAAGCCTCTATTTACACAATATAAAAGACAACATCTAAACTACAATGAAAATTTATCAAAATAGACATACTCCTCATGCCCATATAAATTGCATATACTATTGTCAAGGTTTAAAAATGAAGTTTCAAAATCCCAAACATGAGAAAATAATCCAAGTATGTTAAACCTGTCCCTTGGTTTTTCTCTACAGACCACTCCAATAAACCATATCAACATTCCAAGCATGTTAATTGTCCTTTATGCATTATTAATCCACTAATCATGACAACATGAAAGTCAAAAATTGTTTACCCACCCTATTAGTTAGATTTTCCTGATTAGTTGGTGAGATTTCTTTAGTTGATTTAGTAACATTTGTATGGGTTCATTTAACTTCATTAATTACCTTATTGATAGGTTTATAAACCATCTTAATCTTATCATTACTAGGATGGTGTGATGGTTGAAGTCTCTAACACTTTTCAACCCGATGTCCACTTATGTTATAATAAGTACAAAAAATTTTGTCCACTCTTTTGGAAAACATATTCTTATTTCTACTCTCAAAATTCTATCTAGGAGAATAGTCTTTCAAAATCTTTCCTAAAAAAGATTTAGGTTTCTAACATTTGGCTACACAATGATTAGACACTCCAAAAATTTGCATGTATAAATGTGCCACAAATTTTGTGTACCATAATCAAAAGGAACGTTAAAATATTTATGTTGTCTAGTAAAATTAGAATCAACATTATTACAATCATGATGAAAATAATGTGTTCTACCTTCCATCCAAGATGGTTTACACTTCTCCATAGCACATCTTACTTCTACTTTCTCAGAGCATTCACTTATTTCATTCTAAATACCAAATCTGTATTCTAACCCTACATGATTAGGCTTATTCTCTACCCAAATGGGGTTAGTATCACATTGACCATCTTTTCCTAGGCCTTTTCCATTAAATCCCATTTTAAAAAGTAACTTTGAACCTATTCTTTTTGTATATTATTCAAATTTACCAAAATAATTGTTAATAGATTCTTCATGGGAAAGAAAATCAATTGACGACTTACATTCACTTACAATTTTTTCATCTGTCATAGTTCCTGCATCTACAGTGGAAGGCAAATCCTTCACTTGTCCACCATTCTATAGTTTTTCCATGAGCTCATCCTTGGCTCATAACTCCATTTTCAAATGGGTAATCTCCTCATCCAAGGAGTACAATTAAGCTCTCATGAATGCATTCTCTTCCTAGATCTATTAATTGTATGCTTCAAGCTCATCAAGCTTGGCTCTGTTTGACAACTTGCCCATTTCACCTGTCGAATCACAAAAATTGAAATAAATGCCAAAATAGAAGAAAAAATAATAAGCAACTATTAAATCCCATTGATTAACTGCTTTGATACAAAAATTTGATTTGTATACACCAGTAAGAACTTCACTACTTTTTATAAATGTTTACCAAGATCTCTAAAGTTCTCAATTCCAAAATTTAAACTAAATTGGAAGTGGAAATTTCTTAACTTATAAGATGTTATAATGATTAAAAACTGATGAAAATCTTATCCAAATCAAGTTTTAAAATTGAAATAAAGGTGAAATGAAAGTTCAAATCAATTATCCATTGAAACCATCAGATTTTTCAAATTTTTGATTTACTCAATTCTCATAAATGATTAAATTTTAAATTCTAATTAAATTCTAGATTTTAATTTGCAAATTAACTAAAACTAAAATGTAAAAATAAATTCAAAAATAAAAACATAGAAATTGTTTACGGGGTTTGGAATTCCTACGTTCCCAAGTTCTTATCGAACCGATCCATTAATGTTGCTCAAATTTGCAAGCCAAAATATACTTAAAATCGATAATAGATCATTTTTATTTGAAAAAATAGTGTTTCCGACCTTTGAAATAAATTGGATGATTTAGCACATCCTTCACCTTCCTCAATCACATGCAGAGGCTTCTCCAAATCAAAATTGGCAACTTCCATAGCTCAAGATGACATCACCAATTCTCCAAAATGGGAAAATGAATATACAACATAGATCATATCATTATTATAAGAAACTTTTAATTTTACTCTTGATCCCAAAATTTAAATCTTTGGTTGAAATATAATTCAAAAAAATATAACAAGATAATTAAAATAATGTTGTCTCTGAGAAGAGATGTCTTATTGATAAGATTTGCAGACCCAAACATATGCTTATCTCTGAGAAGAGATGTCTGATTTCCATTTCAAGTTAAATCTTAATTTATACATGTTTTGAAGGTGGGATGATTATGTGTAAGGTTACCAATCTCAAGGGAAATCAATTGGTTCAACTTCCATGATTTACAACAATAGAGAATTTGAGGAATTACTATTTTTAGAAACTTACTATTTTTAGACTGCACTACTAAAATTGAAATTTAGGGCACTTCCATTGGTTTTTTGGGATTCAAAATTAATTAATTAGAGATCAATCCATCTCATGATTTTTCCCTCATTATTAGCTTTCCAAGGGTTCAAACGGTGAGTCAATCGGAGCTATGGTGCAAAAGTTATGGCTCTCAGAATTTTTGTCATCAATTGGGGTGGACCCATCACCAGAATTATTGCCTGAATTGTTGCCTAGATCAACTCCGAGCTTTGTTTTAGCCTCTAAGGGATCCAAAATTACCAAATGCTATAAATGGGTCTATTTTTTCCCCAAAACATAGTCAATAATTAACCCCATTTAAATATAAACATGTTGCCATGCGCAACTCAAGTGGTCAGGCCTTATCCCTTTTGATGGATAGGTTATGGGTTCAACTCCATCAGCATAGTATTTTGTTGTAAAATTTATCAAATAACCCACATATATGGGAATAATAAGTTAAAAAGGCTTTTTATAGCCTTGTATCCACCTTATCATATGCCGAGATAGCCTTATGGCTAAGGCATGTAATGACTCAGACCCCAACTTAGCACGTAGATGTGGTTTATGTGGATGATTAGATGGAATATGTGGTAAGGATTATCATGAGATATGTTTACTTGAATGTTTGGTTGCTTATAACCTTAAGATATGAGCTCATTCTCCTTGAGCTAGTATTAACAAGTTACGAGCTGGTAGTGAACTTGACATTCGAGCTAGCATCCTTTACAAAATGCATTGATATTAATCTCAAATGTGGGAGTTTATAATGAAAAGAAGAATATAAATATCAATTCAAATATAATGAAATATGAAATTAGGAGGTCAAGGCACCCCTCCTTAAAAAGAGTGTGTCGACCCTCGTTGAAGGCCCCCAATGAGCAAATAACGGGGCCCATTTGTCTAATTCGTACATGTTGTCAAAGACAAAAATCAACCAAAACCAAATTTTTGGAATCCCATTAAATACCATGTGTCACCCCCTAATTGGACCACTTATCATGTCCACATTATACCATGTTATCTTGCGACACCACATTTTTCCCCTGTCACATCAAAACTTTAGCGGACCATATCTTTTGCATACGGTGTCCATTTTACAAATCGTGAAAAGTGTTGGTTGAATATTTTGTTGATCAGTGTACTGATAAACAAAATAGGTCATCAGCCAAAGTAAGAATATTAGTCATCCAAATTTTTAGGTTTACCACATTAAAAGGGGACTGATCTCTCCTCTCATCAAGGGGAGGTTCCCTATGGATATATATATATATATATATATATATATATATATATATATATATATATATATATATATATATATATATAATAATACTCAAGGGTAGGAAAAACCATCCATCTCTCTTTTATATAGATGATGCATGTGGATCAAAAGAAAAATTCAAGGGAAATGATAGACAACACTCCTCTTCTTTCAAAAGTACTATTTAGCCAGCCACAAGAGTACTAGTATTAATAGTAAAATGTAACTAAGGACATAGTAACCAACAAATTGAGATGTAGCACAAAGTTTCCACCTGAATTGCTCAAGAGTAAGATATGAAGAACAATGAGGGCATAAAGTCATCCCAAAGTCCTTTACATAGAAATGAAAATAAAACACACTAAACGTAATTATGGGGGCATAAAGTCTCTCCACAGTTGACTCTTTAGGACACCTTCCTGACTGTTATCACTAATTCTGCTTATTGAATTAAAGGAATAGAAGATATATTAAGGAAAAAGACATAAGAACAATTTCCTCAACAATAAAGATATCACAGCACAAAGTTTAAAAAATCACTTGCTTTCTTATTCCAATAACAAAATATGATCAATAATCTAAGCTCAAAGTCTCAGTAATGCCTTTCAATTTGGGCAGACTTTCATTCTGATTATCAAAAAGAGATTGATTTATAATAAAATAAAGTCCCTTATATAGCCTCTTCAAGAAGGACTCGGGAACATTAACACATCATGTTGCATTGAAATTTGTTAAGGAGATAGGCTAGAATTTAGGTGCATCTACCCATTTGCTTTTCTCAATATAGGGAAACAAGTCACGCTATTGAAAGTTTGCATCTTTCAATGTTCACCTGGCGATCTGATACTTCTTCATTGTTTCTCCTTTTCTAGTTAATTGAATCGGGTCTTAGATTCAATTTGTTATTCTATTCCTTATTCACTTTTTATTGGTCTTGGCTTTAAAGCCTTTGAATGTATTCAGGTCTATAGATTACAAGGATCAATGACTATTTTATGAGCTTTGAAATTGGCATTTGTGCACCCATCAATACTCTTTCAATGACTAGTTTGATGTTTTGGAATTTGACATCTTTGGGCATGTCACCCCTTGGTCCTTCTTCAACTTTCCTATTTGAGCTTTCTCTCGAAGGGAACTTGCATTTTGAGCATTAATAAATGATTTGATTTGGGTCCCCCATAAGGGTATCTTCCCTTCAGGTGATCTTTGTATGGCCTTCGAGCTTCTTTATTCCAGTGGGTTGCTAAGTTCTTCCTTCAGATTTCTTGTTTTACATCTTCCTGAAGGGAAGGTGACCCTTCAACTTCAAGGAAATGTCTTTCAATTTGGCAGCTAAGAGTCCCCTGAAAGGGTGCCTACCCTTCAAGGTCCTTCGATGGCCATTTCCCTAGAGTCTCTCACAGACATTCCCATGGATATTTCCTGCAAACAATTCCCATGGGCATTTTCCCTGGGCTTTCTCCATGGGCATTTTCTCGTGAACAAAAAGTCTGCAAAATTTATTCCATTTTGGTCCATTTACCTTGGTCTTTATGAATTCCTTCAAGATTTCCTCCTGTAGCTTCTTTCCTGAATTCCTTAGGATTTTTTGTCCCAAGGAATTCCTTCAGACAAAAAGTTTGAAGGAATTGTTTCTTACCTTGGTCTTTTTCAATTGCCTTAAAAAAATTCCAAAAAAATTTACCTTAACTATTTCTTCGAAAATGACCCTTTCGAAGGGTGTTTTTATCGACCATGTGCCCTCCATAAGGGAACTTGTCCTTCGAGAGGCTTCTTTTAATTTTTTCATTGAACTGCTCCTTTAAACTGAGCCAATGAACCAAGGTGATGAACCAACTATTGAACTATTTGATTAAACCAAAGCATTGAATCACTTGGTTGAACCAAATGTTGAACCGCTTGGTTAAACCAAAATGGTTCAAGTTGAAGAACCCTTTGATTGAACCAAGTCTTTAAACCAAGTGAACGAACCAAAGCATTGAACCACTTGGTTGAACTAAACCTTGAACCAAGTCGATGAACCAAGCGTTGAACCAAAATGGTTCAAGACGATGGTTCAAGCCAATGAACCAATTGAATGAACTCAAGCATTGAACCAACCATTGAACCAAGATTTGTTTCAATGGTTCAAACAAAGCTTTTGAACCAATTGATGAACCATTTGATTGAACTAAAGTGATGAACTTTTGCCAATTGAACTTCGTAGTTGTGTTGAGAGCTTTTGAACCTGTTGAACCAAATGCATTGAACCTTCTACTGATGCTTACTGATGAACATTTTTGATTGAACCAAGGCACTGAACTAATCCCAAAAATGACCAAGTGTTGGAAATTGATTCTTTTGATTGAACCTACCTACAAAAACCTTTGAACCTATAGAAATGAACCTGCTTGCAGAGTTCATAGAAACCAAGTCCGTAGTTTTATCTAACCTTGAAAGAGTCCATAGAAATCAGCCTGTGAAGCTAGTAGATTTTTGAGAAGCTTGAAAAATGAGGAATTTGAATGCTCATGACAAATTTTTAAAAGGGAAGAGACAATTTTGGTCTAAAGGACCAAAATAGTTCAAATGTTGTTCTAAAAATGAGTGATATTTTTGAGGGACAATAGCTGGCTCTAGTTGGGGAACTTCTATCAATTGTAAAAAAGAATTGAAGGGAGTAGAATCCAGAATCTCCAGTGCCTTGAAGTATGCCATTGGGCTATATAGTCATGCTACCCAAAAATGAAAGGCATCAAAAATGGAAACAAACAAAGAAAAACAGAATTAAAAACTAAACAAATATACATATGTATAGATGAAATGATCTGATACTTCAAGAATTGAAGTATTTCAGATGCTACTTCTTGAGAAATAGTGAAAATAGTGCTCTATCTTGATAAACCAGGAAGAAGACATTTTGCCCTCAAAAATGGTGATAGGCGAATGGAACTCTCCACTAGGAAACCAATTTTTTGCATCTTCCTCTTGGATTTTTCTTCTTCTTACTCCATGGTAGGACGTGATCTTCAATTTGAAATCCATAACTCCTTGCTTTCTTAGCGAAGGGTTCCTTTGCCTAATTTTTATTTGTAGTAGCATGGTCCATTACCATAATTGGTTGTTCTTCTAGTTCAATCCAGCATATGATTGGATTGTCCACATCAAACTCTTGACAAACTATTAGCTTAACATCTCCTTTGATATGGAGTTTAATCTCTTCATCTTGATCAATCTTCAATCTGAGCAATAGAGATTCACATCTAGCTGTGTTGTTGGTGTTGCTTAGTTGCAAATGGCATGAAGAAAGAATATCTCCTTAAAGAGATATCAACACAGTCTCAACTCTATCATTGGTGGAAGAATTGCTGATATTGGATTTTAGGACCCAAGCATCATCAGAAGCTGATCTCCTATTAGATTTCTCTTCATTAGAGATGGAAGATCCTTCCTTATTTTTAATGTATCCTACCAATTCTCTTGACGTCTTGTTTGGATCAATTCTTGGATTGTCAGCTATAGGACTTTCATCTATAAAAACATGAACATCCTCTGTGGTTAAGAAATAATTACCCCTGCCTAAAGACTCAATTAAAATTTATGTTGCAAGGGTTGATGTTTAGGTGACCACATATTTTGCCTCCTTTTTAGGGAGCAATCTCTTCATTACACCTTGGACAAGGATCCTTGCCTCAAATAGGTCCATGCTTCATTCTCCTCCCATGTCCTTATAGAAATTTCTCCCAAGAAAAATGTCATAGGATGCTGGGACATTAGCCACCAAGACAGTCATCTTGATTCTCTTGTTTAGAAAGGCTGCTAATGCAAATTGGGCATCTTTGAAGTTGGATTTAAACCCATAATGATAGTTTAATTTTCACATACCATGAAGAACTAAAAAGCTCTCCACGCACATGTCCATAACTTATGGGATGAGGTTGATCTATTATCAAATGAACCTCTTTGGAGCCTATTACCAACCTAACCACAAAATGAACCTATCTAATACTTACCTATTCCCATACTCTCATCTGAGAGTAAGGAGGAACTAAAGTAGCCTTCTATCCCAACACTTCCCCTCATCCACACTATCCATATGGTCAACTGATGTCAGTCCTAACAAAAAGATAAGGGGAAGGCCAAAGTTTCCATTTTAAGGACATATCCTTCAACCCCTCAAAATTTAAATTGAACTCAAACACCATCACCTTCACCTTAACCAAAACCCAAAATATCCATTTTGGCTGCCCTTACTTCCAACCCTTCTAAATCTATCTAGCAAGTAGTTTTAAAGTAGTTTCACCAAACACTTGTGAATATGAGCCTATAAAAACTAATTAACACATCACCCCATCATTTCCAACCATTGAGAGAGGCTCTATAATCTAAAGAGGTCCAACTTGAATATCCTCAACCTCTTACAACCTTTGTCTAGGCTCTTTGAATTTCCACCCTTATCACATTCAGGGATTCAAAAATACCTTTTGGTCATCCTGAAGATCTTGATCCTCCTCTCTTCATTACTTCATACATCAATAAAACCTACATAAAAATGGTGATGATTGATGGAGGAGATAATATTAAAATTATCTCTTCTCATGTTTATGACCAACTCCAACTGGCAAAGAATATCATGTTAAAAACCTCAATAGTCTTTTATTCCTTTAATGATACTATGGCCACAACCTTGGGAACAATCATCCTCTAGATATATTTAGGACCTCACATGCTTCTATATCTCTTATACATCATAAAAGGCATGTTCTAATATAATGTCTTACTTGGATGCCCTTGGATCCACTCCATGAGCTATGTCCCATCTACCTTACATCAATGTGTCAAGTTTGAACATGAGGGTTAGGTCATCACCATACAAGCTAAGCCTAGTCCTTTTACCTCCTATAACATAACATATCAAACCAATAATGTTACTTTTCCTATCTCATCCACCTCAATACCAACTAGCAACAACACCACATCACCACCAACTAATAACAACTCCACCCCTACCATCGATGAAGCTTCAACTAACTCATCTATCCCTTCTTATTATATCCCTATAGAGGACCCCTTGGAACTCACATTACAACATTTCTCACTTGAAGAGTATCATCCTTTTGCCTTGGATGCTTTCCCTAATCCTCAAGAGTATGGGAACCTTGACCATGATGCTGAATATGATCCTAATATCAAAACCATCATTCCATTTTGAATTACTAACTATAAAACCAATTTCATCTATGTGGGACTTGTTCATCCACTTTTTGCTTCCTCTACCACCTATTTTATCCAACCATTTACCTCTAATTTTTCCTACTTAGATAAACTATAATTTTCCAAATTGTACCTTCATAAGTGTGCCTAGAATAGAGACCCCATGAATTACCTATCATCAAGACCCAAAAACCTCATGATATATTTATCCTTGAGTTTATACCATCATAAGAACCCACTGATTAATGCAAACCCATCCCCATCATTTAAGAATACATCATATCCCCACTAACCCCATTTCCTTCAATGTTTGAGTATTTTAAAATCATCTCTCTTAATCTTTTTAGTCAATATCATTAGTTTAGGCCCATGATATATCAAAAAGATGGCCAAACTAAACCCTTTCCTCTAATTCATTCTAAAATGGTAGAAAATGATTCTCCTACCATCCACACCATCCAACATTAGGATAATGATTTTTTTCTCACCTATATAGGTACACCAAATTCTTCTATCCGTAAATACCTTACTCATGAAAAACAAACCATGTTGAATGAATACACTATAAATGTCAAGTTGGGTGCATATGATAACCCCTTCATTGTAAATATTGGTCAATCCTTATATTCCATAGAGACTTAGGATCACCCCTCTTTCCTTCATTTTCAAAGCATATAATTTACTTGGTAATATTAGGATATGCCTAGAATTGACTCTTCTATTGCTCTCCACAACATTATCATCCATCCCAATGCCAACCCTGTTAGGAAAAAGCTTCATAAGATGCATCCTCATATCACCCTTCTAATCAAAGAAGATCTTCAACATCTCTTATCTATCAATTTCATCAAACCCATTGACTATCCCTAATGGTTTTATAATATCGTACCCATTACCAAACCCATATTGGGACTTCACCTATGTATTTACTTTTATGACCTTAACCTTGCTTGTCCAAATGATGACTTCCCTTTGCCTAGCATTGACCAACTTATTGATACTATAGTTGGCCATGAGATTTTGTCTCTCATAGATGGTTTCTCATGATATAATAAAATCTTAATTTCCCTCAAGGATTACCATAAGACCTCTTTCATCACACCTTGGGGAACCTTATGCTACATGGTCATGCTATTTAGTCTAAAGAATAATGGAGAAACCTACCAACATGTGATGACCTACATCTTCCATGATATCATCCATCAAATCATAGAGTACTATGTAAATGATCTCCTTAGGGTATAAAAATATTGCATGGATCATCTAGAAGTTTTCAAATTTATTTTTTAATGCCTAATCCATTTCCTTGTCTGACTCAACCCCAAGAAATGTGTTTTTGGGGTCCTATTGAGAAATCTTATTGAATTTATCATCTCTCTTTAAGGAATCAAATTATACCCTAAAAAAGTCAAATAAATCCTCAACATGCAACCTCTAACCCACCTTAAGCAACTTCATACCCTGTAGGGTAATCTCCAAGCCATCCATCATTTCATCTCTCAATTGTCAAATAGATGTCAACATTTTCACCATCTTTTCAATAAAGATATATCTTTTAAGTGGACTAAGGAGTGTCAATAGGCCTTTGTTTCACTCAAAGAGTACCTTCTCTCTTCACCCATTCTCATCCCACATAAATAGGATCAACCCTTATACCTTTATATCTCTACCATTAAACATTCCTTTAGGGTAATGCTCGCTCACCATGATGAATAAAACAAAGAGCAATTTGTCTACTAAATAAGTTAAAAATTTATAGAGTATGAGTCTCAGTACACCCATAATGAGAAACTTTACTTATCCTTAGTATTTTTGGATACCAAACTTCATCATTACCTCCTAAAACACAAAACCTTTGTCATTACCAACACTGACCCACTCAAGTGCATTCACTATAAACCATACCAAAACTAGTGTATGGATAAGTAGCTCATGATCTTAGCTAAGTTTAACCTTGAGTTTATTTATTACAAGTTCATTAAAGGGGAAAACATTGTGATAAATTATCCTAAGATCCTTTTATATATAACTAACCACTTCCTCTTATTTTTCTAGATGAGTCCATCATAACTCTTTCTCAAGAGGACATCACCTACTAAATGGCCATGTTTTTCAATGGCTCAAAGTGCTAGTGAGGTGGTGGTGCCAAATTTATTCTCATTCCCCTTGATGGTGAACCTCTTACTCTCTCTTTAAAACTTAATTTTTAGTGTATCAATAATATGGTTTAGTTTGAAGCCCTAGTAATAGGTCTTCAAACTACTCAAACCTTAGGAGCTAAGATGATCATTGTCTTTTGTAATTTCCAAATTATGGTCTATTAGGTCAATATATCTAATCAATGTAAGAATTATGTATTAAAAAAGTATAAACACTTAGTAGATGTACTCTTAGCATAATTTTATCATTACCTTATCCAATATATTCCACATTCTACTAATAAGTTTATGGACACCATGCCTTCTTTACTTCCTAGATCCTATCTCAACCTTCCAATTCCAAACTCCTTGCCACCATTCATCATTTCATGACACCCTATTATATCCACTCCAAACTTATTACCATTTTTAGTGTGGAATAATATCCATTAGACATTTGGTATGATCAAACCTTTAACTACCTCAACCTCAACATCATTCCTCCCAACCTCTCTAGGAATGCTAGATGAGCCTTTGTTCAGAGTACCTCTCAATATACCATACTAGGGGAAATCCTTTATAAATGTGGTTTAGATAGCCTCATTATCCATTTTATATGTATCCATGAAGTTTACGATGTTATCAAATAAATGCATGATGGAATATATGGGGGACACTTTAGTGGTCTAGCTGTCTCTAAATGTATCCTTTGCTTTAGCTACTATTAACCCACCCTCGACTAGGACTATTATGAATATGTAAATAAGTATGTTAAATGTCAATAACATACTAATTTACATCATTTACCTTCAAGTATCCAAGGACTTTTGGTCCTTTTTCACAATGAGGACTTAATCTCATTAGAAAAATCAATCCTGATTCTTCACAGTGACACCACTCTATCGTCACTACCACTAAGTATTTAACCAAATGGGTGGAGGCTATTCCTCTCACTTTGACCAAAGATAACAAGATTGATGACTTAATTAATCATCATATCATCTTCATTTTGGTATTCACTATAAGATCATCACTGATAATGGAAAATATTTCAAAAATAAGTAAGTTCAAGGTCTTTATGACACATTTGGCACCAAGTTAAGATTTTCCTCACCTTACCCCAATAAAATGGATAGGTGGAATCCTCTAAAATAACCCTCAACAATATGTTAACTAAAGTGGTTAGGATTAGATCTTACACATCCTTTTTAATTTATGGGCCTATTGTACTATCATTGAACTTTTAAGGGTATTAGCCCTTTCTCTCTAGTCTTCAGAGCAGAGGTAGTCTTACCTCTCAAAGTATATATTCCCTCTCTTTACATATCTTTATAAGACATCATTTTTGTGAGTAATTATCATCACAAGCATCTAGCATAACTTGAGCTACTTGATGAGCATCAGTTAGCAATGCTTAACCACCTTTTCATCTACTAAGAGTGAATTAAACATACTTATAACAAGCACTTGAAAGAAAAAGAATTCAACATTGGAAACCTTGTCTTGAAGGAAAATCAGCATGTGACCAATATGGAGAAAAGAAAGTGAGGAAAGTTTTCTTTCAATTGGCTTGCACCCTAAATCATAACCCATAAGTATGGATAAAGATATTATTTTTCATCATCTTTTGAATGTAAGCCAAAACTTGAGCCTCTTAATGCTTAACATTTGCATCCATTCTTTTGTTAAAACAAGGATCAAACTCACATTTTATCTAACTTAAGATCATCCCTTGATTTATAATATTTTCACCTCTATCTTATTCCCTGAGGACAAATGATTACAACATATAACCGTATGATTAACCATCATAGCCATAGCCTCATCCTAAATTTGGATACCATAGCTCTACCCATGGAATGGTTCTCATGGATACTTCTCATCCCTAATCAAATTAAATCCCATGGTTATTGTCTCTTAAAACCACCCCTTTTATTGATCTTTAACCTCTTGTGCTCTAAGTTTTTCTCCCATAAAGATAAACTTTCAAGACTAAATATACTTTTTTATGTCTAACCTAGCATCAAAATAATTTGGGTTACCAAAATATCACTAGGTTCAAACATCTCTAGCATACAGATTGCTCCCTTAAAGGATATCTACCCAAATTTAAATTGCTTAAAATGATAGACTACTACTTTGAAGGATATCTACCAAAATGAGCAAGCCTAAGAACTTAGACAAATCCCTTGAAGAATGTATAAGTCAATTTTGTCAAAGGAATCATTTAAAGCTTCCTACATCCATCAGATTCATAATCATATCATAACAAAGCAATAAAAGACCCTATATCAAAATCAATAATATGTTATCCCAAGAAAGCTGTAATCAACTTTCATATATAGTAACATTAGACTTATTTTGTTGATCAATCTACACCATGCATTAAAACATGGACTTATCTATATGGTTCTTATGTCACCTATAAAAGGGGAAAACTAACCCACATAAATTTACCTTACCTATCACCCATTATTCCTTCATATCACCTACCACCCATCTCCCCTTTGTACCATCTACAAATTAAGGGATTCAAAGCTTACTTGACATGATGTGATCAAGATTCCATTTTATCAACTATTTCATGCTAATGCAAAGCATTCAAAAGACTTATGTTCCTTAAGTAAATCTCACTTTAGGTTTATTTTTATCTTTACCAATAAAGTAGCAACATACCTTTTTTGTCACCCTCTCATAATTGGTTCATGTGTTCATTTGGATATTTTTCTTATGATTCTTATCTTGTTTTTTCCCACATCTAGTTTTTTTATCTAACTTACTTTATGTATAACCACGTCAACAACCATAATCATAAACCACATCAATAACCATAATAAAACCATATATAATCATAAACATCATGAACCATATCACATCTATAATAATAAACCATAACCATGTCACATGTCCATGATCATAACCATTTATCAAAAACATAATAACAATAATTGTAACATCATAATCATAAGAACAATAACCATTTAGCATAAACATCACAACCATTCATCATAAATAATAACATAACCACCAAAAAAAACATCCTAACCATAATCATTGACATCATATCCATGAACAAAACAAAACATAATCATAATCACATAAAATCAATCATCTTAAACATTATTCATAATCATCACATGCCTAAGATAATGAGTCCACATCTCATAAATCATAAAACATCACAACATTTGACCCATAAATAATGAACCATAAAATAACATCTATATATCATCATCACATCATGTCATCAAAATAAATAGTACATATAATCATGTGCATCTCTCACTCTTTAAAATATACATCTCGCTATATTAACTCATAGGCTAGTATCAAAATCATGTACATCTATATATATACATCTATACATATCATATAATATACTATGCCCCTAGCGTACCAATACCATTAGCCCCTCCTACACTACCACTTCCATTTACTACCTACCCTCTTAAGGATCCTACCTACCCACTCACTAAAGTATCCCATTGACCTGGAGTCACTACCTCTACACCACCTACCAAGCTTGCTCTATACTCACCCCATCAATGCTCTTATAGACATTGTGTCAAAAATATGGCCTCATAATATCATAACTCCTCAATAATGGCCAAGTATTGTGTTATAGGGATACTACTTGGTGTTCCCACTAATGTTTTATCTACTCCTCTCTACTAATGGTTATTGTTCTTATGATTATGATGTTACAATTATTGTTATTATGTTTTTGATAAATGGTTATGATCATGGACATGTGACATGGTTATGGTTTATTATTATAGATGTGATATGGTTCATGATGTTTATGATTATATATGGTTTTATTATGGTTATTGATGTGGTTTATGATTATGGTTGTTGACGTGGTTATACATAAAGTAAGTTAGATAACAAAACTAGATGTGGTAAAAAACAAGATAAGAATCATAAGAAAAATGTCTAAATGAACACATGAACCAATTATGAGAGGGTGACAAAAAAGGTATGTTGCTACTTTGTTGGTAAAGATAAAAATAAACCTAAAGTGAGATTGACTTAAGGAACATAAGTCTTTTGAATGCTTTGCATTAGCATGAATTAGTTGATAAAATGGAATCTTGATCACATCATGTCAAGTAAGCTTTGAATCCCCTAATTTGTATATGGTACAAAGGGGAGATGGGTGGTAGGTGATATGAAGGAATAATGGGTGATAGGTAAGGTAACTTTATGTGGGTTAGTTTTCCCCTTTTATAGGTGACATAAGAACCATATAGATAAGTCCATGTTTTAATGCATGGTGTAGATTAATCAACAAAATAAGTCCAATGTTACTATATATGAAAGTTGATTACAGCTTTCTTGGGATAACCTATTATTGATTTTGATATAGGGTTTTTATTGCTTTGTTATGATATAATTATGAATCTGATGGATGTAGGAAGCTTTAAATGATTCCTTTGACAAAATTGACTTATACATTCTTCAAGGGATTTGTCTAAGTTCTTAGGCTTGCTCATTTTGGTAGATATCCTTCAAAGTAGTAGTCTATCATTTTAAGCAATTTAAATTTGGGTAGATATCCTTTAAGGGAGCAATCTGTATGCTAGAGATGTTTGAACCTAGTGATATTTTGGTAACCCAAATTATTTTGATGCTAGGTTAGACATAAAAAAGTATATTTAGTCTTGAAAGTTTATCTTTATGGGAGAAAAACTTAGAGCACAAGAGGTTAAAGATCAATAAAAGGGGTGGTTTTAAGAGACAATAACCATGGGATTTAATTTGATTAGGGATGAGAAGTATCCATGAGAACCATTCCATGGGTAGAGCTATGGTATCCAAATTTAGGATGAGGCTATGGCTATGATGGTTAATCATACGGTTATATGTTGTAATCATTTGTCCTCAAAGGGAATAAGATAGAGGTGAAAATATTATAAATCAAGGGATGATCTTAAGTTAGATAAAATGTGAGTTTGATCCTTGTTTTAACAAAAGAATGGATGCAAATGTTAAGCATTAAGAGGCTCAAGTTTTGGCTTACATTCAAAAGATGATGAAAAATAATATCTTGATCCATACTTATGGGTTATGATTTAGGGTGCAAGCCAATTGAAAGAAAACTTTCCTCACTTTCTTTTCTCCATATTGGTCACATGCTGATTTTCCTTCAAGACAAGGTTTCCAATGTTGAATTCTTTTTCTTTCAAGTGCTTATTATAAGCATGTTTAATTCACTCTTAGTAGATGAAAAGGTGGTTAAGCATTGCTAACTGATGCTCATCAAGTAGCTCAAGTTATGCTAGATGCTTGTGATGATAATCACTCACAAAAATGATGTCTTATAAAGATATGTAAAGAGAGGGAATATATACTTTGAGAGGTAAGACTACCTCTGCTCTGAAGACTAGAGAGAAAGGGCTAATACCCTTAAAATTTCAATGATAGTACAATAGGCCCATAAATTAAAAAGGATGTGTAAGATCTAATCCTAACCACTTTAGTTAACATATTGTTGAGGGTTTTTTTAGAGGCTTCCACCTATCCATTTTATTGTGGTGGTAAGGTGAGGAAAATCTTAACTTGATGCCAAATGTGTCATAAAGACCTTGAACTTACTTTTTTTTGAAATATTTTCCATTATCGGTGATGATCTTATAGTGAATACCAAAACGATAGATGATATGATGATTAATTAAGTCATCAATATTGTTATCTTTGGTCAAAGTGAGAGGAATATCCTCCACCCATTTGGTTAAATACTCAGTGGTAGTAATGATAGAATGGTGTCACTGTGAAGAATCAAGATTGATTTTTCTAATGATATTAAGTCCTCATTGTGAAAAGGACCAAAAGTCCTTGGATACTTGAAGGTAAATGATGTAAATTAGTATGTTATTGACATTTAACATACTTATTTACATATTCATAATAGTCATAGTCAAGGGTGGGTTAATAGTAGCTAAAGCAAAGGATACACTTAGAGACAGCTAGACCACTAAAGTGTTCCCCATATATTCCATCATGCATTTATTTGATAACATGGTAAACTTCATGGATACATATAAAATGGAGAATGAGGCTATCTAAACCACATTTATAAAGGATTTCCCCTAGTATGGTATAATGAGAGGTACTCTGAACAAAGGCTCATCAAGCATTCCTAGAGAGGTTGGGAGGAATGATGTTGAGGTTGAGGTAGTTAAAGGTTTGATCATACCAAATGTCTAATGGATATTCTTCCACACTAAAAATGGTAAGAAGGTTGGAGTGGATATAAGAGGGTGTCATGAAATGATGAATGGTGGCAAGGAGTTTGGAATTGGAAGGTTGAGATAGGATCTAGGAAGTAAAGAAGGCATGGTGTCCATAAACTTATTAGTAGAATGTGGAATATATTGGATAAGGTAATGATAAAATTATGCTAAGAGTACATATACTAAGTGTTTATACTTTTTTAATACATAATTCTTACATTGATTAGATATATTGACCTAGTAGACTATAATTTGGAAATTACCAAAGACAATGATCATCTTAACTCCTAAGGTTTGAGTAGTTTGAAGACCTATTACTAGGGCTTCAAACTAAACCATATTATTGATACACTCAAAATTAAGTTTGAAAGAGAGAGTAAGAGGTTCACCATCAAGGGGAATGAGAATAAATTTGGCACCACCACCTCACTAGCACTTTGAGCCATTGAAAAACATGGCCATTTGGTAGGTGATGTCCTCTTGAGAAAGAGTTATGATGGACTCATCTAGAAAAATAAGAGGAAGTGGTTAGTTATATATCAAAGGATCTTAGGATAATTTATCACAATGTTTTCCCCATTAATGAACTTGTAATAAAGAAACTCAAGGTTAAACTTAGCTAAGATCATGAGCTACTTATCCATACACTAGTTTTGGTATGGTTTATAGTGAATGCACTTGAGTGGGTCAGTATTGGTAATGACAAAGGTTTTGTGTTTTAGGAGGTAATGATGAAGTTTGGTATCCAAAAATACTAAGGAGAAGTAAAGTTTCTCATTATGGGTGTACTAAGACTCATACTCTATAAATTTTTAACTTATTTAGTAGACAAATTGCTCTTTGTTTTATTCATCATGGTGAGCGAGCATTACCCTAAAGGAATGTTTAATGGTAGAGATATAAAGGTATAAGGGTTGATCCTATTTATGTGGGATGAGAATGGGTGGAGAGAGAAGGTACTCTTTGAGTGAAACAAAGGCCTATTGACACTCCTTAGTCCACTTAAAAGATATATCTTTATTGAAAAGATGGTGAAAATTTTGACATCTATTTGACAATTGAGAGATGAAATGATGGATGGCTTGGAGATTACCCTACAGGTTATGAAGTTGCTTAAGGTGGGTTAGAGGTTGCATGTTGAGGATTTATTTGACTTTTTTAGGGTATAATTTGATTACTTAAAGAGAGATGATAAATTCAAGAAGATTTCTCAATAGGACCCCAAAAACACATTTCTTGGGGTTGAGTCAGACAAGGAAATGGATTAGGCATTGAAAAATAAATTTGAAAATTTCTAGATAATCCATGCAATATTTTTATATCCTAAGGAGATCATTTACATAGTACTCTATGATTTGATGGATGATATCATGGAAGATGTAGGTCATCACATGTTGGTAGGTTTCTCCATTATTCTTTAGACTAAATAGCATGACCATGTAGCAAAAGGTTCCCCAAGGGGTGATGAAAGAATTTTTATCGTAATCCTTGAGGGAGATTAAGATTTGATTATATCATGAGAAACCATCCATGAGAGACAAAATCTCATGGCCAACTATAGTATCAATAAGTTGGTCAATGCTAGGCAAAGGGAAGTCATCATTTGGACAAGCAAGGTTAAGGTCATAAAAGTAAATACATAGGTGAAGTCCCAATATGGGTTTGGTAATGGGTACGATATTATAAAACCATTAGGGATAGTCAATGGGTTTGATGAAATTGATAGATAAGAGATGTTGAAGATCTTCTTTGATTATAAGGGTGATATGAGGATGCATCTTATGAAGCTTTTTCCTAACAGGCTTGGCATTGGGATGGATGATAATGTTGTGGAGAGCAATAAAATGGTCAATTCTTGGCATATCCTAATATGACCAAGTAAATTATATGCTTTGAAAATGAAGGAAAGAGGGGTGATCCTAAGTCTCTATGGAATATAAGGATTGACCAATATTTACAATGAAGGGGTTATCATATGCACCCAACTTGACATTTATAGTGTATTCATTCAACATGGTTTGTTTTTCATGAGTAAGGTATTTACGGATAGAAGAATTTGGTGTACCTATATAGGTGAGAAAAAAATCATTATCCTAATGTTGGATGGTGTGGATGGTAGGAGAATCATTTTCTACCATTTTAGAATGAATTAGAGGAAAGGGTTTAGTTTGGCCATCTTTTTGATACATCATGGGCCTAAACTAATGATATTGACTAAAAAGATTAAGAGAGATGATTTTAAAATACTCAAACATTGAAGGAGATGGGGTTAGTGGGGATATGATGTATTCTTAAATGATGGGGATGGGTTTGAATTAATCAGTGGGTTCTTATGATGGTATAAACCCAAGGATAAATATATCATGAGGATTTTTGGTCTTGATGATAGGTAATTCATGGGGACTCTATTCTAGGCACACCTATGAAGGTACAATTTGGAAAATTATAGTTTATCTAAGTAGGAAAAATTAGAGGTAAATGGTTGGATAAAATAGGTGGTAGAGGAAGTAAAAAGTGGATGATCAAGTCCCACATAGATGAAATTGGTTTTATAGTTAGTAATTCCAAAAGGAATGATGGTTCTGATATTAGGATCATATTCAGCATCATGGTCAAGGTTCCCATACTCTTAAGGATTAGGGAAAGCATCCAAGGCAAAATGATGATACTCTCCAAGTGAGAAATGTTGTAATGTGAGTTCCAAGGGATCCTCTATATGGATATAATAAGAATGGATAGATGAGTTAGTTGAAGCTTCATCGATGGTAGGGGTGGAGTTGTTATTAGTTAGTGGTGATGTGGTGTTGTTGCTAGTTGGTAGTGAGGTGGATGAGATAGGAAAAGTAACATTGTTGGTTTGATATGTTATGTTATAGGAGGTAAAAGGACTAGGCTTAGCTTTTATGGTGATGACCTAACCCTCATGTTCAAACTTGACACATTGATGTAAGGTAGATGGGACATAGCTCATGGAGTGGATCCAAGGGCATCCAAGTAAGACATTATATTAGAACATGCCTTTTATGATGTATAAGATATATAGAAGCATGTGAGGTCCTAACTATATCTAGAGGATGATTGTTCCCAAGGTTGTGGCCATAGTATCATTAAAGGAATAAAAGACTATTGAGGTTTTTAACATGATATTCTTTACCAGTTGGAGTTGGTCATAAACATGAGAAGAGATAATTTTAATATTATCTCCTCCATCAATCATCACCATTTTTATGTAGTTTTTATTGATGTATGAAGTAATGAAGAGAGGAGGATCAAGATCTTCAAGATGACCAAAAGGTATTTTTAAATCCCTGAATGTGATAAGGGTGGAAATTCAAAGAGCCTAGACAAAGGTTGTAAGAGGTTGAGGATATTCAAGTTGGACCTCTTTAGATTATAAAGCCTCTATCAATGGTTGGAAATGATGGGGTGATGTGTTAATTAGTTTTTATAGGCTCATATTCACAAGTGTTTGGTGAAACTACTTTAAAACTACTTGCTGGATAGATTTAGAAGGGTTGGAAGTAAGGGCACCCAAAATGGATATTTTGGGTTTTGGTTAAGGTGAAGGTGATGGTGTTTGAGTTCAATTTAAATTTTGAGGGGTTGAAGGATATGCCCTTAAAATGGAAACTTTGGCCTTCCCCTTATCTTTTTGTTAGGACTGACATCAGTTGACCATATGGATAGTGTGGATGAGGGGAAGTGTTGGGATAGAAGGCTACTTTCGTTCCTCCTTACTCTCAGATGAGAGTATGGGAATAGGTAAGTATTAGATAGGTTAATTTGGTGGTTAGGTTGGTAATAGGCTCCAGAGAGGTTCATCTGATAATAGATCAACCTCATCCCATAAGTTATGGACATGTGCTTGGAGAGATTTTTAGTTCTTCATGGTATGTGAAAATTAAACTATCATTATGGGTTGAAATCCAACTTCAAATATCATTAAATCCAAATTTGTTATATCATTTGGCTTTCATCTTGTCTTCTATCCCATTTATATGCAGATTTACAGTCAACTCTATTTATTTAACTTTGATTGAGGTGTAGACCAGTCTTTTATCAAAATTGGTAGGCAACAGTCACTGAGAATTTATAGGTGACAATCATGGAGGTTATGTAGACAAGCTTCTATTGAAGTATATATAAATGAAATGGTTCATACTAAATTCTACACCTACATGAGTTCATAGTTGGATATGATGAGTTGATATAGTTAGACACCACACATTTCTATAGAGTGTGCTAGTCATTTTGTCTCATTAATACAAGTTGGATGAAATGATGATGTGTCACATTGATAGTGACAATGATTCATTACTTTATTTAAAATCCTTTTTTATGATGTCCCAACATTATGATACTTGATGATTCAAGTGATTATATCAAAGTTGCACACTTATCCATGCACCTTTGGTAGCTCAATTGCATGATTTTTTTTCATTATGGCATGTGTCACGTCATTCTATTTTGGAAGATTAAAATTTGGGTCATCTTTGTAGAATAATTCTTGATTAAATCAAAGGTAATTAGTTAACTAAACATAGATAAATAAAATATATGTCTTACTTACTTTGACCTTAGATGTTATCCTTTGCTCACCATGTGTCTTACACAAATAAGTTTTCATGGATTAGTTTATTACATGGATATGAAAAATCATAGTGACTTGATGAGATTTTATTATAATTTTTTTTGTCCTTTGGTTAGCCATTTTTTGTTTTCTAGCCAAAGACCTTTTTGCAATACATAGCCAGCCAACAATTTGGTTTTCTGGGCATGCATTGTCAATAGCATCCCTAAAAACATTTTCACTATATATATATATATATATAATTGTAGGATTATTAAGGAGCATGTTCATTTGAAGAAGTAGAACTCTCTAGATCAGCTACTTGATCCTTTACCTTTTGAACAAATTCTTTTTTATTGAGAGGATTATAATAGAGCTTCAATATATGTCCATTGACTAGTAGAGATATTCTACTATCATCAATAGGTATTAGCTTAACAGAACCATTTTCATAGACCTCCTCAATCTGATAAGGTCCCAAACACCTTGTTTGTAGTTTTCCTTTGAACTATTGAAATTTAGAATCAAACAACAGTGCCCAAAATCTTTTCTAAAACTTTTGTTGCTTGATTTGTGAATCATGTCAAAATTTTCTTTGATGTTGTACCAATTCAGTTCTTTGTAGTGCTTCCATCTTCATTTCATCAAGTTGATTAAGTTATAGGAGTCTTTCTTTCTATATTTCTTCTAATTCAATTCCTACTACATCTATTTTTAGAGTTTGTAATTCAAATTTAACAAAGAATAAAGGCTTTTTACCATAAACCAATTCATAAGGTAAAAATCCAATTGTTGTTTTCCAAGTAGTATTATAGGCCCAAATAGCTTCTGGTGCCTTATCTGCCCAATCCTTTCTACTAGAATTAACAGCCTTGGTTAAAATGGTTTCTAGTTCTCTATTGGTGACTTCAACTTGCCCACTAGCCTATAGATGGTATGGAGATGATTTTCTATGCTGAGTTTGATATACTTGCGTGAAGTGCTTTATCATGTTTGACATGAATTGTGGACCTTGATCTGAAACTATCTCCCTTAGAGCACAAAATATTTGCATGATTTTAAAATATAAGAAATCAGCTACCATCTCTTTTCTTGCATGAGTTAATGCTTCCACTTCTACCCACTTGGTCACATAGTTTATACATACTAGGAGATATTCTCTTCCTCTAGAAAGAGGATCCATTGGACCTATAAAATTAATTCTCCATTTTAATGGTTATAAAACCAATTGAGGATGAGGGTGCAAAGGCATCTCTATTGAAAGAGTAGGCTATCCAATTCTATGACAAGTATCAAAGTGTCTGACATATCTTTTTACTTGCTGAGGAAGTTGAAGCCAATAGTATCCTTCTCCCAAGATTTTATGTATGTTTCTTTGAGATAAGTAATGCCCTCCTCCTAGTTTATCATGACAAGCTTTAATGATATCATAAGCTTCACCATTTGTCACACACCTATGAAACACATGGTCAGGTCCAAGTTTAAATAACATTCCATTAATCCATTTGAAAGAAGAGATTTTTTTTATTAAACATTTCTTTTCTTTTTATGAAAATTGTAAAGGAAACTTCCCTATGGTGAGGTATTTGACTATATCAAAAAACTATAGAGATTTTGGTGAAATAGCAAATAGTTGTTCATCTGAAAAGTAATCTTCCACTAGTTCTTCTTCACCTGTAGTGTTTATTCTAGACAAGAAATCAGACACCACATTAGACTTTTTTAGTTTATCTATAATAGTAACATCAAATTATTGTAAGAGCAACAACCATCTAATAATCCTACCTCCCATAATTAGTTTGTTCATAAGATATCTAATAGCTGAATAGTTTGTATAGACAAATACCTTGTAGCTTATTATGTAGTGTCTAAATTTGTTGATTACATAGATTATAACTAGGAATTTCCTCTTAGTTGTGGTGTAAGTTCTCTCAGTAGGTGTCATTTTTTTCCTAATATAATATATAGCATACATGTTTCCCTCTTCATCCTTTGGTCCAAGGACTACTCTTAGTGTTGTATTAGAAGCATCTATGTATATATGGAATAACTTAGTCGAATCTGGTCCTCTCAATACTGGAGTAGTAACAAGTTTAACTTTGATGGTCTCAAAGGCCTACTGGAAACTATCACTCTATTCAAATGTACTATCTTTTATAAGCAAGGCAAACACAAGAGTAGCTATTTGGCTAAACTTATCTATGAAGAATTTGTAGTAACCAACATGTCCCAAAAAACTCTTAATTTTAGTTTGTGTTTGTAGAATGGGTAAATTAGAGATTATTTTGACTTTCTTTGGATCTACTTGAATGCCTTTTGCAAAAATATGGTGTCCCAGGACTATTCCTTCATCCATCATCAATAAACATTTCTCATGGCTTAAAGATAATTGATATTCCTCACATCTAATCAATACTCTTTCCAATTTGGTAAGAGCCTCTTTATAAGTTTCACCATAAATGGTGAAATCATCCATATATACTTCAACACAATCATTTATAAGGTCAGAGAATATTGCCAAAACTGCTCTTTATAAGGTTACTTGAGCATTACAGTCCAAATGGAAGTACTAAGTAAAAGTTCCCCAAGGGTAGGTAAACATGGTTTTACCTTGATCTTCAGTTTCCACCATTATCTGGTTATACCCATTAAACCCATCCAAGAAATAAAAAAATCTCTTTCCTGCCAAGTTATCAAGAACTTGATCAATGAAAGGTAAAGGGAAGTAATCTCTGAGTGTTACTTTATTCAATATTATATAATCTAAACATACCCTTAATTTTCTATTTTTTTAGCATAATTACCAAAGGTGAAACCCATTGACTATCTAAGATGAGGTAAATAAACCCAACTTCCAATAACTTTTGGATTTCTATTTTTACTATTTCCTTTAATGTTGGGTTTATTCTTCTTTGTGGTTGTCTAATCAGTTTGATAGATTCAATGTAAATGTGATGATTGTATATGCTGGGGTGAATTCCCTTCATGTCAGTATAATCCCAAGCAAAAGCCTTGGTATGTCTTTCTAGTACTTCAAAGAGTTAATCTTCCTCTTCATTTGTTAACCAACTATTGATGTTCAAATCTTTCTAGGTAATACCATGATTGGTTTTGTACCTAGGTAGTTGGATTCTATTTTCTTAACCTCACTAATCAATGAGTTCAGAGGACATGGATGAGGAAGTAGCTTATGAAGCATAGTTTCATTATCAACAAAATCTTTTCTAGGAGGAATCAATCTTGTTAAAGAATAATGAAATATATCTAAGAAATAAGTTTGTTGTTGTTTTGCCAATTTCCACACACTTTCCTGAATCAATCCATGATCATATGGTGAAGAAACAATAGAAGAATTAGAAGTAGAGGTTTCAAAATATTTTGTTTGACCCAAGAATCGTAAACTAAGGCAGCCAGTATTTTTTAGACTAGCTAAGTCTATAGCTTTTAGACTGGTAGAGTTCATAGATTTTGGATTGGCAGAGTCCATAGATTCTGGGTATATATCTTCATTCAATTCTTCTAAGTGTTTCTTAATTGTGATCATAGCTAATGAGGAAATTTTGTTTAATATGTTGTTTGATTTATCCAACCAAAGTTATTATATGTAATTTGTTGATGGTATTACAAGAGGATATAAAGAGATGTAATTGGACTTTATCCCATTAGAAATGGTCATGTCTCCTAAACTACAATCAATCAATGCTACTACAGTAGCCAACTATGGTCTACCAGGGATTACAAGATATCCTAGATTCTTTGTTTTGAGTTGCAAAACCATGAAATCTACTGGATACTCCCATGATTCTATTAGTACTTCAACATTTTATGTAGTCCCTTTTGGTTTCGTTATAGACTGGTCCACCATTTGAAAAATGGTAGTTGTAGGTTGCATTCTCATAAGAGATAATTCATGGAGAGTATCAGTTGTCATAAAATTGATTATTGCTCCCAAATCTACCAAGATGTTAGGAATTTATTTACCTCTGATTGTAACTATGATCACTGGGCTTCCCAGATCTGCATATTTTAGAACTAATAGTTTTCTTTCTAATAAATCAATAACTTTTCTGTCAACATGAATGGTTCCTGGATATTTTGCTTTCCTCCCAGGTGTCTTGATACAAAGGTTTCTGATGTTCTTGTTTAATTTAGGTATATCCCTAATATCTTGTAGAAGGGGTACCTCAATATTGATCTTTTGCAACTCATGGACCAAATTTGATTATGGTTTAATACCCATTTCTTTTAATCTTTTGGGAAAAGGAACTACTAGGGTAGTAGTTTTTTCTTTACTTGTTTCAGGGCTCATTTTGATTTTGGCCTCTTTAGTGTATAATTGAGATGATTTTATCTTTTCATTTTCATTAGGTATCTCAAAAATGAGAACTAGAGGTTTTTGTATAGTTTTTCTTGATCTCAAATATATGTCCAAACACTCAATAGCTTCAATATTGATTGTATCTTCCTATTCATTAACATAAATAGGTGTTGGTTGTTTATTTTTTGGATTTTATATTGGTTGTGTAGGAATTAAGGGTTGATTGATTTGTCCTTATTTCTAAATAATTGGGGGTGGCATAATATTTTGTTGTTGAAGTGGTCTTCTTGGTTGGGTGAATTGTGACTATGGGTTCCACTGCTAATTTCATTGTTTATATAGTTGTGGCATCCATTACTATTGTGGTATCCATTATTGTTGTGGCTATGTCATCATCCATGGGGGTGTTGGCATCCAATCTTGTACTACCCATAGATTTTAAATTAATAGAATTTTGGGTTGATTCCAAAATGGTGAAGAAACTGAAACATTCCATGGTGCCATCCATGGATTAACTAGATTTATTATATTAAACTATCCTTAATCCTAGTTTTGTGGGGCAAAGTTATGTCTCAAAATATAATTTACTTCTTCAATGAACTAGACTTGTGTTTTCATTTGATTTTTTAAAACAAGTAAAAGGGTACAATGTTTGGTGTCATGATCTATTGCATCACAGATCCCGCATGATGAAACATTGGTTCTATCTAGTTGACAGTATCTAAGGGCATGTTTTTATCTACAATTAGAAAAATAGATTGCTAAGGGTTTTATTGAATTTGCCTTAGCTTGAAGGCCATCCAAGGTACTATTTAGTATAACCGAGATATCTATCTTTAGATTAGCAAATTATTCCATTAACTTACCCACTTCATTAGATTTTCCAAATCTTCCTTTCTTAATTCTAGGTTTTGTTCGAGAGTAGTTGGTATAAAGCTCAAAAATATAATCAAAAGCCAACTTATTTATATCTCCTCTACCCATCAAATTTAAGGCATCTCTAGTGTCTTCATCCAACCCTTTCAAGAAAACCAATTTTTGAACATCTTCAATGAGTGCATAATTTCTTCTTTTATAAGTGAACATGAATCTATCCAAATAATCCTCTAAAGATTCATCCTCATTTTATTTGATTTTGAAGAAATCCTCTTTTCTTTCTCACACTCGATAGTAATCTTGGTATTTTTTAAGAATTATATTTCCATGTCATCTCATGTTCTAATAGAATCACTAGGTAAACTCATGAACCATCTCATAGACGCATCTTTAAGTGTAGAAGGAAATAGTTTTAATTTTTGGCCATTTGTTATGTAATCATAGGTTTGACATAACATCTTAAACTCAAATGGGAATTGATCAAGATATTCTATAGATCTTCCCCAAAAACTTGGTGGATTATTTGGTGAAATATTTTTCATGGGGGTTTGATCATTAGTATCTACAATAATAGGACAGGATAAATTCCTTCCTGGTTGTGCAAGTTACTAATTTTGTTAGAGAGCCATTTCTTCTTATGATGATGTTTCAAAACTGGGATGATATTCCCACTAAATTTATGGGTTGTTCAAAATTTTCTTCAGTTATAGATTTTTGAAATGCTTCTTCTAAATACTTAGCAACTTATAAATAGTGTCTTCCTACAATAGATTGATCCTAAGGAATTTTTCCCATGGGGCTTGCTTGTGGCAATGCCCTGGTTTCTATCCAAGTTTTAGAAGATTCTTAGAAATAGGTTTCACTTGTAGCTTCAAGTTCACTACTCAAAGATGTTAAAAGAGTGTCCACTTGTGTTCTTTATGGAAACTTTGGGATGAATCATCCTTTAGAATATTTAGGATGGTATATCAATTTATTAAATTTTTATAGGATTTTATGGGTTTTTACAATGTTTTTTGTTTTTCATCTTAGACCAATAATTATTAAATTACTAACATCTTATGTTTCATGAAAATGGTGCTAAAATTATGAGTGTCATTTAACTCCTCATTTAATCAATATTCAATTATTGTCTTTTTACCAGTGCTGGTGTCCAAAGCTATCTGTAGTAAGGTATGGGATGGTAGATCTAGAAGGATACTTATGGGGGTGTTTGATTATCCAATTCTAAATTTGACTAAAGAAGTAAATGTGTGCTAAACTAGATGATTCACTCTTTTTCTAAAAAGGAAGAAATCAAATCAATCCACTCTTTTATTGTAAGTAAAATATCACACTCCTATTTATGCTTGCATGGAAAGTAAAATCACACTCTTCACTAGAAAAATGAAATTTGTTTCACATGTTTGTTGTAAATGAAAACACACATTGCTTAGAAGGAATTGACTTTAAAATAAGAAAATGCTTTTTAAACTATGAATTTATTTTGATGTTTTTATGAATAAATGTAAATATTAACAAGATTTTAATAAATTATAACAATGAATTAGTAAAACATAACATAAATATAGTACATAGTTCCTAGTTCCAAGGAAAGTGGGCCCTTGCTTCTCTCAAACTCAGGAATAAAGATTAATCAATGCTAGAAATTGAAGAACTAATTCATAAAATTGAAATGATTATAATCTGTCTGAAACCTGTAATATGCTTGTAAAAATATTTTCCTCTATTATCTGCTCTCTATCATCTGATATCTATTATATATAATATATAAAATCTTGCATTTTATACTAATATATTCATCTCAAAATAGGATGCAAAGGAATAGGATTCCTTGGTTGACCCATTCATCCAAATATAGGAGATTGGATTTTCAAGAGATCTAATTATTCTGATAAAATAGATATCCTATCCTATAATAATCCTAAGATCCAAATGTATATAAAACTTTATCAAAACCAAATCCTGCAAAATAATATGTGTTTATTTACTTTATTTGATTCTAACTAGAATGATTCTCTCTTATCCTATCTAGCCACCAGCTTCCCCATTTGTAGCTTCATCCTTACAAAATTCTCAGAATTGACCCTACAGAGTTGGGAGGAATAAACCTATGGAGTATGTAGAAACAAGCCTACAGAGTCCATAGAACCAAGCCTATGGAGTCTTTAGAAATGAGCCTATAAATTACATAAAAACAAGCATACAAAGTCCATAGAAACAAGCATGTAGAGTTTGTAGAAATAATCTTGCAGAGTCTGTAGAAACAAGCTTGTGGAGTCTGTAGTTTTACTAGATGAAGATCAAAATTGCACATTCACTATACATTGCATGTGTCTTTTTCTTGAGCATTCTTCACAAAAAATATCACTAAAACATGTTATGTATTAGATATTAATGACAAAGTAAAGGTTTAGTCTTTGGTTTAATATAAACAAGACAAATATCTATTTTCCATGTAATAAATATCTAATAATCTAAGATTTACATAAGATAATATCCTTCGAGAGATGAATTGAGTGAAATAGCATGTCAATAATGAGTCATATTCTGAGCTCATCATCTTCCCCCATGGTGGTAATGGGTTTGGGTGAATTGGTGGGTTTTTCAAGTGGTTTATATCTAAGGCTAGATGACTCATGAGGTTTCAAAGTTTTGATATGGTTTAATTCATGAGGCCCAAATTCATAGTGACCAAGGCCAAATCTTTTTCAAGAACATATATAAAGATACAACTTAGCAAACTCTAGTTTGCTAAGATAAAAAAAGTTAGAGGTAAATGGATGGATGAAGTAGTGGTAGGGGTTAGAAGTGGATGATCAAATCCCCATTAAATAAAATTTGTTTGATGGTTAGGGAGCCCAAAGGGAATGATGGTTCCAATGTTATGGTCATAAGAAGGGTCATGTCTAAGATTCCCATATTCTTGGGGAGTAGAGAAGGCATCCAGGAATAAGTGTCTATATTACCCAAGGGAAAGACATTTGAATATGGTTGCAATGGGGTTCTCTAAAAGAATATGGGAAGAAGGGATAGATGTGCTAGTAGAAGCTTCATCAATATTTGGTGTGGAAGTGTCACAGGTTTTGGTTGGTGGGGTTATGTCATTAGTAGATGGTTTTGAGGTTGATAAAGGAGGAAGTAGGATGTCATTAGGTCGTTATGTCATATTTCAAGATGTGAAAGGACTAGGGTCAACTTGGATTATCACAACTTGCCCTTCATGCTCAAATTTGACACATCAATGTAAGGTGGAAGGGACACAACTCATGGCATGAATCCAAGGGCACTTGAGTAAAATATTGTATTAGAATTCTTCTTCCACAACATAAAATTTTTTGGGAATGGTATGGGGCCCTACATAGATATGGATGATAACTATGCCCAAGGTAGTAGCCATGGTATCATTAAAAAAATGAAGGACCACTATGCTTTTAAACATGATATTCATGGGTAAGTACAACTGGTCATAGGCATTGGAGGAGATAATATTGATGTTGGCTCCTCCATCAATCATCACCCTTTTTATGTAAGTTTGATTAATATATGTTATAATGAAGAGGGGGAATTAGGATCTATTCATGATTTAAAATTGTGCTTGTTCTAAACACCAACAATGGGAAGTTTCAAGATGTGGGACTTGTGACTTGAAACAACCTCCATATTTTAGAGAAGTTGGTTCTTATTTAAAATAAGTGTATACTGGGAAAAGGGATAGGAATTTTAATTAGAAACACAAATGCAAGAAATAAAATCTAATATATGGCGATGCACCTAAATGTAACTTGACCTTAATCCTAAGCACAATGAGACTATATGTAAGATTCATTTACATTTAAGAGTAAACAAGTGCATGATCAATGTAAAAGATGGAAACAATAGAAACAGAGGCTCACAACATAGACTACTTTTGCAGTGATAAAAAAAATGTCAACAAAGGCATAGGGTTCAATCTTCTTATTTGAATTTTCCAATCACATAAGAGGTGCAGAAAAACACATAGTTATATAAAATTTTCAACTTAAGAAAATGAGACAAAAGCAAATGGCATTCCTAATCACAGCTCTAGAAAGTCTACAACCTAGACTACTTTTGCAAATGACACAAAAAATATCAATAAAGGCATAGGATTCAATCTTATCATTAATTATTCAGTCACATAAGAGGCATAAAAACATGCACAATTACATAAACCTTCCAACTTAAGAAGATAGAACAAAAGAAAATGATATTACTTAGTCACAGCTCTAGAAAGTCTAAACTCTTTACAATAATTCTCTCAAAAAATTCTCTCTCTGATCTCTCTTCCTTTTTGGTGATCTCTGCACCCTTATTTATAGCCTTGGATTCACTCTAGATTGTCTGCTTGTTCCCATTATAATGGCCCAACTGAAATCTAACCAAACTGGAAGTATCTAACCAAAGATATTTTATAAATTCTAAAACACTTTGTCTTCTGGCAGTTCATTGGCTGAAATAGATTGCAGGACGCTCCCTTCTCTTAAATTCTAGGTAACACTTAGACATTTTCTTGAAAACCTTCTTATTATTTTAGTAGACACTGGAGGATGAAACGTGGTGTGTTTTGTAGCACCTATCAAAAACACACACCACTTTTTGCATAACTTATACTCTTTTGTGTCTTTACTCAAGAGTGTTCCACCTTTGACACTTATCATAATTTTCTTCCTCAAAAATTTAATAGCTTAAAAGAAAATAAGACTCACAACATTTATTACCCAAGTAACTTTAAAAGGGACACATGGACAAGTGTCAATCTCCACTGCTTCATTAAAGGACACATGGCAATCTCTGCTTTACTTATCTGGGGTTACGTGGTAGTCTCTGCTTCTTTGAACTACCTTTTTAAAATCTTATGAAAGATGACACATGGTGGTCTCTACTTTACTCTATTTATACCATAGAAAAAAATGGGTCTCATTTCATATTTACATGGACAGTGACACCTGGCAGCTTCTGCTTACTTCAGAAACAACATTTAAGACCCACCATGAAATGAAGATAATTCAAATCGTGACACATGTTGGCTTCTACTCTCTTTTGTTGGATTATGTGGCATCTTTCGTCACTTTTAGAAAGCCAAAATTGAGACCTTATACTATTTCCACTTGGCACTTTCTACTTGATCTCGATACTTAGCTTTTGAAACCTTCCACTGAAAAGAGATTTGAAATGTGGATGCCGATATGAAACACGAATTCTAACACTTGGCACATTTTGTTGAGTTGTTATGAGACACATGGCACATTTCATAGCCTTATTAAAATATGAAAGGTGCCTTGGAAAATGACACTTAGTAGCTTTCACTTGACATAAACACTTAGAGAAAAATGAATTAAAAGGAAATTAGAGCCTGCCTTCTATTTCCAAAAATTTGCCGTCTCGAACCAAAGTATGTGGGGATAGTGATCTAGATCATGCGCTACTGAAAATTAGAATGAAACATAGAGTATTTTTTACTCTATAGTTATTGGCGACCCTAAGGACTTTTGAGCCTGCTCAAAAAGAAACTACAACTCCCGCATGAATTGAAATTGCTAGAAAACATAGTTTTAACTAAAATGTTTCAAATATATTCCATTTACAAGAATATATTTAGGTTCACCTTCCATCATTTCTAATTCAAATGAATTTTTCTATTTACACACCCAAATTTTATAAGGGCCAGTCCATAATGCTTCAAACTTAGTGTGTTGACCTGGTTTGGTGGCTCCTGCATCCCATTTCAAAACAATTGAGCCTATTTCAAAATGGGGATTTGAAGTTCTTTTATCAAAATAGTATTTAACTATTTTTTGATGCTTTATTAATGAATCATGTGCTGCATTTCTCTTTTCTTTAACTTCTAGAAGTTTTGCTAATCTGACCTGCATGGGGCCATTTTCTTCAATTTCAATTTGTTTGATTAGCTAGAGAGCAGGAATCTCCAAGCTTAGGGGAATTATAGCAGGTTTACCATATACCAATTCATATGGGGACATTTTGACCACCTATTTAGGTGTAATTCTATCAGCTCATAGTGATAAATTAAGCACTTTATGCGATTCCTTATGATGATTAGCCCTTATTCTTTTGATGAGTGTAATCAGGTTCTTATTAGTTGATTTTGCCAAACCATTACCCTAAGGGTAATAATTAGAAGAAGTTTTTAGATATATTTCATGATTTAATGCAAAGTTAGATACTTTAGACCCTAAAAATGCTTTACCATTATCTAAAATTATGGTGCGAGGAGCCCCAAAATGAGTAGTGATACTCCCTAGAAAATCTAGGATCACATTTTCTGTTGCTTCCTTGAGCAGCACTACCTCAGTCCATCTGGTGAAATAATCTGTGGCTGTTAAGATCCATTTGTGACCCATACTAGATATTGGATTTATCATTCCAATGAATTCAATACCCCATTGATCAAAAGGTTCATCCATAATTATAGGACTAAGAGGCATTACTGCATTCCTTCTCATTCCCACATAATATTGACAAGATTGACATTTTTTAACCAGTTGATAATAATCTATAAATAAAGTAGGCCAAAAATAACCTACTTCACTTATTTTTATAGTTGTGGTTTTTGTAGAAAAATGTCCACCTGATACTCCATAATGCATTTTATGTAGTATTTTTTTAGCCTCATCATTTTCTACACATCTTAACAATTTTTCATCAAAATTTCTTTTGAGAAGAACCTATTCAATTAAAACAAAATGAGCTCCTTGCATCCTATAGTATCTTCTCTTATTTTGAGGGAGTTCTCTTGGGTAAATCCCATTTTTCATAAAATGAATCCTATTTGTAACCCATGATTCTTGATCAACTTCTTGTATTCTCAATACAATTTCTTCTTTTGTTTTTGAATTTGTCTCTTCAAGTATCATCTTTTCAAGTTCTTGAGTCATATATTGACACAAACCCCTACCTCTAACTAATTTAGTGGGTTTGACGTCTACATCATATTCAAGGATCTTAGTTATCTATTTTGATCTTTTTTCAGTAATTTCACCCTCCATGATGTATTCTCTGACACTTGGATGTGCTACAAGTATCAGAATTTTACTTCTTAATACTATATGCCTGAACTTTTTAAGAGATTTTACCATAGCATATGCTTTTTTTTCCACAAATTTATATCTAGTTTCATATTATCTAAGAGTCCTCAAAAAAATGCTATTGGATGCTCTCCCTCTCGTTTATCATCCTTTTGTGTTAAAACAGTAGCAATACTGAGCTCTCCTCCATATACATACATTACAAAAGGCTTAGAAAAATCTAGGTTTATAAGTACTGGAGCTATTAAGATAGCTTTCTTGACCTCTTCAAAGGCTTGCCTTCCTTCTATAGTCCACTTGAAAATTGGGTCTTTTTTCAGCAAAAGTGTCACTGGTCTTACTAAGCTTGCAAAGTCAGATATGAATCGACTGATGAAATTAATCTTTCCCAAGAAAGATTGAATTGCTTTCTTATTGACTGGAAGAGGTAAGTTCATTATAGCTTCCACTCTTTTTGGGTCTATGGAAACTCCTTCTTTAGATAGTATATGTCCCAATAATTTGCCTTGAGGGATAACAAAGATACATTTCTTAGGATTCAATGATATTCCAAATTTTTGACATTTTTTAAACACGGCTTCTAAATGATCAAAATGATCAGCAAAATTCTTTGAAAAAATAGTAATATCATCAAGATAAATTAGGATGATTTTATTCATCAGTTCCCTGAATGCAACATTTATATCTCTCTAAAAAGTGGCTCCAACATTTGATAGGCTAAATGGCATCTTAGCATATGCAAATGTTCCCCACTTGGTAGTAAAAGTAGTCTTGTATTGGTCTTCTTTAGGCAACCAAATCTGATTGTATCCAGAGAAACCATCTAGCAAAGAAAATCTCTCTGATCTAGCCATAATTTGTAGAATTTGTTCCATGGAGGGCAAGGGATAGTGATCCTTCAAAGACACTTTGTTTAGATCTCTGAAATTTACACAAAGTCTTATATCACCATTCTTTTTCTTAACTGGTACCAGATTTGATACCCAGGTTGAGTGTTTGATTGGAAAAATTATTTTAGAATCTAAAAGTTTCTACAACTCATTCACCATTAGAGGCTCAATTCTTGGATTCATTGGCCTCTATTTTTGTCTAGCAGGCTTAGATCCTTCAGTTATTTCTATTGTGTCCTGAATAATGTCTCTATTATATCCATGAAGGTCTTCATAGCTCCAGGCTATGACTCTATCATATTTTTTGCATAATTCAATTAGCCTTTCCTTTTCTTCTCGAGTTGCAAAATTTCTAACTTTTAATTTTTTCCCTTCACTCACTTCTATTTCAGAATAATCTGCTTTATTTTCTTGGAACCTTTTCTTCTCCAAGCTTACATCTTCTAGATCAAAAAGACTTTCTAAAGTGATTAAACCTTTGGGAAGTTTATTATTCTTTAATTGTATAATTTGATCCTCATATGCCTCTTCAATCTTTGGTTGCAATTGATCGGCAAATTCCACTGATTGTTTCAAGAATGAGAGTACTTGAGAATCATTCTCAAACACTTGCCAATTCTCATCATTATCAAGAATATCTAGCCTTACTATAAGCTTTACTGACTCATTGTTAACTAATAGGCTAGTTGTTGGATCAAACTGTGAACCAATTTGTGCCATTCTATCAGCTTCAAAATTTTGAATTCTGGGAACTACTTCAATATTAAAAGCTTCAAAATCTTCTATTAAATCCCAAATTTTGTGCTTATAGGATTTCATTCTAACATTCTTTGTTACTGCCTTTTCTCTAATTTTCTTTACTACTAATTTTGAATCTCCTTTTACTATTAGATTCTTTATTTCCTTTTTCTTGGCTAATAGGAGCCCATGTACTAAAGATTCATACTCAGCATCATTATTAGTAAAAGCCAATTGAAAATAGATAGCCCTTAATTTTTTTTCACCATTTGGAGTAGTAAGACAAATTCCTGCTCCAGCACCATTTTTACTTCTAGCACCATCAAAATTTAAAGTCCAAATTTTTGCATCTTTTTCAGATCCTTGAGTAGTTGGTGTCTCTTCCCTTAAAACATTTGGGATTTCATGGTCCTCATCAAAAATAACATAAGTGCCCAAACCAGTAGATTTATAATTTTCATATGGGTCACTATACGTTATAATTAACAATTGTTTATTTTCTTTTCCCTGATTATGCTTAGTCCAGTTACCTATCTTAATAAAATGGAAGGAATCTGGTTTGGATTTGCTTACCTCTAATGAATTGTTCACTAAGGCTATTATCTGCAGATGAATTATATCTTTGAGCTTTCTTCTATCAGCAGGTCCTTCAGTATATTTGGGCATTGCTTGATTTTGAAGAGCTTCTTGTAATAGTGTCCTTTGTTCAGGAATATCTAACATGTCCCAAATTGATACTTGTGTTGGGGTCATCTTTAGGATCCACCACATTCATTAGTCCAAAAGTTTGAATTCTTGGAAGATTAGGATATCTTGTCTTTCTTTGAACTTGTTCAGGAACTTCTTGATTCTGCACTGGTTGAAACATTCCTTGTCTAACAGCTGTGTGTTAATGACATTGAAATGAAGGATTCTTCATAACTTCATTGTTTACAACTTTAGGCTGTTCCAATATTCTTCTCTTTGATCTAGTTAGTAGTCTGATTACACCACTAATTTCTTGGAAATAGAATCTTCATTCAAAAATACTGATTCTTAATCTTCAACCCATGAGAACAAAGCATATTCTGGGGCTATTTCTTCCTCTTGTTGCAAGGACATCCCTTGCATCTAAGCCACTAAGACTGAATTTTGCATACCAGAAGACTGGTAGGTTTGATTGTCACTAGAACTTGTAAACTGACCATCCATTCTTCTTTGCTCTGCCACCTTTTGTTATATATTACCCATAGGACAATCTCTAGGTGGATGAGCATTATTGCAAGGAAAACACCAGGCATTAGTGTTATCCACATCATTATTTTGCCATGGAAAAATCTCCCTATTTGAATTGGGAGGAATAGTTTGTGAGGGTGTGGGGACTGCAACCAATTGGTTTGTTGGTTGATGGTTAGTTTGTCTTGGAAGACCTTGGTATTGGTTTGGCTAAGATGAAAATATGTTTCCTTCATAGCCTTGATATGGAGGCTTAGGGAAAGTATTCTACTATCTTTTTATATTGATTACCTCATTAGAAAATGTCCTTAGGATATTATTGATATCATCCAGCTCAAATGACTAAGTGGGGACAATTTCTTTAGCAAATGGTTGAGGATAAGTGTACATAGACACAGGTGGGGCTATAGATTTAGGGGATTCTTGAGATAATGATAAGGAAATTTTTGAGAACATGGGCATGGGAGGCCTTAAGGGTAACTTTCCAACATCTATCAAATTATTTTTAGCTCTGACCACATAGTCATAAGCCTCAAGCAAAGTGTGTCCTCCAAGTGACTGAATCATAATAGATATATCTAAATTCAAAGCCTTAAGATAAAATACTATAGCCATACCTGGTAATGGTCTAGTTATAATAGGGATTCTTTCTCAAGTTTTTTGAAATCTAGAATTGAAGTCAATCATGGCTTCTTATGGTGCCCTTTGAATGGTAATTAATTTCTGTAACAAAGAAGACTTATCACCCTTCTATTCAAATAGTTTAAAGAAAAGATCTCCAAGATGATCCCATGTAGATATGGTATCTGGGGTCAAAGATTAATACCATTCTAGAGCCTTCCCTTTAAAAGAAGCTGCTAATAATCTTATGGCCACATTTTGTTGTGTGACAACATGTATAACACAGACATTTGATACATCCTGAAGATGTTCCTCAGGTGTTTTAAAGTCTTGCCCACTAAATTTGGGTAGAGCTTTTAGGGCATTCACTAGGATAGGGTCCCAAGTGGCTGGTGGTATTGGGAGAATCAAGGGACTACCAGTGTTCTAGCTTGTAAAATTTCTTGGGGGTATAGGGGATCCCATATTTTCTCTTGGTACAAACTAGTTAACTCTTCTTCTTGGACTATTTACCAAAGGTGGCAAAAGAATACCTAAATTTGTAGCAGATTGTGATCTAGTTATTGGTCCACAGTTATGACTCCTCATAGCTCTTTGGTTCATATGATCTTGAAAGAGAATACAAGATTTGTCCCATAGGGTGTGCCAAAAATTATTGATGCTTTAAAATTGTGCTTGTTCTAAACACTAACAATGGGAAGTTTCAAGATGTGGGACTTGCGACTTGAAACAATCTCCAAATTTTAGAGAAGCTGGTTCTTCTTTAAAATAAGTGTATACTGGGAAAAGGGATAGGAATTTCAATCAAAAACATAAATGCAAGAAATAAAATATAATCGATGGCGATGCACCTGAATGTAATTTGACCTTAATCCTAAGCACAGTGAGATTATATGCAAGATTCATTTACATTTAAGAGCAAACAAGTGCATGATCAATTTAAAAGATGGAAATAATAGAAATAGAGGCTCACAACATAGACTATTTTTGTAGTGATACAGAAAATGTCAACAAAGGCATAGGGTTCAATCTTCTTATTTGAATTTTCTAGTCACATAAGAGGCATAGAAACACACACAGTTATATAAACTTTTCAACTCAAGAAAATGAAACAAAAGCAAATGACATTCCTAATCACAGCTCTAGAAAGTTTACAATCTAGACTACTTTTGCAAATGACACAAAAAATATCAACAAAGGCATAAGATTCAATCTTCTCATTAATTCTTCAGTCACATAAGAGGCATAGAAACATGCACATTTACATAAACCTTCTAACTTAAGAAGACAAAACAAAATAAAATGATATTACTTAGTCAAAACTCTAGAAAGTCTAAACTCTTTACAATAATTCTCTCAAAAAATTATCTCTCTGATCTCTCTTCCTTTCTGGTGATCTCTGGACCCTTATTTATAGCCTTGGATTCACTATGGATTGTCTACTTGTTCTTAATCTAACGGCCCAACTGAAATCTAACCAAATTGGAAGTGTCTAACCGAAGATATTTTATAGATTCTAAAATGCTTTGTCTTCTGGCAGTTCATTGGCTGAAATAGATTGCAAGATGCTCCCTTCTCTTAAACGCTAGGTAACACTTAGCCATTTTCTTGAAAACCTTCTTATTATTTTAAAAGACACCAAAGGATGACACTTGGTATGTTCCTCAGCACCTATCAAAAACACATGGCACTTTCTGCATAACTTATACTCTATTGTGTCTTTACTCATGAGTGTTTTGTCTTTGACACTTGTCACAATCCGCTTCCTCGAAACTTTAACAGCTTAAAATAAAATAAGACTCAGCATTTCTTACTCAAGTAACTTTAAAAGGGACATAGGGATAGGTGTTAATCTTTGTTTCTTCATTAAAGGACACATGGCAATCTTTACTTTACTTATCTGGGGTTACATGGTAGTCTCTGCTTCTTTGAGCTACCTTTTTAGAAACCTACAAAAGATGACACATGGTAGTCTCTACTTTACTCTATTTATACCATAGAAACAAATGGGTCTCATTTCATATTTACACAGACAACAACATTTGGTGGCTTCCACTTGCTTCAAAAACAACACTTAAGACCTACCATGAAATGAAGATAATTGAGATCATGACACATGTTGGCTTCTGCTCTCTTTTGCTGGAGTACGTGGCATCTTTCATCACTTTTAGAAAAGCCAAAATTGAGACCTTTTGCTATTGCCACTTGGCACTTTTTGCCTGATCTTAATACTTAGCTTTTGAAACCTTTCACTGAAAAGAGATTTGAAACACGGATGCTAATATGAAATGTGGATGCTAACACTTGACGCATTCTGCTAAGTTGTTATGAGACACATGGCACATTCCATAACCTTATTGAAATATGAAAGGTGCCTCAAAAAGTGACACTTGGCAGCTTCTGCTTGATGTAAACACTTAGATAAAAATGAATTAAAAGGAAATTAGAGCCCACCTTCTATTTCCAAAACTTTGCTGTCTTGGACCAAAGTATATGGAGACAGCGATCTGGATCATGCACTACTGAAAATCAGGATGAAACATAGAGTATTTTTTACTCTATAGGATCCTCTAGATGAATGAGGGTATTTCTAAATCTTTGAAGGTGAAATTCTTAAAAATTAAAAGGCCCCAACAAAGGTGAAGAGAGGTTGAGAGTCATTGGGTTGGACCTTAATCGATTGAAAGGATTTTATGAGTGCTTGGTAGTGATGGGAAGAGGTAGAGACTAACTCATATAAGCTCATTTTTGCTAGAGTTTGGTGAAGCGTCTTGAGGATAGATTTTCAAATGGATATTGCATATGGGTTAGGGTATGGAGAGGCACCTAAGATAGACACCTTAGGTTTGTTTAAAGATAGAGATTATTGGGTATTATTTGCTTAGAAGTTTGGGGAGGGGTAAGTCTAAGGAATAGATTCCTTAACCTTCCCTTTATCCTTCTATTAGACCCAAGATCAGCTAACCATGTGAATAGTGTGGATAAGGGGGTTTTCTAGATTGGGTGGTTGCTTTGGTTACTCCTCTTTAATTTTGGGTGAGATTGAATATTGGATGGGCTAAGTTGGTGTTGGATTGGTAATGGGGATGAAGGAGGTTTGTTTGATAATAGATCATCATCTTCATATAGGCTATGAACAAGTGTTTGGAGAGATTTATAGTTTCCTATGTCATGTCCTAGTGTCCTATGGTACACACATATCAAGTTATCATTAAACCAAGAGGGTTTGGTACATGAAGGGTTAGGGTTTGATGGGTGGTAAGCTCAAGGAATGAGTTTTCAATATCCATTAAAGAATGTTTGAGTAATATTTATCTAAAGGTGGTAAATATTTAGTAGTTTTTACTTTGGGTGTTGAGGTTGAAGGTTGTTTGGATGTGGGTTTGGTGATAGGTGTCATAGGTAAGGTGGTACACTTTGATGGTTTTGGTTTAGGCAAGATGGTTGATGAGCTAGAGGAAGAGGATGGCAAGATAGGTATCCTAATAATTGTTGATGTAGTGAGGAGAGGTGTCTTAGAAAGCAAGTATGAAGGTGTGACCAACAAAGGTGGTAGGGTTTTGGTAAAAATAATTGGCTTCATGTTCAAGGTAAAGGGATGAAGACCCAAAATGGAGGGCAAGTTAGAGGGAGGTAAAATTTGGGGTTTTGGTGGTTTTACCTCTTTGGTTGTTTTGGTTACTAATTTTTAAGGGGATTTGGTTACTTTAATTATCTTGATGGGTTTAGGTGTTTAGGGGTTGGTTAATTTGGAGGAAGTTTTGGTTGGTTGGGTGTTGGTTTTAGTGGGTTTAAAAGGGCTAGGTTGATTGAAATAAGGGGTTAGAGGGTTTGGTTTGATTCCTTTACCTTTGTTTTGGTTTTTGTTTGAGAGTTATGAAATTAGAGGTTTGGTGGATGGAGTTATCTTCTCTTGTGAGATATCTTCCAATGAGGGAGTGGATGGTTCTATGATAGGGGAGGTAGGTTTTGTATTCTCTAATGGAGGTTTGGGTACAATGGATTCCTTTGTGTAGGTGTCCAAAGGAATAGAAGGTAGTTTATCCCCATCCATTATGGGGATGGGAAAGAGATGGTTGAGGTAATGTTTTCTTCAATAATGGGTTCATTAGTAACCACATTAATAGTATATACCTCATGGGATGGTTCTAGTTTATTGTCATGATAAGGCGTAGAAGGAACATTATTAGGGAAAGGCTTATGGAATATGTCAAGGGCCTGGTTTGATGGTGCATTAGGATTGTTCAACATAAACTCCCCCTTGTCAGTGAGGGATTGGATAAGGTATTTGAAGGTGTTACACATATTTATGCCATGTCTTATGACTTGGTGAAAAGTACAATGGTCATTATCTTTATACCAACATGGTATGGGGTGAGAAGCATCAAAATTTTGGGGTGGTTTAATTGGTGGAAGTTGGATGATATTGGATTTTAGTAACTCTTCCAAAATATAAGGATAGGGCTCCCAATTGGAGTTAAATGCTTATGATTATTACAATTTTGGTTACTTTCGTTTTGGTTTCAATAATTAGAGGAGTCGAAAGTTTGGTTCCTTGGGTTTTGTTGATTGGTAGATGGTGGTGGTGCCACTTTGAGGACAATGGCGTTGGCAGTTGCTTTATTTTTAGTGTTAAGATTGGTGTGGTTTGGAAGAAAAATGATAATTGGGTTTGTAAGTTGATTTCTTGTTTTTGAAATTTAACCTTCTTTCATAAATGGCTCTATTCTCTGGTTTGTGAGACATGGTAAAAGATTCATCAAAGGTCTGAAAGCTTTGGATGTGCAATGTGGATGAAATATGTTTTGCACATGCCTAAGCGAAGAGTTATATAAGTTCAAGTTGAGGCAATGAAAATGAAAGTTGGTTGATTAGGCTCCTCCAATGAGCCACAAAATTTAAAATATTTTCATCTTTGAATTGCCAAATGGAGTAGAGGTTGGTAATGGAAAATTTCTTGGATATATTGATCAAAAAGTGATCCAATAAGTTTTGAGCTAATTGGGTGAAAGAGAAGATGGAATGTTTGGGTATGGCACTATACCAATCCAATATCAGTCTAGATAATGACATAGGAAAGGTACATAGGAGAAGAACATCATCATAGGTAATTATGTAGCATGAATGCTTAAATTCTCTTAAATGTTGTTGAGGGTCTTTTTCACCATTAAACTTGGTAAATTTTGTAAGTTCCCACTGGGCTGGATAAGGTCTAATGGGGACCAAAAGGTGAATAGGCTCATTGAAAATTTGATCATAGGATAAGAGATTATGGGCTATACATATGGATAACTCAAGGGTAGTCATCTTGTCCTTGATCAAATTCATGAAATCTTCTTGAGGTTGTTGGGAAGCATAGTTATATAGTATGTTTTTTTGAGGTTGGGTGATGTATGAATAGCTAGTAGATGGTTGAGATGACTCCATGTATTATTATTTGGTATTTAGAGCTTGGGTGGAAGATATATATTAGTATGTGGATTTTATTATTTGGGTATAGGTGGGTGGTTTGGTAGTGGGCATATGCCCCTATGGGTTATGAAGATAACTAAAGGTTACATGTTGGGTCAAAGTGGTGGTTGGGTTAGTGGCCAATGGAAGGGTGGTGACTCTTGTGTTGATTGGTGGTAAAATGGAGGGTATGGACACCTCAAGACTTGTAATTGGATTAGTTTTTGATATATTTGGGGTAACTAGAGGAATATGGGTAGAGTTAGAGGTAGGCACACTTATTGTGGAGGAGTGATTAGTAAGATGTATAAGGGTAGTGGTAGTTTGGGTTGGTGGGTTAGTTTTGAGGGAGGAGTTGGTTGATTATAATGTTTGGGAAACTAAAGGTTGAGTATTTATTTTGATATTGGAGGTATTCCCCATGAGGTGGAGAGTCATACCATAAGGCAAATCTATGATTGGGGTCAAAACTAGGATTTGGTAAGACATGGTTCTTACATAGTGTTGTAAGGCTACATGATATTGTTTAGTAAAGCAAAAAAATCCACATCTCCTAGGACTAACCAAGTAGGAATTATCATAGAGTGAGGAGAGTCTGTGGGTTCCAAAATGTGTTCCATAGATGAAGAGGTGGAAGTTGGTGATGGTTGATTTGGTGGTGAGCTTTGTTCCTTGAGGTCTTTTTATTATTAGCGAGTAAGAACCATACAAGAACATAAGAAAATGAGGATAAACTCTCACACCTCGCATAAAGAGAACTGAAAAAACTCAAGGAAAATAATGCATTCACTAAGAGTGTGTTAAATCCTATGATTCTTTTTAATCTCTCTTTTGGCTTATGCCTTAGAAAAGTGTGAAGAGGAAATTGGATTGAATAGGTCATAAACAAGGTAGTATATGTTTGGTTTTGGGTTATGTTTAGGCACTCAATAGAAGTCTATATTGTTCTAAGTACATGGACTAATACTTGGGGCTTGATCCCATCATGTCACAATCCCACAGTTAGTGTGAGTTTTTAGCCAATATGTACCAATTTCCAAATTTTATACTTAGCTAGAGAACTAAGTTGGTTATCCCCTCGGTGATTAGATCCAAGTAAGATAACCAGAAAAGGGTAAGGTGATCTACTAGGTAATGAAATCATAGTTGAGCCTTGTTTCAAGTGAGTTTTATGTTTATTTTGTGTAATTGGTTTGGTTGTGTAACATTTGTGAACTATGGTTAATTTTATTTGCTTAATCAATCTAGGTGAACTAGAAACAAGCAAGTAAATAATGGATGCAAGGTTTATTTTAAAGCCAAAATAAAATTTTAGATTTCTTTAAATGCATAAAAAATCTCTAAATTCAATCTAAATGCAAGATGAAAATGCAAGTCCTAATCCTAATATGATTGTTGTTTCTATTTCTTTTTTTAAAATGCAATCAAAATAAACTTTGACTTTTCTAAAAAAAAAATGTAATAAAACTTGTGTTTTTGTTTTTTATTAAGAAAAAAAGCAAAGCTTAATTTTCATAGATTGAAACTAAATGATTTTCACTAATTAAATTATAAATTTTCTAAAACATATATGAACTAAATAAAACTTAAGGGTCCCACCGGCGTACCAAAATGTTTCTATTTAATTTTTATTTTTTCCTAAGTGTAAAAGGAAGAAACTAGTAGAGAAGGGTGTGTAGAAAATTACCTGTTGAATGCATATGTGTTGAATCCAAAAAAATATATAAATACTCTCTGGCTATGGATGAATTGAATTAAATTATAAATCACTACCACAAAACTTTTTGGTTAGACAAGTAGTTGGATATATTGCCTAACGTGAGCTAGATCTTAGAAGCCAAAGCTTTCTACAAGACTATCAATCCACCTTATTTAAACACTTAAGTTGGTAAATACAAATAAAAATTTTTGAATAAAATGAAAAAAAACTGAAAATAATAATATAAAATTATTAAATAAAACTAAATGCTTTGCTTAGATGGCTAAAATAAAGCAACTAGTTTAAATAATGCTAATGCTGAAAATCAGTTAAAACAAAGTTGTGGTTTCCGGTTTGGATTGATTTGATAATTGTCAAGAGAATTATTTGGTTGGGGTTTTCAAATGGTTGAAATGGTGAAGGGAAATATTTTCAATAAAAAAAGAGGGATAGATCGTCAAAAATAGGGCCAAGAAGGCAAAGGGGTAAATGGTCAAAATGAGGCCAAGAAGGCAAAGGGGTAAAAGGTAATCAAGAGGGAAAAGAGATATGGTAAGAGGATGAAATTAAAAGATAGTAAGGAAGGAAGAAATTGAAATAATAAGTACATATGGAAAGGAATAAATAAATTAAGATAGCTAAACAATAAGACTACCTTAATTCTTGAAAATTTTTGTTGATGAAGATTGGCTTGTTGAAGATCCTTGATGATTTTGGCAGAGTTTCATTGTTTCATGCTCTTTTCCTCCAAGATGTGGATGAATTCAAAAATTATAACTTTATTCAAAAACCTGAAACAATATGTTAATAATAAAATACTAACTTCCCACTTAACCTTGAGTGAAGGAGAGGGGAGGTATTTATAGCATTTGTTGTGAAAAATCAAAATAAAATAGGGAATAGTAGAAGTATGGCACAATTTTCCATGTGGTTCATGAATGATTAAAAATATGAGGTTGGTGGGATTCCCACATTTATCATGAGTCTCTCATTTATTTTGGTGTGTCTCCCACCTTGCACATGAATCCAATTTTAAATGGGAATCATGCACATGGGTTTAAATGAGTCCAAAGAATTTTCACCACCATTACTTATCTTCCTTCAAGCACTTAAAGAGATGGAACATAAAATGTGGAACAATTTTCCTTGTGGTACAATAATGATTCAAAGATGAGGTTGGTGGGGATTCTCATTTGGGCTGGTGAGTCTCCCATTTGGGTTAAAAAGTCAAAAATTGGTGCCCATTGTCTTTCCCAAAGCACTAAAGAGGTAGATATCTCATTTTGAAGGCCACTTTCATGTGTGAAGGAAAAATAAATGTTTAATTATGGCCCCTTAAGGGTAAATTCACCATATTTCAATGGAGGGCCCTTGTGATGCTTAAATGAGGTCACTAACCATCTTGGAAAAGGGTCCCAAGTGGGGTATGATGTCCCACATCAAACCACTTCACTTCTAAGCCATTTCACTTACCATATCACCTTCCATGTCACTTGACATGTCATATGCCATGTCATTTATCATGTCACTTTCCATGTCATCATGAATAGTGATAGTGGGTTCTATAGTGAATAGTACTTTTGAATAGTACTTTCAAATAATATTTTTGAATAGGAGAATAGTGATTTATCTAGGTTACAAAGGGTTTGTTGAGGGTTAATAAGATTTTGGGGGTCTTTGGGGGGTCTTGAGGCATTTATTCATCAAAAACTATAAGTATGTAGTTTTCTAGTGTCTACACTGTTACATGTACCTCAAGAATGGACCTAAAATCCCTTATACCAACCCAAACTACTTGTAGACCCTATCAAAAGGGATGAGCTTGGTATCACCCTCTCACCTCCCAAAAGCCTACCTATAGATCTGCATCAATAAAATATATTGAGTGTAGTGGGCCCACCTTAGGAAGCCAACATATAGACTCCAAACCACATCCTCCATAACCATGGAATTGAATGCATCCTTAAACTAGTCAATGTCATGTTCAACCCCTATGACTCTTGTAAGCATGTAGTCACCCATCCACCACATGAATCCCACCCTTAAATCCATCTAGGCATACCCCTCCCATGATAATCCCATTGGTCTAAAAACCTTGATATGCTTATAGGCCTAGTAATGAAAAAAAAAATACACACTAATACCATATTTATGATGCACTCAAAATTCCCATAACTCTCTATATATTTGAACCAATAAAACTAGTACCCACCTAAAAACTATCCACTCAAGCAACATCTCTACAAAAATAACTAACAATAGATATAAAAACCAACCACTACTCAAATATAGTAATGTAAAGTAGGAGACCACCACCACCATCATCATCATCATCATCATCAACCACCTATCATCTCAGGCCCTCTAATATGATGTCATATAGCCAAAGCCACCAACATACCACTTAGCTAAGGCCTAATCCTCACCATATAAGAGATACATATGTTTATATCTCTCCTCATTCTCTATGTGCTATATTGGCTCCCCTCGAATTAGAAACTAGGTGATCCTATACACATCCTCTAGTAATATGGTCATCTCACTTGTTGATAGGATAAATGTGTCCATGTCTAGATCCCATCTCTCAATGAGGGCCATGATCATCATTGTATCATATCTCTAATGCCCACCTCTTCCATATATTCCCAGTCACCATATTTCATCCCTCCATGGATCTTTGCATAGATCTAAGGAACCTGATCCCATATGTAGATATGATCTTGTGCCTCCAAGTCCAAATTAGCAACACAAACTTAGTTTTTTATCAACTACCTTACCCATGGATAACCTCCTTTCAGCCCATTGCATCTACCTAATGACAACTATTTTTCCCCAATCAAACTCCATCACCCTCTTCTTTCTAACCTACCTACCCATAGTATCCCCAAACATTCTACCTCAACCTTCACATTTTTTAGCCTTAACATATTTTTCATTAACTAAATTTTCAAGCAAAAACATATTTTAAAATCCACTTTTGGGCTTAGCCTTTATCAAACCAAGTTAACACCTTAATGGACTACCGATGATCATTATGGCTGTTGATGGTGGATTAATCCTATTACACTTAGATTTCAACTATCTTTGGTCAACTACAAACATTAACAATCAGGTATGACCATTTATAGTCACTATGTGTTACTTTCAATTGTAAAAATCCCAACCTACCTACTCAAAACCAACACAAACTACCCCTTTATCACAACCAATTACCCTATCATTGCTCTTTACCCTACCTCCAAACCACCTACACTTCCAATTTCCATTTTTACCTGTTAATTTTAAATAAATCACACCAAAACCTAAAGACTAGTTCCAAACCATAAAACCCTCCCTCAATCATAAACAAAATAACCAAATTCAATAAATATTCAACTAAAATAACTAAATCATCTATTCTAGAAATTCAATTCAACCCCTACCTCATTCGTTAAATATCATCAAGGAGGAATCCTATCTCCCACCACTTAGTCACATCTAATTTCACCCTATATCTTTGGTCCCATTTAACACAAATCAAAACCTAACCAACCAATTAGTAATCGACACTACCTCATCAACATGTTCATATAAAATGCCAAGAAAGCCAAGTGTATAAAATTTAGAGTCAAAGAGCAAATAGCAAAAATGATTTCTATTTTCACTTTTAAACCTCTAACCTTTTAGGGTTTCCCCTAACCATCGATTGTTAGGGTGACCATTGATGATCAAGTTTGGGACCCCTAACCATCAGTGCTTAAGATCTCCCCTTTTCAAATATTTTTACACTCACATCTTAGTTCTTACTTTTAGAGATTACCCTTCTCCACCAAACCAAAACCAACCTTTAAAGATCACATATTTTCCACAAACCAACCATGAAGTATTGGATAACACTCTCTATAACCAATCAACCAAATATTTGACCATAACCACCTCAATGTTGCCCATTTTACTTGAGATATCACATATTTTTTGATGACCTTAGTTTGGTCCTTTTATTACATCGACTAACCTTGCCATGTTGAATATTTGAATTTGTACCACCTAGTGTACAACTAGACTCTTTATATTTTTCACCATAGTACTTCCTACCTCAGATCCCATAAAAACACTTACCTCATCTAAGATATTTGCATTTATAAGTGTTACCATCTTCCATGCCTAAATGCAATCAGACGGTCCACTTGTCTCTTGTCGTTCTAAGCATAGACCTTATTTTTACTAACTATGGAAACTTAGTCTCTACATGATCTTGGCCATTAAACTTAGTCACATTTTATGCACATGTTTTCACTTCAAATTCCCAACCCTTTTGTCACCAACCTCATGACTCACCATAAACCACTTATCAAACCCTGACTCAATTTTAGTTTCACCTCATTGACTCCTAATTTAAGGGGGAACACCTACTCCCATGCTCAGGGAAACTAAATTTTGACCCACAATTCATTTTTGTTTTCCATTTTTTATTCAAATTCACATAACAAAAATGTAAAAAATGTAGACACTAGAAAACTACACACAATGGTTCTAGATGTCAAAATGCCTCAGAGACCACCTAAGCTTTCTTAGCCTACTAACTCACCCATTAGACTCTAAGCCAAGTTAGCTAACTAAGATAACTAACTCACTAACCTAGTGACTAACCCTTAACCTAACCCTTTTTACCTACCTTTACCCCTTCACCTTCATAAACTCAACCATATATGGTCATCATGACCATCGATGGTTAGGTTGACTATCGATGATCAAGTCCTCACCATTCAAACACAACACCATCTATGTACAAGCTAATGCAACAAAGATTAATGTGTTTGCCTTACCCTCTACTAACATATCATGATGAATTGAAATAAACAACCTAACCTTGTATGGAACCTTCTACCTCTATCTCTCTTTGCCGATAAAGGATGGGAGTAAGAGGTGAATAAGGGTCCATGATCAATCTATCTATTGATCCATAATAAATCATTATTGCACATAGGTGATCAAGATTTTAACCACTAGGTCTTCCATCAATTCAAAAACTACAATAGAGATCCAAACCTCTACCAAAATTTATCTTGAGGAAAAGTACTATTACTGTACTAAAATGTCGCCAAGATTAGCCATCAACCTTTAAGTAATAATATAGGTAGACTTTATATTTTCAATTTTATTATTTTGGTTTTTGACCTCTCTATCCCTATCAGACCTTTTTACATATTAATTTATAACTCTTAGACCCTTAACCAAATCCTAGACCATTTATTGATGGATTCTACAACTCATTTTCTAGACACATCCAAAATCCATAGCCACCATCAATGGTCACCTTGACCATCGATAGTCACCCTCAAATTCAAATGGTCACCCAACTACTAATAGTTAGGTTAACTATTGATGTTCACTCCAACTATTGATGGTCAATATGGTAATAAATAATAGATATTTATTTCCAACCTCTTACCCCCAATAAAATTTGACTTTTTATGTCCTTACTTATTCACAAACCCCTACCAAATTTTATAAACTTGACCTGACCTACTAATATTAACCTATTATCACTATATTTAGTTTATTTTTCATTATCAAGAATCTATTCCTTCTTGTATTTCATTTTATTTCTTTATTTTATTTGATCTAAGTATTTCCTTTTATCATTTTCAACTTAACTATTATCAAAGAGTGGATTGACAACCTCCTAACAAGCTTATACTTCCTAGATATAGCTTACGCTAAGAAGTCCACCTTACTACACATATAACAACCCATTTGTATGAGTGATTTATTATTTATAAGTCATTCTTCCCAAGATAAAGAGTATCTCTTCATGCTTGTCTATATCACATTCTCACAAACAGATAGGTTCTTCTACCATACCTTTAGTACTAGTTTCTTACTTCTTTAAATAGAAATAAATAGAAATTGAGAGAAATAAAGACCTTAATACTTTTTTAACTACACTAGTCTCTTTAAGGTTATCTATAGGACCTTTAATGATGTTCATAATCTCATCAATTCTTTGTAAAAAGGATGCTATAAAATCTTTTTTCTTCATCTTGAGACTTTTAAATTACCTTCTATGAGTTTTCAACTTAGTAAGCTTGACCTTTGAATCTCCTTCATAAATGATCTGCATTTTTTCCCATATATCTTTATTAGATTTACCATGGATTACCTTAGTGAACTCAGTTTATATAAGACCACAAGTGATATAATTCATTGCCTTAGAATTATTCTCAAACAACTTCTTGTCTACAGAACTAGATGGTGGAATAGTAAGAGAAACATTACCATCCATAATAGATTTCCATACATCAAACCCTAGGGAAATAATGTATTTCCTCATCATTACACTCCAAAAATCATAATTGAATCCATTGAATATTAGTGCTTGCTTGGTAGAGAAACATCCTTGCATCTGATGATTACCCATATTGTACCTTGGATCACCTTCAAGTTGTCAAGCCTTTACCAAAGGACCTGCTCTGATACTAATTGTTAGAGGTATAATCACTAAGAGGGGGGGGGTGAATTAGTAAGCTTATATATTTAAATTTCAATTCTAATCATTTCAAACTATTAAACAATCAACATATATCAACTTGATCAATCAACATTAATAAGGGAGCTCATTCTTTCATTGTATACACAAGATCAAACACAAAACACATAGTTCCTATGGGAAACCCTCATGGAGAATAAACCCAATATCAAGCCTAAAACACATGGAATACTTGTTATATAAGAGATTAAAAAAAAGATACTGGTTAATTCCTTTAAACTAGAAACCTTGATCAAGTCCTCCTAACCAAAGACCTTTAGTGAAACACCTCTTTCACAAGAAGTGACTGCCCCTAAGGAAGATCATGTCCTTTAGAACCTATTTTAATGTGAACATATCCACCTTAGAAATTATGTTTTCAATAACTAATGATGGATATTTGATTATATAACCTCTACACAAACTCCCTTTCTATCTCATACAATCCTATCACATAGGCATGACAAAAACTCTCTCGTTTACTCAAACTATCCTCATATGCACACTCAGACCTTTTTACATATCCTCAAACTAAAAATTTGAAAGACAATTTTTTTCATCATAAATATGACCTAAAATTCATACACTTAGTCAATAAACTACTATACACATCAACTCATCCAATAGGCACACTACCTATCCTCTATTCTTCACTTCAATGCATACTCTGCACATACAAGCCTTTCACGAGTCTAGAAATTATCACATACAGTTTAACTATTTATAGATCATTCATTAATTATAAATTATAAAATATTCCTTGTCATCCATAACACATGAATTCACCCTTAATTCATATTACATGGGTCACACTTAAGCATAACTCTCTTTCAAATAAGCCTAAGTCACCTTTTAGGTCCTATGATGATGCATTCACCTCTTTGATACTTATCCAATAAAAATAATAACATAAGACAAATTTAAAACACATGGGTCCACTCCTTATGTCCCTTTATACATCCTCAAATGATCATAGTGTTAAGGTGTGGAGCTAAAAGCTTCACCAAAGGAGCACATTGCTGAATTTGTAGGTTTACACAGTCACCGGCATTGGTCAGGAGTGACCGACGTCAGTCAGGTGCAGTTCAGGAGATGCCAGCATTGGCAGGGATTGGCTGATGTTGGTCACAAGCAAATAGGCAGGAACCGATGTCGGTTACCTGTGCATCTAGAAACCTATTTTCGTGGACAGAATCAAGTGTTTGCATGTTAGGATTAAGTCATAGTCTTAAGTCCATGTCTCTATCTTTAGTAAGATTGTTTTAGAGCCCTTGTTTAAGAGGCATAACTATTGGTTGTAAATACATGCTCAAGTTTCTTAATTATTATATAATAGGATAGATCTTATTAGCTTACAGTATGAGTAATGTTGAACAATACAGAATTATATATGTGAATCATTCCAGGTTGTTAGAGTTGATTGTACTTGAGAGAGAGAGCTCTTGAGGGAAAGAGATCTAGAGAGAGATCTGTACATCTGAGAGAGGTGTGGAAGAAAGAAGTTTCTTCAATTGTATTCCTTCTATAAAGAGTTTAATATAAGTTTTTAGGGTGGTTTCTTGTATCTCTTATTGTTTGCTATTTATCATTCTAGTTACTTATCATTCTGATTTAATTTCACGTTTATTGCTTTCATAAGTGTAATCAACATTGTTGGTTGATCCCCAACAAGTGGTATCAGAGCTCAGGTTCATTAACAGGTGGTTCAAATCTGTGTAGTGTGTATTGATTACAGGGTACTCACAGGGTTTCTACAGGGATTTTTGTTTGAGTGGGAGAAGCAATGGCAGAAGAAAGTAAACTAAGAATGGAGAAGTTTAATGGAAAAAATTATCAACATTGGAGAATGCAGATAGAGGATTATTTGTATCAGAAAGATCTATACATACCATTAGGTGGGATTGCAAAGAAGCCCACAGACATGGATGATGAAGAATGGGAAGTTCTTCATAAAAAGGCTCTGGGGTCTATAAGACTAAGTCTGGCATCTACTGTGATATCTAATTTATCACAGGCAAAATCTATGGTAGAGTTAATGACTACTTTAGAAAATTTGTATGAAAAACCCTCAGCTTTAAATAAGGTATATCTTATGAAGCAGTTATTTAATTTGTGTATGCATGAAGGTGGATATATATCTAATCATCTGAATGATTTCCATGGAATTGTAAATCAATTAATTTTAGTCAAAATAGTGTTTGATGATGAAATTAAAGCTCTTTTAATATTATGTTCTTTGCCTAAAAGTTGGCATAGCTTAGTAATGGTAGTTAGTAATACTGCATCTGCTTCAAATATTTTAAAAGTAGAGGATGTTGTTAGTGTAATCTTGAATGAATAAATTCACAGGAAAAGCACAGAGGAAACATCAAGAAATGTTTTAAGTTTTGAGAGCAAGGGAAGGCAGAAAGAGAAGAGCAAGAAAGGGAGATCAAGGTCTAAGTCAAAGGTGAGAGGTAGATCCAAATCCAGAAATGGCAGGAAGCCATAATGCTGGAATTATGGAAAGATAGGGCACATAAGTAGAGATTGCTGGTAAAAGCCTGAGGACAATCAGCGCAAAGGAAAGGAAGAAGCAAAGGTTGCAGGTATTGCACAAGATGCTCTTATATTCTCTTTGCATAATAATATAAAATCTTGGGTTTTATATTTTGGTGCATCTTTTCATCCTACCCCTAATAGAGAATATTTTAGTGACTATATCCATGGAGATTTTGGAATAGTATATTTAGGGGATGATGAGCCTTGTAAAATTATTGGAAAAGGAAAAGTGCAACTAAAAATGCAAAATGGAAACACATGGGTGTTGAGAGATGTTATGCATGTTCCCAGCTTGAAGAGGAATTTGATTTTTGTAGGAAAGTTAGGGGATGAGGGTTGTACGGTATCTCTCACAGCTGAATCTTGGAAGGTGACCAAGGGTGCACATGTAATGGCTAGAGGTAAGACAGTAGGTACTCTCTATTTATGTAATTGTGTTACTAGAAATTCTCCTTTTGTATTATCTACTTCAGATGTGGATGCAAAATTGTGGCACTCAAGGCTTGGCCACATGAGTGAGAAGGGAATGTCAATTCTTAAGTCAAAAGGTAAGCTTTTAGATTTGAAAAGCATAGATCTAGATTTTTGTGAGCACTATGTTTTTGGGAAATAGAAGAGAGTGAGTTTTCTCAAGACTGGGTCAACAAAGAAGAAGCATAAGTTACAGCTTGTTCACATAGACATGTGGTGACCGGCTCAGGTTACTTTTATTAGAGGATCACAGTACTATGTTTCATTCATAGATGATGCTACAAGAAAGGTATGGGTCTATTGTATTAAGAAGAAATCTGATGTATTTGAGACTTTTAAGATTTGGAAAGCTATGGTTGAGAATGAAATAGGCAGAAGATTGAAGTGCCTAAGATCTGAAAATGGTGGTGAGTTTTGCAGCTATAAGTTCAATTGGTATTGTTATATGCATGGAATTTGCAGGCAAAGGATGGTTCCAAGGACACCTTAGCAAAATGGTGTTGTTGAAAGGATGAACAGAACAATTATGGAGTGTGCAAGGTGTATGAGATTGCATGTTGGTTTGCCCTTAGAGTTTTGGGCAGAAGCTATTGACACTGTAATGTACCTGATTAATAGAGGACCCTCTATAGCTCTGGATGGTGGAATTCCAGAAGAGGCATGGATAGGTAAAAAGGTAGATCTCTCATTTCTCAAAGTTTTTGGTTATGAAGCCTTTGTGCACATTGATAAGAAAAATAGAAAGAAGCTGGATGCTAAGTCTATGAGGTGCACATTTATTGGCTATGGCTCTGATGATTTTGAATTCAAGTTTTGGAATCTAGGAACTAACAAGATAATTAGGAGCTGTGATGTTTTCAATGAAAAAGTGATGTATAGTGATCAGCTGAAGAAGCTGAATCAATCTAGGTAGAGCAATGGAGAATTGGACGAGGTGATGGTCCAAAATGAGCTCACAAGAAAAATTAATCACAGAAAGGAAAACACAGAGACCGACATCAGCCATCTAGGAACTGACATTAGCAGAACAAAAATTGATGTCGGTCAGACAGTGACCGACGTTGGTAGGATAGGAACAGATGTCGATCCGGAAGAATTGATGTCGGCCGGTTACAGGCCTGGAAGTGACTGAGGTCAGTCACTGTCAGAGAATTTGGGCAGACAACATGTTGTGAATGAGTCTCAGACGCCCATCAAGAGGTCAGAAAGGGTAATTAAACCTCCAATTCAATATTTCCCTTCATTATTCTATTTATTACTAACTGATGGTGGAGAACCAAAGAGTTTTGAAGAAGCAATACAGGTAGAATCCAAGAGTCAGTGGGAGCATGGCATGGTTGAGGAAATGGAGTCCTTGAAAGAGAACCAAACATGGGATTTGGTTGAGTTACCAGCAGGAAAGAGGACACTGAAGAATAGATGGACCTATAGATTGAAGGAAGGTGAGAATAGACATATGAGATATAAGGCCAGGTTGGTAGTGAAAGGATTTACACAAAAGCCAGGTATTGATTTTGGTGAGATTTTTTCTCCTATTGTTAAAATGACTTCTATACAAATTGTATTGTCTTTAGTTGCTATTGAGGATTTACATCTTGAACAGCTAGATGTTAAGATAATGTTTCTTCATGGAGATTTGGATGAAGAAATATATATGGAACAACCAGAGGGATTTGAGGTCAAAGGTAAGGATAAGTTAGTGTGCAAATTGAAGAAAAGCTTGTATGGCCTCAAGCAAGCTCCTAGACAGTGGTACTTGAGATTTGACAGGTTTATGACTGAGCATGGCTACAGTAGGTGTCAATCTAACCATTGTGTGTATTTTAAGAGATTGGATAATGGTAGATATATTATTCTATTGCTGTATGTAGATGATATGCTAGTTGCAGGATTACACATGCAGGATATCTCTGAGCTTAAGGTGAAATTAGCTCAAACATTTGCCATGAAGGATTTGGGAGCAGCAAAGAAAATCCTTGGCATGAATATTAAGAGAGACAAGAAAAGTCACAGGTTGATTTTGTCTCAAGAGGATTATGTGAACAAGGTGTTGAAATGGTTCAATGTGCAGGATGCAAAACCGGTAAGCACACCTTTGGCTGGACATTTTAAGTTGAGTAAAGAACAATGTCCTAATTCACATGATGAGGTAGAGTACATGAGTAGAGTTCCATATTCTTCCACAGTAAGGAGTTTAATGTATGAAATGGTGTGTACTAGATCGGATATTGCCCAAGCAGTGGGAGTTGTAAGTAAGTATATGGCCAATCCAGGGAAGGAACACTGGAAAGCAGTTCAGTGGATCCTTAGATATCTGAGAGGAACCAACAGTAGGCATTTGTGCTATGGAGGTTCAGATACTTTTCTACATGGTTATGTAGATTCAGATATGGTAGGTGATTTGGATGGTAGGAGGAGCACCACAGGATATGTTTTCACTGTTGGTGGAATGGCAGTTAGCTAGATATCAAAGTTGTAGAAAGTTGTTGCCTTGTCAACTACAGAAGCAAAGTATATTGCAGTCACAAAGGCTAGAAAAGAGATGATATGGATGACACGGTTCATGGTAGAGCTAGCAAAGGAGTAAGAGAGTTGCAAATTATATAGTGATAGTCAGAGTGCAATTCATTTGGCTAAGAATTTAGCATTTCATTCAAGAACAAATCACACACAGCTTAGGTAACACTTCATACGACAGGTATTGGAAGATGATGAGTTGAAGCTGGAGAAGATCCATACAGATAAGAATCTTGCTGATATGTTAACCAAGCTGGTTACAAAAGAGAAGTTGAATCTTCATTCAACTTTTATTGGTCTTCATGATTGAGTTGAAGATGGAGGAGCTAGAAGATGTTGCTGTACAGGTACTGGTGCAGCTATTTATCTCCAAGTGGGAGATTGTTAAGGTGTGGAGCTAAAAGCTTCACCAAAGGAGCACATTGCTAAAGTTGTAGGTTTACACAGTCACTAGCATCGGTCAGGAGTGATCGATGTCAGTCAGGTGTAGTTCAGGAGATGCCGACATCAGCAAGGATCGATCGACGTCGGTCACAGGCAAATAGGTAGGAACCGATGTCGATTACCTGTGCATCCAGAAACCTATTTTCATGGATATAACTAAGTGTTTGCATGTTAGGATTAAGCCATAGTCTTAAGTCCACATCTCTATATTTAGTAAGACTATTTTAGAGCCCTTGTTTAAGAGGCATAACTATTGGTTGTAAATGCATGCTCAAGTTTCCTAATTATTATATAATAGGATAGATCTTCTTAGCTTACTGTATGAGTAATGTTGAATAGTACATAATTGTATATGTGAATCATTCCAGGTTGTTGGAGTTGATTGTACTTGAGAGAGAGAGCTCTTAAGGGAAAGAGATCTAGAGATAGATCTGTACATTTGAGAGAGGTGTGGAAGAAAGAAGTTTCTTCAATTGTATTCCTTCTGTAAAGAGTTTAATACAAGTTTTCAAGGTGGTTTCTTGTATCTCTTATTATTTTCTATTTATCATTCTAGTTACTTATCATTCTAATTTAACTCTACATTTATTGCTTTCATAAGTGTAATCAACATTTTTGGTTGATCCCCAACACATAGTTAACTTTTCTCACCTCTGTGTATGCTCAATCAACTCAAACTATGACCTTGTATATAGGAACAACATGAACCAATACACAGTCAACTTCTTAAGCATTGTTCATACTCAAGATAGATTAATCACACCTATAAAATCCATATAGATGATCCTAATTTATTATAAAAAACTTTATAATATCTAATTCATTATTAAACATTGAAACAACATCAATAAAATCTCAATTATCCTTCTTGAGTCACTTACAAATCATAAACAAACAGACATCCAACTTTGAACCTTAATAACTTTTACTATAAACAATTTAAAACATTAAATTAGGTTAAATATATGTGTTATGGATTCCTCTTTAAATTTTATTTGTATACCAACTTTTAATTCATCCTAGATCAAACATTATGGATAAAATACAAAGCCCTAGTTTTTCCCCTTTGCTAAATTCAAATATTCAAATGCTAACAGTCGCAGTTAAACTTCAATCACTAAAAGTGAATCTTATTCTCTAATTTATTAGATAAATGATGCCCCATTTATTTTATTTTAAGTAAATAAAACTTTACCTTTTATCTCTCATCAATGGATCTTCATCTTGATTATCTAACTTAATGTGCTTTGTTGATCTCACGTATGTAGCTCGATCTTTATCTGTGTTAAACATTAGATACCTTAAAATAATCTCACTCAATATGCACCATTGATATCTATCCATAAAAACACCAAATAATTATTATATCTTCTAATAATATTGATGTTTATCTCTACTCAACATTAAACATTAAACACTTGGCACCTTCTCACTGCATCTTGACATCTTGAAACAAACACGCTCCATTGATCTTTTTATAAGGAACTCATTATTTAAATTTGTTAACAAACTATAAATTTAACCCATTTAACTTGATATGTGTCATTATATCAATCTGTATTATCACCCATAAACTGTTGGGTCTTCATTTGATCATGATCTTTAGCTCTTTCAAAATCAACTAAGTATGGGAACCATTGTAATCTACCTAGAATACCAAATTTGGACCTTAATAACTTTTGTTACACTAAGTTTCATGATATAAAACTTGGACTATATGATATCCTCACATATAAGAATAAAAAATTATAATAATATAATCCTATAACCCTCGTTCATGAAATATATAATTCCATTAATCTACTCAAATTTTTTTACTATAGAGCTAACTATGTCAAAAACTGCTTGGGAGGCCAACTTTGAACATGCATATATTTTTTTGTGCATCATTCCATGACTTGAAATTTAGCACATAGAAACTAGGATTAAAACTAAACAAACCCATATGACCATTTCCTCTTGAAACATCTATGCATGCGAATGCTAACATCATCAATATGATTACTTTACTCTGCTTTGGCCCCTTTGCAAATTTGGCTATGGGAACTTAGTGAATTTTGTCTGAGAAGTTAACTTTGCATCCACATATCATTTGTTGCACTTCATCACATGACTTGAGACTTGGACCATATAAACTTGGGATAAATTTGATCAAAACCATATGACCAACTCCCCCTGACTCATCCATATGTGGCAATTATGATGTCATCAAATTGACTGTTAATTAAATTTGACTTCAAGGTCAAATTTGGACCCCTATATGTAAAAATATTTGTTTTTTAAATGTTTTATGTGTCTAATACTTTGTCATGGGGTATTTTATGTGTCTTTTGATGTCATTTAATTCTATATTAGCCTTGGTCTTAGTTATTTTAACCTATATGTCACTTTGAGTTATTTAGAAGGCTTTTAGGGGTCATAGATGCAAGTGGCATAGTTTTAAAGGTGCCTGAGTATCCATATTTCCTCTCAAATATCTAATAAGTCATATTCCATATTATGAATATTAGTATCATTTAAAACTTGTAGCTTATCTAACTAAAGATCAAGTAATCAACTTAAAAAAAGGATTTTGGTACTTATATAGACCATGAGGGAAGGTGACACATGGGAGAAGGTCATGTAATGTCTCTTAATCTTCCTTATGTTCATTTACATGATTGGAATGCTCTAGAAGTGTCATTTTCAAGATAAAATCATTTTGTTCTTTTTTTGCAAGTTCATACTTAGTATGAATAGTTGAAGAGCTTCAAGGTCAAATTATTTTGGGAGGTGTTAATACACTATTATCGATCCATTTACATAAAAATATTTTTAATATTTTTTAACCATGATTTATGAACCATCTTTAACAAGTTGACTATGTTTTTCTACTCACTATTGCCTATGCACTATAGGTTTTGCTCTATTTTGGATAGGTCCATAAAATCCAATTGGTGATGTTGGATCTCTTCTCATATTATCTCCATGATTTTTTTCATGTTTAATGGTGTTTTTATGGGAAAGTTGTCTCATGCTATAGGGAGTTGTCACCATTGTGAAATGTTAGTCAAGTTCTTCCTTATTCTAGAATGTTGGTCTTATATAGATGTATTATGTGAATAGACTATGGCGTTCCATAGTTTTAAGGGCCATATGATCACATATTTACATGTTTGGTTTCATCTCATCATGTTTTAGGAAACATATAGTCTTACCATTCCTCATAGTCAACTCTTAACTCAATCCAATTTATAAACACATGTATGGAGCTTGTTTAGCTTGTTCATGAAATGGTAAGTAGGATGTATTAGTTTTTTCAAGTAATTAGGATATATATAGAGTTCCTTTGGATGTTCATCAATATTTAAGGTTGGTTTCAAGCTCATGTACCACATAAACTAGTCATTAGACACCTTTGCCTACTTTGTTCAAGATGTTTTCAAGAGGTTTTCACATTGGAATAAATGTTATGAAGCTTGCCTTAGAGTCTCCTAAATGATAATCATGATTTTAAAGTATTTACAATGATTTTTAGTTGTTTATGTTTCCATTCATCAACATATCCTACTCTATTCCATGCTCATTGCCTGCATACATCTCACACACAGCGACAGGGACCCTGTTGATGACATCTTGTTGAGATGGAGAGTTTAATAGTTTTATCAATATGTTAGAGTAAAAAAAGGTGGATTTGAATATTTTGTGATGGTATATAATGTGTTCATAAACATAAGTATCGTGTATGCTACCCAAGTCTTCTTTATTATCTATGTGTAAGAATGACCACCTATAGGTGGTACCATAGAGCTATGCAGGTCTTTGAATGGGGAATTTGGAGCATGGTAAGGTGCTTTTTAAAATCCTATCATGTGATTTGACCATTCTAGACCTATTTGATGTGTCTAATGGATAAATGTAAAGGTAAACATCTTGAACGAGGTAAGGACTGAGTTCAGTGAGGGTTTCCTAAAAATGTGAAAATAGAGGTCCAGGGGCATGTTGAGAATATATTATAACATGATTTCAATGATGTTTGAAACATATAAATAGGTAAAATTTGTAGCCTCTATAATGGATAATATATATTATAAATAGGTATGTTATAAATTTAATGGAGGATAGAAGTTGAAGACCTCAAAGATGCCTTTAAAAGCATTAAAGCCCTACATTCATATCTATAAGAGTTGAGGTATGAATGACAATTGACATCCCAAGAGAAAATAATGAATTATATCATGAATATAATGGTCCAATTTATTTAATGGTGTACAAAATATCATGAAGGTCATTGGTATGATATTAGTGTATGGTGTTTCAATCTTCATGGACACCTACATGTGTCCCTTCTCAACGAAATGTGTACCTAAACTTGAGTATGGAAATAGTGACCTAAATAGGGTATCTTGGTGGTGTTTTATGTAATATAAGGTGAATACAAGTATTAAAATATAATTTTTACTTCAAGGATTAAAATAAGGCCTTTAAATACCATGACCAAGCTCAATTATAGCTCATATACACCTACAAGAATAAAAAAGGGGAGGGTATCATAGTTATGAAAAATAACTTAGTTGGAAAGATTAAGGTGCATGTAAAAGGCATAGTGAGAGTTTTAATTATTAAACACATTTATTATAAAAATTTTTAGGACCATTATTATTATCTATATAAGCTCCAAATAATGTGAAAAATGCTTGCATAGACTCTTTAAGGTCCTGTGTGCACCTACAACTGAGTGTGCAATATTGATGAAGGTAAGAGATGAATATGCTTAGGAAAACATAATAAGGTTTTAAAAACTTTATAATTATTCATGTTATGTCAAGTTTTTTTTAAAAAATTTAATACTTATTTCAATTTAACCATCTACTCTTCCTATTAGCCCAAAGGTAGTACTCCGTACAATTACACTAGGAGACCCATGTTGCTCAATGGGTAAGGATAAAGAACCTAAGGGAGAAGAGTGGTTTTGGGGTGAATTAAAAGATTATTGATAATTAATTTAAGGTTTATAAAATTTTTAATAAACCTAATCACATTGGTTTTATGCCTTGAGAATTCATTCTTAGGTGGAAGTGAAAAATGCAATAAAATAGTCCGTTTGGAAGCCTTTTTTGGATAAATTGAGTTGGTTATGTGGGTAAATGAATGAATATAGATTATAAATTTGGGAAAAATATTAATAATGACCTATTAAAAATCATAAAACCTTAAATTTTCCTTTAAATGGTCTGATATATCTCAATGTTTTGTCTCAGAGCTCAGCCAGTTAAGAAAATCAAGGTTTTGGCAAAACTAGAAAATGAAGCCAAAAAGGGTAAAAAAGCTTGATATAAATATTTTTGAACCTAAATTAAAATAATTTGAGGTTATTTATGGTTTATAGGTGATATTTAAACCTAACCAAAGCTCATAAATCTCAAAATAGTCAAAACACTTGTGCATACGCTCAACCAAGTAAGCTATAATTAAGCCTAGTTGGTGAATGAGAAGAAATAATGTGAATGAGTACTTGGGAAGTTATGTGATGAATTATTGATATTTAATGAGGTGTGAAAAATATTGAGACACAATCCCATCCATGAGAGATCAATCCAAATAGTCAAAACTAGAAGGATGCATGCTAAGCCTACTAGGCCTTGAAGTGACCTAGAGCCAATTGGGGGTCCAAATTCACTCCTAGATTCTAGTGAGTGTTTTATATAGTTATATAATTTTCATGGGATTAAATTAGATATGTATGAGCTTGTGTTATGAAAATAAACTATTAGGAAAGTTAATTTTAGCTCATAGATAGTCCAAGCATGTAGGAATTGTGAAATCAAGCTCGATATGGTAGCTTCAAATGCTCACATATTTCTTGACACTTTGCATGGATATCCAAGATGTTTGTATAAGTTGAAATGGGTCTTGAAGATAATATTTGTGACATTTTTTGGTAGTTCCAATGTCATGTCTTTATGAACAAAGATTAAGAGTAAAAACTACCTAAAACCCTTACAAACCCTTAGTCAAGACCTAATAAAGGAAATGAATTTGGATAGCTGATATAATGACATATTTTAACCATGAAAATTATTTTAACTTATATAATAATCTCTTATTATCCTCCTCATACTTTTGGACTATACAAAATTATATGAATGGAGTACAAAACAAGGTTTTTTATACTAATTTATGCATTGTGTAGTTTCTAAGAAAATTCAAGAGATGTAATCAAGTTTGGGAGGAAGATATAGACTTTTAATAACTCAGTATGATAATTTAATGTCTTTTAAAAACTCCTAAATGTTCAAATAATAACTCTCATCTTAGCCAATCAAAACTAGCATAGTGAACATTTTGGTGAGAAGTGTGAAAACTTCAAATGGATGTCCTTTTAAGGCGTGTTTGATGCCTATAAGGCCAGGGGGGTCTTAATAAGTTTAATTCACTCCCTTTTATTATTTTTCATAAAAATTGATGTTTTTTGGAAGCCAACTATGCAAAGTGTGTGGAAGAGGAGTTTACTTAGACTTCAAATGATGATGGATCATTACCAAAAGTTTTTAGATGACCAAGACTACAACCAATGTATGGATAGGAATGTTTGAAAGCCTTCCATATCATTCCAATCATTATACCTATAAATATTTAGGTTTTTTATGTTCAAATAGGTATAAATCATGAAGGTAGTTTTCTGAGCCAACACAAGGAATTCCATACCATGTTTTAAGAGTTTCATGCCTTATTTGTACACTTGTACTTCTTAACCTTACATGGCCCATTTATAATATATTTCTCATTCATATGAAACCTATTTTTTCATCTTTAAAAGCATCCAAGTGACTTTTGGACTGCCCTTGTCTCACCCCTCTCCCAAATGCTACAAGTAGTGACTCTTTTGAGTAGACTCCATTGGTTAATGGTGAGACGCTAGCCAATTTTGTATTTTAATGACTCTTAAAGCAATAAAAAAGTGAATTTTCATACTTGAATTTTTCATAATTGAGTTTGGTTTCAAATCTTATTTAGTAAAAGGTGGTCTTTTCTAACATATTGTCTTTGATTATCTACCAAGTATGTAAAAGAGTAATTGTTACAGGTCTTTGTTAGTGTTATTTCTTAGTGTATTAGAGTTTTAAAAGTTTTATATTATTTTAATCTATAAATTATAATTCATTATCCATCTTAAAAATCAATATACTTCTTAAACCTAACATATGAAACATTGATGTAACAATCTATCTTGAGTTGTGAGTTATGTTTGAAAGAGTATTTGATTTGATCTAAGTAGTATAATTTCAATAAATAGTATGAAATTAAATATTTTTTAATCACCTTTTATCTTTATAAGTTTGTCTTCTTAACCCTTTTCATGTAAAGTTGATAAGTGAGAGAGTGCATCAATGGAAGTATCCCTTCTAGAGATTCATCTCACCAATTAATTACCCATAGCAAGTGAGATGTTTCCATTATTCCAATTAGATGAGAAGAGTTAAGACATATCCTCAATATGTGAAAATATAAGTGACAATAGTTTTTGGCATGTTTAATGGGACTCCAAGTCCTATAATATTATCTAAGATTGGTATTGGTCATGGCATATTTGAAGTTACAAGAACATCTACATTTAGTACCTAATGACTCAACTAAGTTTTAAACTCTTTGCTTATTGATCAATATTTACTTTCCATGCCAAAGGTGACCAATATGTCTATTGTTAAAGTTATACCTTTTCAGTTTTTGTAATTTCCTTTGCATTCTATCAAAAGTTTCAGGTTTGGGAATACTCATCCTTGTTAAGGGAGTTGGTGTTTAAAAATTCCAAGTTTCTACTTAGTTCAACCCCTAATATACATAGTCTACATTACAATATGGATAGAAATATTCATTTTTTATCCTTTGCCGGATCATATCCTTTGAATCTTACCCAATATGACCAAATTCTTGGAGCATCCCTTAAGAGTGTTCCATTTTTTAGTCAAAAAGGTCCTAATACTCACTTTGAACATATTATAAACATGGAAAACATATGAAACATCCATAATATCAGTCAAGAGAATGTGGCTATCATGTTATTTGCATTGTCTTTCAAAGGGAAGCTTTAGAATGGTATGGAACCCTGCCTCATGCTTCCATTACTTCATGGGATGAACTAGGGAATCTATTGTCTAAGAGGTTTGAAGAGAAGAGTGATTATCTATCACTATCTAAATAATTGACTACTATCAAGAAGGATATTCAAGAGTTTATGCAATATTTTAACTCTAAATTTCAAAATACATGGGATAGGATCCTAGCCCTTGTGAGACCTACTCCAAATTATTACTTCTTGTATTACCTAAAAGAATTGACTAGTGATATAGTAATGATGATCCAATACATGGGTGGGAATACACTACCTTGTAGTTATGAGATAGCTATCGATGTTGAGAATTGTCTTGTTTAAGTAGGGAAGATTTTTATTTTACCACCAATGTTATAGTTCCCTCATTTGTAGCCTCTTAGTCAGGTTGCATTACCTACCCTGGCTCCTTTACCTAATAGTCAAGAAAATTCTACCTTTGCCCCTACCAATTAGATTCATGAAGTAAATAGTTATATTTAAAGTTTTAATAATGAATTTTTTTCTCTCAAAAGATAACAAGCTCGAAATTGTAGGCCTTATCAATCCTATAATTAGTTTGGATAAACAAGTAGGCATCCTTTTCAAGGTGATTCTCAAGGACAAGGTCAAGTAACTCAATATAGACCTTACCAAAGTTTTTGTGCCAATGCCTCATCATCTTCTAAATCTCTTATTTCCACTCAAAATAACTTTTTTCAAGACCAACCATGATTTCATTCCTATGACCAAAATCAAGGCCAAGTTGTGTATGCCAATGAAATGCCTAGTCAAGCCATGATAATGCAATGTAGTCAAGAAACTCAAGTTTCCACTTTTGAGGTTCCAATACAAAATGGAATGAAAAATGGAAAATAAAAACCTAATTATGCTGTTACAAATCACTTAGAGGGGGAATTTTGTGCCATGATTCATTTGGGAAGTTCAAACAATGTGAATGTTAGTGTTTCCTCTAACACTATATCTAAAAAGAGGGTTGTTGAAGAGACACAAGGGGTAGCTCAAGGATATATTTTGACTCCTACATCACCTCCATTAGTAAGTGGTTCTAAATCATCTCCTAATGTGGAATAAAATCATAAGTTTTAGAATGTAAGGCTAGCTCCTACACACCCATCTTCACATGATACACCACAATGTACTATTTATTCCAAAAAGCAATTTAAGACGAACAATATTTATATCAATGTTGTGGATAAAATTAAGAAATTACACATGAATATTTCATTATGTGATTCATTGAAAATATTGAGACAAAAGGATATGCTCCAAAAAGAATTTCTTGGACTAGGTAAATAAGTTGGATTAGTTAGGACTCAAAATGTTGTTTTGATTAATGAAACTTAGCCCATTGATGGAAAAGTGAATAAAATTTATAAAAATCATCCTTTTTATCTATCCTTGATCATTGGTGATTGCTTAGTTCATAATTTTATCATACATAGTGAGGCTAGTAATTTAGTTATGCATAGGTTAATAGTGGCTAAAATAGTCATCAAATATGAACCAATGGCTAAAGGATTTCTATAATTGGATGGGTCACCAACAAAGACCTTATGAGTAGTCAAGGATTTGAATTTGATTTTACATGCTTGTCCTACTTTTTTCAACCCTCATGATGTGGTTATTGCATATTTACGTCCACACTTTATTCTTTTTTTGTCAAGAGAGTTTACAACCTAGATAGGTGGATACTTAGTACCCAAGTGACCATATATGGTTTTTAGAACAAATTATGGTACCAAGGTGAAGATTGAATCAAAACCTATTAATCAAAATAATTTAGATCCTTACATGCCTAAATATATAAATGTCAATTATGCTATTCTTGATGAAGAAAATCTTCACATGGATCAATCTCAAACTTATTCTCTTGAAGGACTTGATGATATACATATATATGAATGGGGAGATAATCATTATGAACATGATCCTTATAAATTCATAGAATAATATAGTTTTGGAGTGTATTTCCTTCACGAGGAGGACTCTTTCATGCCAAATTTGATGCAACCAAATGAGATTATGGATGGCTTATGGCAAATATTTTTTGATGGATCAAGGAGTAAGGTTGGATGAGGTGGTGGGGAAATGTTAGTTTATCCATCTAAGGAAATGTATTACTCTACTTTTATATTTAACTTTAGTTTTAATTGTAATGTGTAAAAACATGAGGCCCTCATTCATAACTTGAGTGGGCTTGAAAGAGAGGTGTGCAAGAATTAAAATTTTATGGTGATAGTGAGTTGGTTATGAATCAAGTGAGAGGTCAAAATATGACTAAGAAATCTTTGATTAAGTTGTATAAGCATAGAGTGTGGGATCTTATGGAATATTTATAAGCATTAAACATTCATTCTATGCCAAGAGAGGATAACACACATTTTGATAGGCTGGAAACAATTAGATCTTAGTTTGATTTTCTAAAATGGATAAGAGAGGAAAAGAACTAGCCCCATCTCAAATTTATTGTAAGGCCCTCTATACCTAATAATGTCACTAATTAGAAAGTGTTTGATAATGACCAACACATATCTCTTTTTCTACAAGAGGAGGTTGAGTTTTCCTCAAATAATCAATCCAAACTACAATAACAATATGGAGGACAAATTGTATAATTGAAGACAAACAAGATCCCTAAGGGCTTAGTCACACTTGAGAGTATCTTCAATGATGATGATCAGTTGAATAAGGAAAAAGTAAGCATGCATAATAAGAAAGAACAATATGAGAGTAAAAATCTTCAAAGATAATTTTCTTTCTCTTGGGAAGGTATGTACTAGAGAAGAAAGATATGCTTTCATTGAATTATGCAAAGAATTTTTTGATGTCTTTGCATGGGAATATAGTGATTTAAAAGGATTTGATCCAAACTTATCTCAACATACCATATATATAGATGAGAATGATAATCCTATTAAGCAAATTCAAAGACAAATCAATCCTAAGATTGAGCCTCTCATGAAAAAGGTGATTACAAAATTGATTGAGTCTAAGATCATTTTTCCTATTAAGAATTCATCTTGGTTGGCAAACTTAGTCCTGATAAGGAAGAAAAATGGAGAAATAAGGTTATGTGTTAACTTTAGAGATTTGAATATAGTTTCTTTGAAGGACCATTATCCTCTTCCTTTCATGGATAAAATTTTGCAAGTTATTGTAGGTAGTGAAAGGTTCTCTCTCCATGATGGATATTCAGGGTATAATCAGATTTTGGTGAAAGAAGGAGATCAATACAAGATAAGCTTCATAAAAAAATGGGGCACATATGCTAATAGTAAAGTTACTTTTGGTTTTTTTAATGTTGGCGTAACATTTCAATGTGTAATGGATATGGATTTTCAAGGTCTAATAAATGATATAATGTTAGTGTATCTTGATGATATCATGGTTTTCTCCAAAGATGCAAAGGATCATTTAAATAACCTTGGGTACATTTTTGAGAGGTGTAGAGAGTTTAGAATCTCTCTCAATCCAAATAAGTGTGTGTTTTTTTTCATAAAGGAAAACTCTTGGGACACATTGTCTCAAAGAAAGGTCTATCTATAGATCTTGAAAGGGTGAGTGAAATTTTGGCATTGACTTTACCCAAACATAAGAAAGGTTTGAAAAGTTTCTTTGGAAAAATTAATTTAATAAGGATATTTATTCCTGATTTTGATAATATATTCAATCCCCTAACATCTATGCTAATGAAATATGAAGTGTTTACTTGGACAAGGAGAAGGAAAGAGAGTTTTAAAGAGATCAAGCAAGACATTGCTCAAGCTCCAACTCTTGAAAGTCATGATTTCTCAAAGGATTTCAACTTGTATACCTTTGGAAATGAAAAAGCATTCTCTACCATCATCACTCAATGAAATGAAGATAACCTGGATTAGGCTATTGCCTTCTTTAGTCAAGGATTGGAAGGATATGAGGTAAAATACACTTATGTAGAAAAGTAAGTACTTTCAATTGTTAGAAGTTTAAAGAATTTTAGGCATATGTTATCAAATAAAAATATTCATATATTGGTACCCCATCATAGTGTCAAATAGTTCTTTTTGAGAAGATATTTGAATGACAAAAGGGTTTGTTGGATTACAGAAGTAATGGAGTATGATATAGAGATCATGATAACCAAGCCAGTGAAAGGTAAATGATTATGTGATCACCTTGATTCAGATTTTAAAAAACAAAAATAAATTGTTTTATCCCTTCATGATGATCCTATGATAGCTACATCTTCATCAATGAGGAGTTAGACACAATAAGTGATCCATTTTCTTCAAACCAATGAGTGTCCACAAGGCCTAGATAGAGCCAAAAGAAGTTACTTCAGATTACAATCTATTCCTTATGTACTTATTGATGGAGTGTTGTTTAGGAAAGATTTATTAGGTGTATTATTAAGATGTGTTGAATCAGGTCAGGTTCATAAGATATTGTTTGAGTTTCATGATGGACCAGCTAGTGGTCACTTTGCTCCAAGAACTACAACTACTAAGATTATGAGAGCTAGATATTTTTGGCCTAGTTTGTTTAAAGATACTCATTATTGGGTAAGAAAATGTTAAAAATATGCCATATTTGATGGAAAATAAAATTTTGTAGCCCTACCTCTTCATCCAATATAAGTAGACCAACTTTTTATGCAATAGGGTCTAGATTTCATAGGCCTAATCAACCCACTTTCTAGTGATGGTCACAATTAGGTATTGAATACCACATATTACTTTAAAATATGGGTAGAGGATGTTGATTTCAAGGAAGTAAATGAAAGTTAAATTTAGACTTCTATGAAGGCATAGTGATAAGATTTGGGGCTCCTTCAATAATAATTTCAAATAATGCATTAGATTTACTTGGAATGAAGACAAGTGAGTAGGATTTGAAACATGGTATTTACCTTAGTACTTCCTCCAACTATTATCCACAAGGGAATATACTAATTGAGTCCACTAATAAAAATCTAATTAAGATTATCAAGAGGACAATGGAGAAAAACCAATGAACTTGGCATTCTAAGTTGAGGACAACTCTTTGGGTTGATAGAATCACTCCCAAAAGAGTCATTAGAAACTCACCATAGACACTTGTTTTTGGGAGATAAAATAGACTACCTATTTTACCTGAGTTACCAGCCTTGGATCTCACTTAGTATCTGGAGTTGATGGAAAATGAAAGCATGGAGGTTAGGTTAAGTGAGTTGATGGAGCTTGAAGAAATAAGGGATCAAGCTATGCAAACTATAAGAGATCACCAAGATCAAACAAAGAGATAATTTGAAAAGGACATGATAAGAAGATTCTAATACGGTGACATTGTTCTAAAGTGGGATGAATATCGGGCTAAACCTAAAAACACACAAATTTTGATGCTTTATGGAGTGGCCCTTAAGTCATCACTCAATGCAAGCAACACAATGATTTCTAACTCTCAAAGCTGGATGAAGAGGAGATTCATATCTCAATCAATGAGATCTATCTCAAACATTGTTACTAGATTTATTCTCTCTCCTTATACATAGCTATTATTTTTCTTTGCTTTCCCTAAGTGTGTATGCACATGTGTGAGTCTTGTTGGTGTTTATCTTTGTTTTGTGTTTGCTTAGTGTGTTGTGGTTATTTTGTGTGTTTGTTTTAGGCAATTCATTTATATTTGTCTCCAAGAATTCATTGAATCCCTTGGCCCATGGATTAATAAGGATACTATTATTTAGTATATTAGACATACTACCCCTATGAGTCACCATTTTGTTGACCAAATTTGACATCAAGGTCAAATTTGGACCCCTATAGGTAAAAAAATTGGTTTTTAGATATTTTAGGGCTATAATAATTTGTCATGGGGTATTTTATAGGTATTTTGATGTTATTTAATGCTATATTATCCTTAGTCTTAGTCATTTTAACCTATATGTCACTTTGAGTCGTTCAGAAGGCTTTCAAGGGTCATAAATGCAAGTGGCATGGTTTTTAAGGTGAACAAGTTTCCTTATTTCCTTTAAAATGTTAAAGAAGTAAAATTAAATATCAAAAATGTCAATATCATCTAAAAATTGTAGGTTCCCTAACTGAAGATTAAGTAATCAACTAAAAAAGGGGAGTTTGGTACTTGTACATCCCATGATGGAAGGTGACATGTTGGATAATGTCATGTAATGTATTTTAATATTACTTAGGTTTATTTAAATTATTTACATGAACTAGATGTGTCATTTGTGAGATAAAACCATTATGCTCCTTCTTTGCCTTTTTAGACAAACAAAAGTGGTCAGTAAGTTTGTGCTTGGTATGAATAGTTGAAGAGGTTTTAGGTAAAATATTTTTTGAGGTGGTATTATACCTATATATATATATATATATTTACATAAAAATATTTCAAATATTGGCTAACCACGACTTATGAACCATCTCTAACAAGTTAACTATGTTTTTATACTCACTGTTTCCTTCACCCTATAGGTTTTGCTCTATTTTGGATAGGTTCATACAATACAATTAGTTATTTTAGATATATAGTATTTTTTAATCTCTTATTACATTATCTTCATGATTCATTTCATGTTTCATGGTTTTTTATGTGCAAGTTGTCTCATGCTACATGAAGTTATCACCATTATGAAATTTTAGTCAAGTTCTTCCTTGTTCTAAAATGTTGGTCTTATGTATAGGTTTAATGTCAATATAATATGGTGTTCCATAGGTATAAATTCCATATTATAACCTCTTTACATGTTTTGTTTCATCTCATCATGCTTTGGGCAACTTTTAGTCTTATCATTCCTCATAGTCAACTCTTCACTCAACCCCACTTATAGTCACATGTATGGAGTTTTTCTAGCTTGTTCATGAAATGTTAATTTTATTAATTTTTACTATAAATTTAAAATTAATACCCCTATCATATGAAACTTTCCAAAATATAGTCCTTACCCCCTTTGTAGTTGGTTAAACTAGTAAATTATGGTCTAAAAATACAATATTTTTTATCAAAAATGTCAAAAATAGGGTTAGAAAATATAAAAAATATTTTAAAAATTAATTAAATTATCTCAAAATAGATTTTAATATGTTAAAAAGGGTGAAAATAGCCTAAGTCTAAAGTTTCAAGTCATAAAAGGTCATTTGATATGTCATAATAGCCCAAAAGAACCCCAAAACCCCTCCCACACGCCAAATTTCCAATTAAAAGGTAAAAAATGTGTATTTTTAATGTTATACAATGTAATAATTCTCAAAAATTACATTTAAAGTGGTAGACAGTGAAGTTTAGCTTTTAAAAGGGCAAAGAGACTCTTTTTTCACCTATTTTGTAAGAGAAGTACAAAATCCGTATGGATTCCATACAAGGGTAGGGGAAATCAATAAAAGGCCATATAAAAGATTCATAAAGAATTTCATGAGAATTTATGGATATAAATTCCCTAAACCAATCCTATTTTGGTACTTTGTTTGTTGGCATAGATGGATCTGCATGTAGGTTTTCTGATGGTATGGTCTACTGGAGGAGAGTGAAGGTTTGAAATTTAAGGTGAAAAAATTAGACTTATAGGGATTATTGATGGTATAAGTGGTTTCTAAATTGGAATCCATAGGATCATGAACTATCTAGTTGAATTTAGGTCAAATTTTACTACCTTACAACCAGAAAGGCCACTATTTTTCTCTAATTTCTACTCACCTAGGCAGAGTTTTAAGGAGATTCAACTTGTTCTAGAATCTTGAGAACTAGATTTAACTTTCCATTTTATTATAAAGGTGTCCTTCATCTAATTCAAGCTCAAGAAAAGGTCTCAAAGTCAGCCAGACAATCTATAGTATTGGCAAGAATGCAAGGAAGAATTGTATGGTCATGAGAGATGAAATTGGCTTCAAATTGACAAGATTTTGTGTCTTGTAGGGTTTTCATCAAGTTTTCATGGTTTAAATACATAATTCATAGATATTATTCAATTTTCATGGCTAAGGAAGCCCATATCCATGCTTTCAAGTGTCTCAAAAGAGACTTTTAGCATAAATTAAGGATTTTTTGCAAATTTTAAGGTTTTTTGAGAAAACCACGATTTAATTTTAGTCTCTTTATTTTCTCCAATGGTTTCTAAATTAGGTGGATGTGATGATCATTAGTTTATGTTTTCATAAGATGCTTCAATTAATCTTTGTCATGTTCCTTCATGCTTTTTCTCACCTCCATCTTATCCTCCCTATCTCACTTCTATATACAGTCATTTCCCATTGTCTTCAAGCTTTTGTTCACCCTCCATGATGTTTCCATCCTTCATTCATGTCATATCACCTTTATATGCACCCTTCTATCACATAGTTTCATTCCAAGAGTGTCAAGGTTGACAAAGGACTATCATCAAAGCATGAACAAAGGGGTTATAGACCAATCAAAGCATCATAGTATAGTCATGAAAAGATCATTTAAAACTCATAACTCAGTCTAGTTATGGTCATGATGGTGATAAAATGAGTCAAGGGTTTTGATTGTCAAAATATGCCTTCATCAAGGTTTAGGAGAACAAATGCCATGATAATCAAGAGAGATAAGGACTAATCATGCCTTCAAGACATTTTTAAGGTCATAAACAGTCCCCTATTTGTATTAATATCCATCATATAGTCTTCTACAAGGATAGAGATATGGTCACTTTTAAGGATCGTATTTCAAGGTAGTAAAACATGATATAGGGTAGATAGTCATTCATGATGTTTTAAGGAGGTAAAAGGTAAACCAAATATCAATGAGGTTTTAGGGATCCATAACCTTTGACCTACAATCAGCCCTAAGAACCCTACAGGCCTATGTGTGGTTGAGTGAAGACTTATTTGATGGTATAAGGAATTTTCCAAAGGAATCATTTTATAATATCAAATAAAATGTCTTAAGGTTATCCTTTCATGAAAATATTCTATAAGGAAAAGGATCTTCAAGGTTTAATGAGGTTAGAGGTACCTAAATACATGCTATAGTTAGCTAAATCATTATAACCCTATAGCCATGAAGCAATCATGATTTTATAAATAGTTTTAAAGGATTAGATCTTTTTTAATTTTTTTTTGAAATGTTACTAAAGAGTTCCCATTATTGGAAAAAAATATTAAGCTCCTGGCACAATAGTATCTTACATATCAGACCTTCAAACATGGTTACAATCTGTATAGGGGCTAATGAGTACTATATACATAGTCAAACCTAATCATAGGTCTGTGACAATGGGAGAAATAAAGGAGATATGGTCTACTAAAATCAAACCCCTAATAAGTGGTAGACTAGTGTGATATTCATAGAAGGATTTTTCTTTTCATATCATAGACCTATTTAAAGATCACCTTCAGCCACAAGTACCTTTCAGGCCTATAGCAAAGCCAAAAGGCCTTGTTACTAAGGAAATTAGACTTTTAAAAGTATAGGGACTATTTGATTATCAATAAAGGAAACTTTAAGAATACCAATCTCATGAAATTTCAAAATATAAGACTCTATCAAGCTAATGGAGGGCCTAAAAGGTTTTCAAATTCACCTACAAGCTTGTATAGATCACCAATAGTAAAAAACAAATAGGCTATAGCCATGAGGTCAGGGATCCACTAAAGGCTTGAAACAGTGATATTAAGTTGTGATTTGTATGATTATCTAGAAATTGAAAAATATTATGAGCCTATTTGACTCAAAGGTTGAATTTTACCTTACAGTCACTATGAAAATGATACCCTATAGGCTTGTATATTGTAAATCATAAGGGTTTTAGGTCCTTAAGAAGGTTTCATGGTTAAATATTAGTGTCTCTTATCACATAGTTTCAATGAACCAATGATGGCTTAAGACTAATAATGATGAAAAAATGGGTTATAACAAGGAGTTACAGTCAGCTTCATTTATCACTTGAAGACACCTATATCCCCCTTTCATTGTACAACCAAATAATTAATAATAGGCTAGTGATCATGAGGACATGATTAGTTTTCAGAAAATATAGTCATCTCAAGGGATAGATAAAGATTCAAATGTAATGATGGGTTGTAAAAGGGAAGAATAATGAGGGTTTAAACACCTAATGCTATTTTGACCTAAACCACCACCCTACATACCTATGTTGTAACTATGTAAAGGCCTATTTGATAGTGAGAGGGACTTTTTCATGAAAAGAGGCTTTGTTTCATCATCAAGGGATAAGGAGCATTAAGGAATCCAAAGGGAGATGGTTCTTTAGGGATAAAAGAGACATGAAAAGTGTTTGGAGTCCATAAGACCTTGATGGAACCAACATTAATTAAGGGTTCAAATGATATATAATCCCAATGCAAGAACCATTCAATGGGAGCCTAAAGAGACCTAAAAGAGCATAAGGAGACCTACAACCATATCTCTAAGTTAGAAAGAAAAGAATAGTGGTATGTAAATAATATGATAAATAGGTATTCATAGGTTTTGGAGACAACTTAATTTTAACCATTATTTAATCAAAGATCATCATCAAAACCTATACATATAGCTCATAAAGTGTTGGTACACAAGGTTGTTGTATGGAGCATAACTATATAAGGCTTAAAAATCATGGTTTGAGGATCATTATGTTTTCACTAGCATGTGACAATAATTTTCAGATGATGTAAAGGTATCTAAGTTAATATGAATAATGATATACTGATAAATACTTCTATTTCTTGTAATATTTCACCCTATAGTTATGTTTCACATAGTCATGGGCCTAGTTGGCCTAGTAAAGACCAAACAAGTAATATAAGTATCTAAAGAAATAACATGCTTAATTGATTATTTCATGGGTTTTCAAGATTAAATACAAGTATAGAAGTTAATTTTGAGGATTTTATAAGGAGATCCATAGCCTTCAACTCTATCAAACATTCACAGCTAAGCATATGCAATATAGTCACCCACCATGACTAGTTCTTATGACTTCAAGGTTGATGGTTTCTTTAAGGGATGTCCAATGTAAAGAATAAATAATAATGATGATTATATGTGAGCACATCATGACTTTCATTAATGTCTAAGGTAATTTTCAACCTTAAGGGAGTGAGGTGCATAGGCCATTGTATGAATTATGCATAGGTAGAGATCCAAAGGCTTGGTTATGAGTCAAATTACTTTAAAGGAATTATGTGTTGAGGGTTTTAACTTAGCCTAAATGGTATTAAAGAATATTTTTAATATGGAATGGAAACTGATAATTTTTCAAACTACATCAACATCCATCTCTGAAAGCAAAAAATCATAGTCATTTGATAAGCCTAATTGCCTCATTAGAGGTCCAAGTATGCTTGAAAACAAGGGTAGAAGTTATTTTAAAAATCCTAAAGAGGATATTGAAATAAATTAAGATTATTTTGACCTTAAATACTATAAATTACATGAAATTAATCTTTAAAACACCAAAACTTAGTAAAAAATGTAGACAATGCATGCACAAAGATCAAAATTAAGGGAAAATTGAAGATTCTGGTAGCTATAGATCAATTTAAGACCTAAAATTTTTTACACAAGGTCATCATGAGTTTTATAACCATCTAAAAAAATTTAATTTCCATTTTACAAGTGTACATATTCTTTTATTTTGTCTTCGACCTCAACCTATTCGTTTGAGGCCACCATTGGAGCATGTTTCATTTTAGAATGATACAGAAGGTTATAATAAAAATTAAAGGATTTAAAATCATGTAATGATGTTTTTAAATCATAATTAGACATATTAATATTGTAAAACTTCCAAATTTTATGCAAATGATGCTCGTACAGGCTTTTGTAAGCAAATAGGCACATAGGCCGAAAAGGCATTTTTGGATTTTAAAAAAGTGACTTTTGGAGTGTTTTTATAGCATGGTATGTACAATAATTATTTTTTCAGTATTTTATAATCTTTGATGGAACTATTTTCATTTTAGTGAAGTTTTTCACTTTTTACAGTTTTAAGCACCCTTTTAAGCCTCCTATTCAGATACTCATTTTGTTCACCATATATGGAGTTTAGATGAATGATTTTAGTATATTTTTAGGACACATATTTAATTAATATTAATTAACAATTTATATTATTTTAGGAGATGTGATTTATGAAAAATCATTAAGAGTGTAGGCAGCTCAGAATGTAAGCTAAACCCCACAAGCAAATTTCATTCACATGGTAAATTTTCATATATTTTACATGGGAACCCATTATTTTTATGGATTTAATAGGGGTAAATGTAATAAAAATAAATGTAATTTTTTTATTATTTGGAGGTATGTGCTTCATGAATCATCAATTTGAAGATTTGGCTTTAAAACCCTTTTAAACCCCTACAAACTAGTTTTGAGAAAGGAGGATTTTATTTCCATAAAATAATAATGGATCAACCTAAAACCTTATAAAACATCAATTAAAATTATATATGATTCCATAAATTACAATTTTATGCATGGAGATGTATAGATGAGGGAAAAAATCATGTTTTTAATGTAAAAAAACATGTTAAATGAAGTACGGGGAAGTTCAATGTAATATAATCAATGAATCCCAAAGCCTAATACTTTTTATTCACCCTAAAAATTTCATTTGATCATAAATAATCCTAGAAGTGTTGCTACCAACTCAATCAAAATGGACAATTTTTTGGAAAATGGAGGAAAATTAGCCTAGTCAACCTTGTTGACTGAATGATGAAGGTTTTCACATCAAAATCACATATTTGATGATGAATAATTTTTTTAAAAGTATAATTATTGGTTTTTTAAGGTTTCATGGCTTCTTATTATAGGTTTAATGGTGACCAAAATCATATATTAGCCTTTAGGCCTACTTGGTCTAATTGGCTTAGTTGATCAACTTGTCAAGTTTGAGTTTGGAGTTAGAATTGGTCATCAAGGAGTTCATTTTAGAATTACACACACTTTTATTCTATTAAATAAAAATATTTATGTGAATTTCATCCTTAAATATGACATTTCATGTAGGAGGAGGCTAAATAGGTAGTTAACTAGGTCTTAAGGAGTCTCGACTCTATGTTGACAATTTGACATCATCATGCACCTATCTTTGGTTGACATGTCATTCAATATTCAAAAAAATAAAGTGGAGTTTATATTTAAATATTGGTTTAGCATCATGCATGCAAGAGAGTTTGACTTGTCAAACTTGGGCCTACCATATTATTCCAATGCCAAAGTTTGAATATTTTCATGCAAATTTTATGGATTGTAAAGGATTTATGAATTGCTTAAACATTGTAAAATGAGGTATTCTTGAGTTGAGTTAACCAATACCACCCCTTATCCATTTTCAATGACACTTAGGGCTTGGATTAGGTTTATAAACATATATATTATCCTTTTTAATCTATTTTTTATTATTCTTGGAGTTAAAGTAGAAATTGTAAGCTGAACCATACATCAATAAAAGAAATTTTTATTTGCATATGAGTTTTGATAGATAATAGAGTGCAATTTATTATGTATCAACATATCAATGAGATTATATCTCCTTTTGGTAGGTCTATTCCTCACCTATTTCTTTCTATCTCACCTTCTATAGGTCATTTGAAGAAGTAAAAAAAGAAGTTTCCAAAGTTATATTAATCTTTCATAAGAAATATTTATGATTAAGGGAAATATAGGACTTTTATTGATTCACATGTGTATTATTTTTAGTAGATTCTAGAGGATATAAATAATTCAAGTGCATCACCCAATTAGACAAGTTTTCCTTTTAATTTTCCCTTCCCCTTTTCATCTCAAAATCATAGTAAATCAGATTTAATCAATATATCTTAAGGAACCAACCCTCTCTAGAGGTTCTTCTCAGTATATAGTCACCCACACTCTAAGAAGTTCTAATTGTATCAGCTGGAGTGAGGGTGTGTTTTACACATCTTCAATTAGGGTGCACTCCAAATTGCTAACAATTTTTTGCATGCTCAGTGGGACTTCTTATTCACACTTTTGAATTATTATCTATGTATCTGAGTATATTATTCATTTTAAATTTTTTATTTTCAGATTTGTATACTTTTCATGCCACCAAGAGTTGTCACAAGATCCTCTACAAAAGGGAAAGAAACATATTTATCTTAGCTATCTTTCTAATCAGCAAAGAAGAAGATATCCTCTCATTCAAATCCTAATTCTACACCCTTTTTTACCCATGCTATTGAATAAAACCCTCCTATCCAAGCCAATATTGCTTAGCCAAATATTATTTTAAATTTTATACCTCAAATGGTTATTCCCAGAATATAGGCTTTTGTTGCATTCAATGGTGGTAGTCTTCTAAATATCAATCAATGGGATGATATTCTAGATTTTGCTCTAAAGGATCTTCTTTATTTTATAGGAGAAAATCCAAAAACTCCTATAGAACATATTGCAGATATTTCTAATCTTTGTGTAGTGCATCATGTGACATAGTAAAATGTATCAATGAGGTTGTTAACTTATTTCATAGGGAAATCACTTCAATGATATAGAGGTTTAGCTCCTGCATCAATAAAAAATTAAGATGAATTTGGAGAAATTTTGTGCAAACATTTTGAAGACAAAAGTGATCATATTTCACTTTTGGATCAGCTTACAATAATTAAGAGATTCAATCATGAATTTAGGGTGGATTTTGACTACAAATTCTAGAAGACTTAGGATAGAATTCTTGCAGTGATGAAGCCTATACCCAACTATGATTTTTTGTACTATCTTAAGGCTCTTAATTCAGATGTGGCTATCATGATCCAATCCATGGGAGGTAATAATTTACCTGAGGATTTTAAAGTAGAGATCAAGGCTAAAAATTACCTTATACAAGAAGGCAAGTTATCTACAAGGCCACCAATGCCTCTTTTTCTAGAGATCCATCCTCCTACTCCAACTATTGATCCAATTCTAGAGTCATCAAATTTTCGTAAAATATAAGGTGATAAAAATGATAAATTAGGGAAGATAGAGAGTATTATTAAGGTTAAAACTAACAAGTGGGTTGTAATTAAGAGGCAATAAGGTCTACCATACAGGCCATATCAGAATAGTAATCAAAATTATTAGCCTAATAGGTCATTCTATCAATCCAATTAGCAAGGAAAACAAAAGAATTATCAATCAAGGTAGTATAATCCTAATGCTCTAATAAATTCAAGAGATATTATGCCAACTTAGAGAAATTATGCTCAAGAAGGATAATGGAACAATCAATGATATCAAGCAAACAACATGGTAATGGCTCCAAGTGGTAAGAGTTCTCATTAATATTTTGTGCAAAAAAGTTTAGTTCTACCTTCATTTGAAAACCAAACACCTTCTTAGAATAAAGAAGATTTTCTTTATCATTGAGAAATTCCTTAATTTACTAAATAAGAAGTGCAAAATCAACAAGGAGAAGGTAATGGTAAGGCACATACTAAAACTACATTTGTGAACTTCCAAGAAGGTAAGAATTATTTTGAGAACTTGGCTATAAATCAAAGTCAATATTTACATTGTATTGATAATTTAGTTGCAGATCATACTAGATCTAAGAAAACAGCAATTAGTGAAGGTTCAAGTCCTGAAAGGGTAGCCCCTTCTTCTTCTCAGCCATTACAAAGGACAATAACACATGAGTTACCTTAGAGAAGTTCAAATCAACAAGCTCATGATCCAAAAAATAAGAATGTGAAAGGGCCTTACATACCTCAATTCACACAACATTTAGGATATCCTTTTGCTCCTAAATTATAGTCTAGGGCAGCCACTTCTCCACTCAATATTATTGATCACATGAATAATACTTTAGTATCAATTTCAATGTGGGATACTTTGCTAATCCCAAGACAAATGGATTATTTGCAAGAAGAGATTTCAAATCTCAATATCTCTAAGGAAACACCTAACAATATTTTGAGTCTCAACCTCTTAAGGTGACTAAACCTCCTCTGTTTTACCTTTCTATTATCATTGGAGATTGTCTAGTTCATAATTATATGATTGACAATGGGGATAGTACCTTTTCATGTAAAAATCAATAGCTGATAAGTTAATATTTTAGTATGAACTCCATAAAAAAGGTGGCTTACAATTATATGGGTCTCCTCATACTTGTTGCTTGTCTAAATTTCACCATTTTATAAGATGTTTTTGTTGTTGATCTACCTCCATATTTTTCACTATGCCTATCGAGAGATTTCACTACCAAAATAGGAGGTTACATTTCCTCATATTGGTCATACATGGTTTTTAAAACCAGTTATGGTACCAAATTTACTATTAGATCAGATCCTATTTCTATATTTCATATTGAGCCATATATGTCAAATGTGAATTGTAGTATTTTAGAAGAAGATGATAACATCATTGAGCAAGAGCCTTCTAAGCCTCTTAAGGGTATACCAAATATTATCCTTGATGAGTAGGATGCTGATAATAATGGATATGACCCCTATAAAATTATTTAAAATGCTGTTTTTGGATTCTATTGTATGCACGCAGAGGGTGACTTATTGCCTAGTCTCACTAGCTCAGTGCAGGATCAAGAAGGAGTTTGGAATCTATTCTTCAATGGATACATAAAAAAGAATGGAAGTGGGGATGGTGTAATGTTTTTTCACCATTAATTAAAATTTATTATTCTTACATTATATTTAAGTTCAATTGTAATTACAATACTATAGAGTATGAATCTCTTATTTATGGTCTCTAGTGGGCTAGATAGAGGGATATTAAGCTCTTGCAGGTGAAATGTGATAGTGAGTTAGTAGTATAGAAAGTCATAGATTTAATTTCAGAAAAGAATCCTCTTTTAAAGTCCTAAAACAATAGAGTTTATAATCTCATGTAATATTTCCTTTCATTTGACATTTACTCCATTCTTAGAGGAGCAAATCAACATGTAGATAGACTTACTGCCATAGGAGCACAATATGATATATCATATTAGATTAAGGACAATAAAAATTAGACCCAAATAAAGTTTTTATGTAGGAATTTAGTCCCAAATAATGATGTAATTTTGAAAGTTTTTTATTTTTATAATCAGATAGCATATTTTCTACAGACTGAGGTAGAGTTTTCCCAATAAATTATAGGATCAATATGAAAATCAGATTATGCAATTAAAATCAAACAAGATACCTAAAAGTTTGGTGACTTTAGAAATAATTTTAAATTAATATTATGAGCTAATGAAAGACAAGGTGAGTATTTCTTCCAATCATTATGAGCCAATTAGCATAGTTAAAGGCAAACAACTCAAGCTGGGTAAAGTTAATACTTATTCTGGGAGAGTAGCTTTCATTTAATTATGTCAAGAATTCATGAATGTATTTGCTTTGGAATACCATGATTTAAAAGAGTTTGACCCCAAATTGGAACACCATACTATTGATCTTGAATAATATGCAAAATTGGTAAGACAAAAGCAAAGACTTATCAAACCCAAGGTTAAAATTATCATGAGGAAAGAGCTTACAAAGCTGATTGAATCAGGTATTATTTTTCCTATAAAGAATTCAACATGGGTAGAAAATATTTTACCAGTAAGAAATAAAAATGGAGAGATAAATTTATGTGTATATTTAAGAGATCTAAATAGAGTATCACTAAAATATTACTATCCAGTTCCTTTCATAGATCAAATCTTGTAGAGAGTATCAGGTTCACATAGGTTTTCTTTACTAGATGGGTACTCAAGATACAACTATATATTGGTGAAAATCAAGATCAGTATATAACAACTTTCACCACCAAATGGTGTACCTTTGCATACAAGAAGATACCTTTTGAACTCTCCAATACTAGATCTACCTTTCAAAGGGAAATGGATGTTGATTTTCATGGTCTTTTGAGGGAAATAGTTTTAGTCTATCTTGATAATATTACAATATTTTCAAAGAATCATAATGATCATCTAACACACTTGGGAATTGTTTTTGATAGATGTAGACAAGTTAGAATCTCATTGAATCTAAATAAATGCATTTTTCATTGCATGAAGGGAGACTTATTGGGCATGTGGTGTCTGAATCTAGTCTTTCCATTGATCCAGAGAGAATAGAGGCAATCCTTATTCTATCATTGCCTAAACACAAGAAAGGATTATAAAGCTTCTTGGGTAAGATAATCTTTATTAGAAGATCCATTCCTAGTTTTGTAGAACTAGTAAGGCAACTCACTCAAATGCTTAAGAAATAATAAGAGTTTACTTAGAATAAATAAGGTAAAATTAGTTTTAAAGCTATCAAGGAAGAAATCATCCAATCTCCTAATTTTCTCAATCTAGTTTTTAGTAAGGATTTCTTCTTGTATGCTTTCTCTACTTCCAGTAATATTTTAACCATGCTTATACATCATAATGATGAAGGTTTGAAACAAATCATTAATTTCTTTAGTCAAGATTTAGAGGGTTATGAAGAGAGGTATTATTTTTTTTTAAAGAAATTTGTTGATTTTATAAGAGGTCTAAACAAATTTAGACTTTTGGTTTCAAATAATAAGATTATACTAATGGTTGCTCATTAAGTGTGAAGGACTTCATTCTCAATAGGATTAAAATATAAAGAGAGCTGGATGGATCACTAAATGCATGGAATATGAAATTGAAGTCAAATTTATGAAATTGGTCTGAGGAAAAGGATTATGTGGACATATTGTAGAATATGTAAATGAAGAAAAAGAGACAATTTTGACAATTTAGGACACTCAGCATGAAGCAAAAATTCACCTCCTACAAGTTGGACATAGAACATTGCTAGATTTCTTCAAATTGGAGAGTGTCCAAGGGGTTTTAATGAATCACAAAGAAGACACTTAAATATTTAATAATTATCATACATTTTTATTGATGGAGTGATTTTGAAAAAGGACATTAGAGGTATGCTTTTAAGGTGTGTTGATACTAGTCAATTTAACAAGATTTTTGAACAATTTCATGATAGTCCTTCTAGAGCTCATTTTGTAACCAAGAACATAGCTAAAAAAATCATTAGATATATATTTTTTGGACCAATTTATTCAGATATGCACATGCATATGTTAGTGAATGTACAAAGTGTACAATGTTTGTAGGGAAACAAAGACTAGTTGTTATGCCACTAAAGCCAATCTAGGTTGAGTAGCCTTTCATGCAATGGGGTTTAGAATTTATTGGAATGATTAATCCTCCATATAGTTATATTCATAAATGGGTCTTGATAGCTACAAACTATTTCACCAGGTTGGTGGAATTAGTGCCTTTGAAAGAGGCAAATGAGAAATCCATGCTTGAATTCTATGAGAGTCTAGTAACTCATTTTGGATCACCTTCTACTATAATATTAGATAATTATTTAGAATTAAATGGTTAAAATTTATGTTAATGGGCTCTTTAACATGGTATTTATTTGACATATTCATCAAATTACTATCCATAGGGTAATGGACTAGCTGAGTCTACTAACAAGAACCTGATTAGGATCATCAAAAGAACAATGGAAGATAATGAAAGATCTTAACATAAAAAGTTGAAGACTAATTTATGAGATAATAATATCAATTATAATAATTCCATTGTCCACTCATATTATCTCCTAGTTTATGGAATAGAATCAAGGCTACCTATCTCATTGGAGCTTCTAGTTTTGGAGCTTACACATCAGTTAGAGATTTTGGAAAGTGGTGCAATAGAGGTCAAAATGAATGAACTGAGAGAATTGGAGGAGATAATATGATTATATACATAAAATTTGGTCAAATAAACATCAAGTAAATAAGACATTTGATAAGAGAGCTTCATCAAAAACATTTTAGTAAGGAGACATAGTACCCAAATAAGATGAAGAGCATGCAAGTCCAAGTAATCACTCCAAATTTGATAGGATTTCAGAGTGGACCTTATATTATCACTGATTGTAAGAATAAAAATTATATATATATATATATATATATATATAGTGAATAAGAGCTTCCCATTCCTATGAATGGGATGCTTCTTAAATATTGCTATTAGGAGAGCCACTCCTTTGTACATAGTCATAGTTTCATTTCTCTAAGTGATTTTTCACACATGATTTTAGTAGTTATTTTTCCTTTCCATGTTGGTTTCTTACTTTCCTATAATTACATACATGCACATGTTTGCTATTGTTTGTGTCGGTTTCTCCTATTATGTCTTGGTCTACAAGATTTTCTAGTTTTAGTGTTTATCATTCTATCCTTACCAGAGTTCTAAATTATTTTGACCAACAAGCTATTAAAACCCTAAAAATCACCAAAATTATTAGTAATTTATATTTTAAAGGTCAAATTACTACCCTTATCATACAAAACTTTTCAAAATCTAGTCTTTACCCCCTTTGCATTTGGTCAAACTAGTTAATTATGGTCAAAAAATGCAAATTTTGGTAAAAATGTCAAAAAATGATGTAAAAATTATAAAAATGGTTTAAAAAGTCATGAAATTATCTCAAAATGTCTTTTAATTGGTTAAAAAGGGTGAAAATATCTTAATCCTAAAGTTTGAAGTCATAAAAAGATCATTTGATATGTCATAATAACCTAGAAGAGCCTTAAAGCCCCTCCCACATGCCAAATTTGCCAATTAAAAGGTTAAAAATGTGTTTTTTTCATGTTATACCACTTAATACTTCTCAAAAATTCCATTTAATGTGGTGGAGAGTTAATTTAAGATTTTAAAAGGGCAAAGAGACTCTTTTTTCACCTATCTTATAAGAGAAGTACAAAATATGTATGGATTATATACAACCCAAAAAATGGGAAAATAATATCAAGCCATATAAAAGGTTCATAAAAAAATTAATGATAATTTATGGCCATATAGGCCCTAACCTAGTCCTCTTTTGGTACTTTGTTTGTTGGCATAGATAGACCTACCTGTAGGTTTTCTAATGGTGTGATCTGCTTGAGGAGAGTGAAGGTCTAAAATTTGGGATGAATAAAGTAGACATAGAGGGATTCCTAATGGTATAAGTGATTTATAAATGGGATTACATAGGATCATGAATCATATTATTGAATTTAGGTCAACTTTTGCTACCTTATAACTAGAAAAGCCACTATTTTTCTCCAATTTCTCCTAATACGGGTAGATTTTTAAGGAAATTCAACTTGTTAAAAAATATTTAGGTTTTATTTAAATTTAAATGGAATTATGAAGGTATAATTAATCTAATTAAAGGTCAATAAAAGGTTCAAATTCAACTAGTCAATTTATAGTAATGGCAAGCTTGCAACAAAAAATTGTATGGTCATGGGAGAAGAAATTGGTGTTAAATTGACAAGATTTTGTGTCTTGTAGGGTTTTCATCAAATTTTCATAGTTTCAATACATAATTCATAGATATTCATCAATTTTAATGTATAAGGAATCCCATATCCATGATTTAAAGTGTCTCAAAGGAAGCTTTTTAGCATAAATTAAGGGATTTTTGCAAATTTTAAGGTTTTTGGAGAAACACATGATTCAATTTTAGTCTCTTTCTTTTCTCCAATGGCCTCCAAATTAGGTGGATGTGATGATCATTGGTTTTATTTTTAATAAGATGATTTAGGTAATATATGTCATGTTCCTTCATAATCTTTCTCACCTCCATCTTATCCTCCCTATCTCACTGCTATATACAACCATTTCCCATTGTCTTCATGCTTTTATTCAGCTTCCATCATGTTTCCATCCTTCATTCATTTCATATCACCATTATATCCACCATTTTATCACCTATTTTCATTCTCATAGTGTCAATATTGACAAAGGACTATCATCAAAACATGAATAGATGGGTTATATACCAATCAAAACATCATAGTACAATCATGAAAAGATCATCTACAACTCATAACTTAGTCTAGGTATGGTCATGATGGTACTAAAATGAGGCAAGGGTTTTAATTATAAAAATAGGCCTTCATCATGGTTAAAGAGAAAAAATACCATGATCATCAAGAGAGATAAGGACTAGTCATTCCTTTGAGACCTTTTTAAGGTCGTAGAGAATCCCCTATCTGTACTATTAGCCATCATACAATCTTCTACAAGGACAAAGATATGGTCACTTTTAAGAATGGTATTTCAAGGTGGTAAAATATGGTATAGGGTAGATAGTCATTAATGATATTTTAAGGAGGTAAAAGGTATACCAAATATCAATGAGGGTTTAGGGAGCCATAGCTTTGACCTACAAGCAACCCTAATAACCCTACAGGCTTATGTGTGGTTGTGTGAGGACTTATTTGATAGTCTAAGGAATTTTCTAGGGGAATATTTTTATAATTTCAAAGTAAATGGAATTAAGGTTATACTTTCATGAAAATATTCTATAATAAAAAGGCTCTTAAAGGTTAAATGAGGTTAGAGATCTCTAAATACATGCTACAATCAACGAACTCATTGTAACCCCATAACCGTGAAACAAACATGATTTTATAAAGAGTTTTAATAGGTTAGATATTTTTTCAAAAACAAAACGTTTTGAAAAGTTACTAAAGAGTTACCATTATTGGATAAACATATTAATCTCCTTGTTTAATATTATCTAACATCTCAGACCTTCCAACATGGTTACAGTCTATATAGGGGCTAATGAGTACTATATACTTAGTCAAACCTAATCGTAGGTTTGTGACAGTAGGAGAAACAAAGGAGATATGGTCTATTAACAACAAACCCATGCTAAGTGGTAGAATAGTGTGAGATTCATATAAGGTTTTTTATTTTCATATCATAAACCTAGGTAATGAACACCTTTAGTCGCAACTACCTTTCAGGTCTATAGCATAGACAACAGGCATTATTACTAAAGAAAACAAACTTTTGAAAGTATACAGACTAGTTGACTATCAAGAAATGACACTTTGAGAATACCAATATCATGATGTTTCAAGAATATAAAACTTTATAAAGCTAATGGAGGGCCTAAAAGGTTTTAAAATTCACCTAGAGGCTTGTATGGATCACCAATAGTCATAAAAAAAGGCTATAATCATGAGGTCAGTGGTCCACTAAAGGCTTGAAAGAGTGATCTTAAGTTGTGATTGGTATGATCATATATAAATTGAAACATATTATGATACTAGTTGAATAAAAGGTTAAATTCCACCTTACAATCACTATGAAAAGGATACCCTATAGGCTTGTATATTACAAAGCATAAGGGTTTTAGGTTCTCAAGAAGGTTTCATGATTAAATATTAGTGTCTCTTATCACATAGTTTCAATGAACCAATGATGCCTTAAGACTCATCATGATGTAAAAATGGGTTCTAACAAGGATTTATATTCAGCTTCATCCATCACTTGATGAGACCTATGACGCTTTTTCATTCTATAGTCAAATACTTAATAATAAGCTAGTGATCATGAGGAAATGATTCGTTTTGGGAAAACACAATCATCTCAAGGGATAGATTAATATTTTGACTCACATGATGGGTTATCAAAGGGTATAACAATGAGTGTTTCAACACCTAATGCTATATTTACCTAAGACACCACCCTACATACCTATGTTGTAATTATGTAAAGTCCTATTTGATAGTGAGAAGGGTTTTTTCATGAAAAGAGACTTTGTTTCATCATCAAGGGATAATGAGAATTGAGGAATACCAAGGAATATGGTTCTTTAGGGATCAAAAAGATATGATAAGTGTTTGGAAGCCATAATACCTTTATGGAAACAACCTTAATCAAGGGTTCAAAGGATATCTATGCCCAATGTAGAAACCATTCAAGGGGAGCCTAAAGAGACCTAAAAGAGCACAAGGAGACCTACAATCATATCTTCATGTTGGAAAGAAATGAAACACAGTGGTATGCAAAAAATATGAGAAGTAGGTGTTTATAAGTTTTTGATAAAATTGAATTTGAACCATAATTTAATCAGATATCATCAGCATAACCTATACCTATATCTCATAAAGTGTTGGTACATAGGTCTGTTGTACAGAGCATAATTGTATAAGGGCTTAAAAAGCATGGTTTGAGGATCATTGTGTTGTCAATAGAAAGTGAATTTTATTTTAATATGATGTGAAGGTCTCCAAGGTAATATGAAGGATGAGATACTTATAAATACTTCTATTTCTTGCAATAGCTCACCCTAAAATTGTGTTTCACACAGTCATATGCCTGGTTGGCCTAGTAAAGACCAAATAAGTAATCTAAGTATATAAGGAAATCACATGTTCAATTGATTATATCATGGGTTTACAATATGAAATACAAGTATATAAAGTAATTTTTAGGGTTATATATATATATATATATATATATATATATATATATATATATATATATATATATATATATATATATATAGCCTTCAACTCTATCAAACATTCACAGCTAATCATATGTAATATAGTCACCCACCAAGACTAGTTCTTGTGACTTGAGGGTTGATGGTTTGTTTAAGGGATGTCCAATGGAAATAATAAATCATGTAAATGATAGGTTGGAACATAATGACTATAGTTAATGGTTAATATAATTGACAACCTTAAGGGAGTGAGGTATATAGGCCATTGTATGAACTATACAGAGGTAGAGACCTAAAGGCCTAGTTATGAGTCAAATAGCTTTGAAGGAGATATGTGTTGAGGGATTTAAATTTGAATAATGGTATTAAATAATATTTTGAATATTTAATGTAAACTAAGAATGTTCCAAACTAGATCAACATCCATCTCTGAAAGCAAAAAACACAGAGATTTGATAAGCCTAATTACCTTGTTGGAGGTCAAAGTATGCTTGAAAATAGGGGTAGAGGTTCTTTTAAAACTCATAAAGAGGATATTGAAATAATTTAATATGATTTTGACATTAAAAAATATAAAATCCATGAAATTAACCTACAAAACACCAAAACTCAGTAAAAAATGTAGACAATGCATGCACAGAGATCAAAATTGAGGGGAAATTAAAGATTCTAGGAGCTATAGGTGGAGTTAAGACCTAAAATTTTGTAAAAAATGTCATCATAAGTTGTATAACCATTTAAAAAAGTTTAATTTCCATTGGACAAGTGTACATATTCACTATTTTGTCTCAGACCTTAGGCTATTCATTTTAAGCCACCATTGGAGCATGTTTCATTCTAGAATGCTATAGAAGCTCCTAATCCTAGGTAAAACATTTAAAAGTATGTAATTATGTTTAAACATAACAATCAGACCTATAAAGAGTGTAAAAACTCCAAATTTTATGTAAACCATGCTCATACAGGGTTTTGCAAGCAAATAGGCACATAGGCAAAAAAGGCATTTTTGGATTTTTCAAAAAAAAAATGACTTTAAAAGTGTTTTGGTATAATGTTAAAGGTCCCATAATTTTTTTTTTTGGGATTTTATAATCTTGGAAGGAACTATTTTAATTTTAGTGAAGTTTTTCACTTTTTGTTGTTCTAAGCACCCTTCCAAGCCTCTTGTTCATATGCTTGTTTTGTTCACCACGTGTTAATTTTGATTGATTTATATTATTATGTTTTTAGGAACCAAATTTAATTATAATTAATTAAAAATTTAGATGATTTTATGGGTTTTTATTTATGAACAATCATTAAGAGTGTAGGTAGTTTACAATGTAAGCTAAACCCCACAAGCAAATTTCATTCACGTGGTAAATTTTCATATATTTTGCATGGGAACCCAATATTTTTAGAAATGTAAAAGGGATAAATTTTAAACACATAAAAGGAATTTTTTAAATATTTGGAGGTCTTTACTTCATGAATCATCAGTTTGAAGATTCAACTTTAAAACCCTCCTAAACCCTTAAAAAACAAGTTTTGAGAAAGCTGGATTTTACTACCATAAAATCATATTGGATCAATATAAAACATTTTAAAACATCAATTAAACTTACATATGATTCCATAAATTCAATTTTTATGGATGGGTCTATACATATGAGGGCGTAAAACAGGTTTTTTTGGAAAAAACACATAAAATGAAGTACAGGGTAGTTCAATGTAATATAATGAATGGAGCTCAAAGCCTAAGAATTTTTATTCATCATAAAATATTTATTTGGTCATAAATAATAATATAAGTTCCCCTCATATCTCAATCAAAATGGCTAGTCTATTGGAAAATGGAGCAAAATTGGCCTAGTCAACCCTGTTGATTGAATGACAAAGGTTTTCACATCAAAATCACATATTTGATGATGAATAAAGTTTTTAAAAGTAAAATTATTTGTTTTTTCAAGTTTCATGGCTTATTATTTCAGGTTTAATGGTGACCAAAATCACAGATTAGCCTTTAGGCCTACTTGGTCTAAATGGCTTAGTTGATGAAGTTGTCAAGTTTGAGTTTGGCATTAGAATTGGTCATCAAGGAGTTTAATTTAAAAGTCCATGACACTTTATTATTGTTTAATAAATATACTTATGTGCATTTCATCCTTCAATAGTCAATTTCATGTAGAATGAGGCTAAAGAGGTAGTTAACTAGGTTTTAAGGAGTCTTGACTTTAAGTTGACAATTTGACATCATTATGTACCTATCTTTGGTTGACATGTCATTAAATATTTAAAAAAATAAAGTAGATTTTATTTTAAAATATTGGCATAAAATCATGAATGCAAGAGAGTTTGAATTGTCAAACTTGGGCCCACCATATTTTTACTATGCCAAAGTTTAAAGCTTTTCATGCAAATTTTGTGGAGTTTAAAGGATTTATGAATTATTTAAAATTATTGTAAAATGAGTTAGTCTTGAGTTGAGTCAACCAATACCACCCATTATCCATTTTAAACTCCACTTATGGATTGGATTAGGTTTATAAACACACACACACACACACACACACACACACACACACACACACACACACACACACACACACACACACACACACACACACACACACACACACACACACACACACACACACACACACACACACATATTAAGCCATTTTTTATTATTCATGGACCTGAAGCAAAAATTGTAATCTAAACCATACATCAATAAAGGATATTTTTATTTTACATGAGTTTTGATAGATAATAGAGTGTAATTTATTGTGTATGAACATATCAGTGAGACTATATCTCCTTTTGGCATGTCTTTTCCTCACATATTTATTTTTATCTCACCTTCTATAGGTCATTTGAAGAGGTAAAAAAATAATTTTTTAATCCAAAGTTATATTAATCCTTTATCTAAAATATTTATGCTTAAGGGAAATATAGGAATTTTATTGATTCACATATGTGTATTAGTTTCATCAGCTTCTGGATGATATAAACAATTTAGGTGCACCACCCAATTAGCTAGGTTTTTATTTCAGTTTTCCCTTCCCCTTTTTATCCAAAAATCATATTAAATTATATTTAATTGAAAAATATTAAGGGAACCAGCCCTCTCTGGAGGTTCTTATCAATATAGAGTCACCCACACTCTACAAAGTTCCAATTGTGTCATTTAGAGTGAGGGTGTGTTTTACACATCTTCAAGTAGGATGCACTCCAGATTAACAATAGGTAATCAAGGTGTATTAGTTTTTTCAAGTTATTAGGAGCTAGAAAGAGTTCATTTGGATGTTCATCAAGATGCAAGGTTGGTTACAATCTCATGCACCATATAAACTAGTCACTAGACGCCTATTCCTGCTTTGTTATAAATGTTTTCACATTGGAATAAATGTTATGAAGTTTTTCTTAGAGTCTCCTAAATTAAAATAATGCATTTGAAGTATTGACAATGAGTTTGAGTTGTTTATGAGGCCATTCATCAACATATCCTACTCCATTTCATGCTAACTACCTACATACATCTCATGCACACCTATAGGAACCCCCTTGATGATGTCATGTTGAGATGGAGATTTTGATAGTTTGTCCAAATCTCTTAGAGTGAAAAAGGTTCATTTTAATACTTGGTGAGGGTATATAAAGTGTTCATAAACATAATCATCTTGTATTCTACCGAAGTCTTCTTTATTTCTTGTGTGTAAGAATGACCACCTATAGGTGGTACCATAGAGATATGAAAGTATTTGAATGGGGAATTTGGAGCATGGTAAAGTCATTTTTAAAATAATAACAAGTTAGTTGATCATTGTATACCTACTTAAGGTGTATAATGGACAAATGGAAAAGTAAACATTTTGGAGGAGGCATGGACTGAGTTTAGGGAAAGTTTCCCAAAAAGGTAAAAATAGAGGTTAAAGGACATGTTTTGAATATCTTATAGTATGATTGTAATGAATTTTGAAACATATAAATAGGTAAAATTTGTATAATTTACCATGGAGAAGAGCTATGATAAATAAGGAGATTAGAAAGTTAGTGGAGGATATAAGTTGAAGACGTCAAAGATGCCTTTAAAAACACTAAAGCTCTACATTCATATCTATAGGATTTGAGGTTTGAATGAAAATTGAAATCCCAAGAGAAAATAAAGAATTATATCATGACTAGAATGGTCTCATTGATTTAATAGTGTACAAAATAGAATGAAGGTCATTGGTATGATATTGGTGTATAGTGTTTCAATCTTCATGGACACTTATAGGTGTCCCTTCTCAAGGAAATGTGTACCTACAATTGAGTATGGAAATATTGACCTAAATATGGTGTCTTAGTGGTGTTTTTAGGGAATAAAAGGTGAACTTAGATATGAAAATATAATTTGCGACCTCAGGGATTAAAATAGGGCCTTTATATACCATGACCAAGCTCAATTATAGCTCATATTCACCTACAAGAATAAAAAAGGTGGGGTATCATAGTTAGGAAAAAGAAATCAATTGGTAAGCTCAAGGTGCATGTAAGAGGTATAGGGAGACTTATAATAATGAAAAAATCTTATGATCACCTTCATTAGGACCATGATGATCTCTATATGCTCCAAACAATGTGAAACAAACTTTCCTATGTGCAACTACAGTTGAGTGTGTAGTCTTGATGAAGGTAAGAGATGAATATGATTAGAAAAACATAAGAAGGTTGAAAAAACATGAGAATTATTAATTATAGGTAAATAATTTGTTTTTAAAAACTCTAAGACATATTTCAATTTGACCATCTACTCTTCCTACTAGCCCAAAGGTAGCAGTTCATACATTTGCACTAGGAGACCCATGTTACTCAATAGGTAAGGATGAAGAATATAAGGGAGAAGTGTGGTTTTATTGTGAATGATAATATTATTGAGAATTAATTTAATGTGTATAAATTTTTTAATAAGTCTAATAAGATTTTTTTTATGCCTTGAGAGGTCATTATTAGGTGGAAGTGAAAAATGAAAGAAAACAATGTTTTAAGAAGCCTTTTTTGGACAAAATAAGTTGGTTAGGTGCCTAAATGGATGAATATAGATTATAAATTAGGTAAAAATATTAATTATTACATAATAAAATTCATAAAAAATTAAATTTTATTTGATTTGGGGGATATATCTCACTATTTTGTCTCAAAGGTCAGCTAGTCAAGAAAATCAGGGTTTTGGCAAAATAGGCAAACGAAGCCAAAAAGGGTAACAAAATTGATATAAAGATTTGGAAACCTTAATTAAAATATTTTTAGGTGTATGTATGGTTAATATGTTCTATTAAACACTAAAATAATCTCATAGCTCTCAAAATGGTCAAAACACTTATGCATATAGCTCAACCAAACAAGTTACAATTAGGCCCAATTGGTGAATGAGGAGTGCTTGGTAGGTTACGTGATGAATTTGTGATATTGAATGAGGTGTGAAAAATCATGAGACACTAAACCATCCATGAAATATCAATACAAATATTCAAAACTAGTAGGATGTGTGTTAAGCCTATTAGGCCTTGAAGTGACCTAAAGCAAATTGGGGGTCCAACTTCACTCCTAAATCCTAGTGAGTGTTATTTATGGTTAGAAAATTTTCATGGGATGAATTTATACATTTTTGAGCTTGTGGTATATAGATAAACCCATATTAAATATACTTTTATCTCATAGACAATCCAAGCATGCAGGAATTGTGAAAATAGGATCGATATTATACATTTAAATGTTCACATATTTTTTGACACTTTTCATGGAGATCCAAGGGGTTTGGTGAAGTTTACAGGGGTATTGAAGATCATATTTTTGAATTTTTTTAATTTCTAATATCATGTATTTATAAAAAAATCTTAAGAATGGAAACTACATCAAACCCTTGCAAACTATTATTCAAGACTTGATGAAGGAAATGAAGTTGGATAGCTACTATAATGACATAGTTTACCCATTAAAGTTATTGAAACTTGTATAAGACTCTGTCAGGATGATCCTCATACTTTTGGACTGTAAAAAATTATATGGATGGAGTATAAAATAGGGTATTTTTGACTACTTTGTGCATTGTGAAATTTCTAGGAACATTTAAGAGATGAAATCAAGTTAGAGAGGAAGATATATACTTTTACTAACTCACTATGGTAATTTAAGTTATTATAAAATATCCCAAGTGTTAAAATAATAGATCTCCTCTTAGCCAGTCAAAACTGGCATAGTGAACATGATGGTGAGAAGTGTGAAAATTTAAAATGGATGTCCTTTTAAGGTGTGCCTAATGCCTCTAAGGCCATGGAGGGTGTTTAAAAGTTTAATCCACTATATTTTATGATTTTTAATGTAAAACTTATTTTTTTTAAAGCCATGTGTGTAAGGTGTGTGAAAGAGGAGTTTTCTTAGACTACAGACTATGATGGCTCATTCTCAAAAGTTTCTAGATGAGTAAGACTAAAACCCATGCATGGAGAGGCATGTATGAAAGACCTAATTATTATTAAAATAATAATACCTATCCCTAATCAGTGTTTTGATGTTCAAATAGGGATAAATCATGAAGGCAATTTTATGATCTAGCATAAGGAATTATATGACACTTTTCAAGAGTTTCATGCCTCGTTTGGACACTTGTACTTCCTAACCTTAGATTATCCATTTAAAATATATTTATCATACATATTTAATCTCTTTTATTATCTTTACAAGTGTCCAAGTAACCTTTGGATGTCCCTTATATTTACCCTCTCCCAAATATTGTAAGTAGGGACTCTTTTGTCTCTTTTGAGTAGCCTCTGTTGGTTAATGATGAAACCCTAGAAAATTTTGTATTATAATGAATATTTAAGAAATAAAAAAGTGAATTTTACTACTTAAATTCTGCATAATTGAGTTTGGTTTCAAATCTTGCTGATCTTGTCTAGTAAAAAATGGTCTTTTCTAGCATGTTGTCTTTGACTATCCACTAAGTATGTATAAGAGTAATTGTTGTAGGTTTCTATTAGTGATATTTATTAGTATATAATAGTTTTAGAAGTGGTTTATAATTTTATTCTCTAAAATATTATTTTTAATCCCTCCTAAACATCCATATACCTCTTGAACCTAGCATATAAAACATTAATGTAGCAATTTGTCTTGAGTTGTGAGTTATGTTCGAAAGAAGATTTCATTTTCTCTAAGTAGTATAAGTTAATTCAATAGGAATAAATTAAATATTGGTGTGTCACATTTAATATTTTTGAGTTTGTCTTCTTAACCCTTTTCATGCAAATTTGATAAGTGAAAGAGTGTTTTAAAGAGTGCATCAAGGGAAGTAGCACTTCTAGAGATTCATCTCACCAATTAATTACCCATAACAAGTGATTTTTTTCCATTATGCCACTTGGATGAGGAGAGCTAAGAGATATCATTAAGGGGTGAAAATCCAAGTGACAACACTTCTTACTTAGTTTTTCTACTACTAGACTCAAAAAGTCTAGTTGAAAATAATGATCAACTAGATGAAATCCACTCATGCACACAAAAATTCAAATCATTATTGACTTCTGATAGGACCCCTTCCACATGATAAACACTTCAAACTCATCCTTAAATATCTTTAAACTTTACAAAATTGAAGATCACCCAATCCTTATTTAATCATACTAGGACAAACACATGACACACTTTTTCATTATCACTTAGACTATCAAGGCACTTCATCCACCCACTTGGACACCTCCATGACAACACCATGACATCATTGAAAATTATATAACACCCTTATCCACTCTTGTATGCTATAATCCCATATTATTCTCTCCTTTTAATTTATATATTTAAGTTTTTTTTACCTTAGATTGCATCCCTTAGGCTAGTATGAGAAGACTCATCTAGCATTTGTACTCATGTACCTCTTGAATGATGAATAGATCATATTATAGCTTCTTCATGGTTTATAATTTATGTGTTTATGCTTGTCTAATATGTAATATTGGTATATCATGCCCTATTATATGTACAAGTTGCACCTAAGTTTTAGCAATCTTCTTGCCAAGTTATTTAGTGTGTTGTAAGATGGGTAGCTTAGCTTTGAAGTGCCAATCAGATTACAAGTCCCTTGAACTAGACCTTCTTATCTTAACCTTCTTACTTTGTCCATTCAATAAACCTTTAGATGAAATATTGATGTTTGGAATCCATATAAGGTAGTCTCTCATCTCTATTCATTATTTATTAGTGTGTTGAGAGTTCAAATTGAATGAGTGGATAACATGATTATCAAGTGCATCAAGACACTTTAGAGTAGGTTTTCATTCCTATACAAAATCCTTCACCCTTCTCATCACAATAGGTTAGGTCTTAGGAAAAGAGATTCAAATTGGGAAATATAGGGAGATATCCCCATTAACAATCTTTGGGTTTGGATTAATAGTAGGTGACTCACAACCTAAGTTCATTCACATGTTAGACTAGGTTTGAAGTTAGGACATGAACATTCCTCTCCTCATCTTGGGTGGAACCTACAACTCTAATAGTAGGTATTATTGATATCACATGTGTCTTTAATTATGGTTTGGTGTGACTTAAAAGGAAATTGAGTGTCAAAATTGTGAATAGGTGAATTCATATCCTAATGGAGATAAATATGCTACTAGTCTTGGCATATCAAGCATACCACCCTTGGGAAATTACCAAGAATGTTGACTATTTTGAACACAAGTCAAAATAAGTCAACCCCCTATAGTAAAAAATTATATATGGGTATATTATGATGTAATATGGTGTTTCATGGTCCTATTTGATGTCATTTTATATGCTATTAACCTTGGTCATAGTCAATTTTAGTCCTAAGTCACTTCACATCACTTGAGGTCACTATTTGAGCAAGTTATGAAGGTTATATGGTTTCGTATAGTTAAATAGTTTTCCAAATTATATTTAAACATTTTAAATGTTATATCCTTTTCATAAATTTCATTCCTAACTAAAATCTTGTAGGTACTATGTTGAAATCAAAAAAATAGTTGAAAAGGGGAGGATTTGGGTAGTTTTATGGCATATGCAAGTGTTTTGGCACATGTATAAGGTTGTGTAATGAATATTTGTATTAATTGAATTAAATTATATGTTTTATATTATTTTAAAGTCTCAAAATGGATTAAAACCATTTCAATCCTTCATCACTATTCTTGGCATGCAAAATTGGTCAACAATTTTTCGCATGGTACGGCTAATAGGAGAGAAATTGATTCAAATGCCTCTGATGGGTATTATTAAAATTAGTATACTTAATATTCATTCCAATATTTCAAATATTTATTTTTCATGATTTATGAACCAATGGTAATAAGTTGACTACTCCTTTCTATATGCTTATTCCCACACCCTATAGGTTTCTTCCTTGTTTAAGATAATCTATACAAACCAGGTATTGTACATGGTTCTTAAGAGAATTAAAATCCTCTTCAAATGATTATTGACATGGTTTTCATGTGTTTGATGAAATATAAGAGCAAAAACACTCTATTCTACTAATGAGAGACATTATTAAGTCTACAATAAATTTTTATTAGTTGTAGGAGATTATATCTCAGTTTAACCTTATTATAAATGAAAATATAAGTTAACATGTGATTTTATCTTCCAATCCATACTAAGTAGTCTCTTCTTATGAAGATGTGATCTCAAGGTCATACAATGATCAAGAACATAGTCATGTTTCACATAATCAAGTTTCATGTAAGTATCCATCTACATCTAGGGGCATGAGAGTTTTGAAGCTTATATAGCCATGACGAAGCTAAATTTAAGAGTTTTCCAAGGTTTTAAACATATTCATCAAGTGTGAGAAACCAAGTTGAGCTATGAAAATGATTGAGATTAGTTGAGACAACCAAATCTCTAATAAACACAATCCTATAGCTTGATTTGCACCTATAGGTGCCCCTTAAAATACTAATAATGATTGGAATGGAATAATTGGAACTATTTTGAGGTCATTCAAGGTTTAAAGGATGAATTTGAATACTAATAGGAGTTCTAGAATTGATTATAGGGCCATACACTATGTGTATTATCCATATTCTATCTTCACTACCTTATGTCCTACATATACATTTATAGGTGGCTCCAACAAATTCCTGGGGGTGTTGCATGAAGTGTTTGTAGTTTTTAAAGGCCTCATCAGGTCTAAGAACATGTAGAAGGTAATACAAATCAATGGTGGGGCTATAAAGTGGTAAATAGACTTGAATCATGTTTATAATTGGGGAAGGTGAGTTTAAGGACATGTTACCTTAATTATTTCAAAACAAGGCATTGTCCATTCTTTATGATATCATATAATAGGGTAACATGAAGCCTAGATGGATTTAAATGCTTCCATATTGTAGCCTAGGAATGAAGGCAATAATATAACATGATAAGACAAGTTTTTGGTACCAAGAGTTGATGTAAAGGAGTCCTCTATTTTATATATTCTTCACTATAGGTTCTCAATGTTTACAATAGTGTTTTAAACTTTTAATGGCATCATAGTCTAACAATGGTATGATGGAGGTATAACTGGGAAGCAAATAATCCCACTTAGATAGAGAGACCACCATGGTATGCACAAAATCCAAGGAGGTAAAATATAAGGTTTTGGTGTGAGAATTATCTACAGGTGTCATTTTGACCCTAAAAATGATCACTTATAATCAACTATAACATGATAATGCACTACAATGTGGTGGTTTACATGTTGGCCTAACATGGGAATGACTTGAGAAAGTATAAATGGATTTAAAATTATATTAAATAATTCAAGAAGATATTGGAGTGTGAGATACAAATTTTAACATAGAAGATACTTATAAGAGAGCTCCAAGATATGCATTTACAATCAACATATAATATATTATCTGGAGACTACACCTAAGTTTGGATATATCTGAGGAGTTGGTAGAAAAGTATAATGTTGGATATGTTTTATAAAACCTTTAAAATTTTGATAACCATATAACTTGATGCTTATCAAATGGAAACAAGGAAATTAGGGTTCTAATTCCCAACCTATAGTCAATATGCCAATCTTGCACATACTCAGTGCTTCAGAAGTCTACCTTAGGTTTTATGGTATTCTAGGATGCTAGGAATGTGATATAGACCAAATATTTTATATAGAGTTTCCACAAGACCTATTTAATCTCCTCATAGCTTCACATTCCTTGAGACACTAGGGGAAGTTCCCTTTGCTCTATCTCAGATAGAGGACACTCTCAAGGAGATACACCCTATAGGCTTAGTATGAGAATGGTCAGGAAATTAGTTGGAGAATATTGAAACCTTGAATAAGTTTTTAGGGAGTTGATTTAAACATAATTAAGCATAGGAGAAACCTATACAAGGAATAATGATATGTAATGATGGCCTAATCATGCAAGGATACAATCAGACCTATCATGCCAATACTAGGACTAATACCTAATGAGGTATTAATACCACTTCTATGGGTAAGTGAACATTATAATGAATTATAAGTCATTAATTGGGAGTTATAAGGTGAGTCATAGATTTTATTTTATAGAGGAAGTAATAAAGAAGTCATTTCTTGGCTTAGAAACATGATAAGGTATGCAGAATGTAAAGGACTTAAGAGGCCATCTTAAAACACTCACACCAATATATATGTTTATCATCAAGACATAAAGATATAATATATGTTGAATAGGGTCATAAACATGATTCTAGTGAATGTTTTTTTAGGATTGAACATCAAGACTGTATGAATCATCCTTATGGGTAAAAACTACCTAAAACGCTCCAAAACCTTTGCTCATGACCTGATGAGGAAAAGGTGGATAGAAATTAATCCATGAGTGATGGTTTGGTTAGTGAAATGATTTGGTATTTTATATAAATTCCCTAGGTACCTTCTTAATATATTGGATTATATATACCCTATATGTATGAATAGGGTATAAAATTAGTTTTATTGACAAATTTTGATGTTTTTCAAGTTTAAGGGAGTTTTGAAAGATGATAATCACTTTTGGATACCAAATGTGACCTAATATAACCCTTTATGTTTATTTATTTCCTAAATAATTCACACAAGTACCTTTTCAAGCACCTTCACTTTAGGTAGTCCATAGCGAACTAAAGGTGATCATCAAGTGAGAAGGTGATAACACCTATTTGGAAGATTTTTAAGAACTACCTAATAGATATAAGGATGGGAAGACTCTTGATAGGTGTCATAATATACAATTTATGTATTTTTTTGGAAAACTAAAGATCACTTCAATGATAAGTGTAAATAATAAGTGAAAGAAGGATGACAATGACTATAGGTAGTGAGAACATTTATCTAGAAGAATATTAATGATTAGGGACACATCCAATGCATGTTGGATATTTTTATTAACCCCACCATCATATTTCACACGTGAAAATTTTTCTTAGTCTACTATGGAGTGTTTAATGGAAGCCAATGATGAAGGCAGTTTCAAAGAAGCTAGTTAAAGAGTCCTATGCCAAATTTGGGGAGTTTTCATGCCTTGGAGGCACATTTATCCAAAGATACCTTATATGATATATTTAATATTAAATTATCCTACTAATTTAAATATCTCTCTTTCTCACATATTTATAAGTGTTCTTGTGACTCTTGAACTTCATTCCCGCTCTCCTCTCTCACATTCTATAGGTACTAGCCAATTTGGATCTTGTATACTAATTCCACACTTGGTATGGTGAATCCATACTAGTTTGATGTTCTAATTTGCTTTTGAATAATACATTAAATATATTTTTGAGTTTATAAACATATTTTATAAGTGTGAAAAGTGATGTATGGTGAGGACTAGTGATAAACAACTATCTTTGTCTTTTCTTTGTCCTTTTATGTTTGGTGCAAGAAGTTCTCATTCTAACAAGTCATATAGAGTGTAGCCAGTGTGTTTGGATTCATTAAATTTTTCAAGTGTCCTTAGAGTGTTAAATATGACCTATGGTCCATTTACTTTAAGTAGTCTCATGCATATCACATTTATATTGAAATGTTAAAGCTAGAACATCTAGGACTTTGAAGCTAGTGTTGTAGGTCATTTCTTTTAGTGAAAAAAGTATGATAGAATAGTAGAAATATTTATAGTGTATCACCCACATATAATAGTTTACTTTAATGCATACTCCTACACCCTTTCACACAAGAAATCAATTAGTGTAGGTCATAATAACTTAAAGGTTAATTCAAGGAGTTAGCCCTTAAACCTAGAGGTCTACCCCTATTATAGGAAACCTATAGGCCTAGATGTATTAAAATGTTTCCCAAATATTATATTAGGCATAAAAAAACTCATATAAGGTGATAAATTTTGTACCAATAGTTACACATGCCAATGAATACTTTAAAGTTCTTCTTAGGTTGAGAACCCTTCATTCTATGCACACAAGAGACTTCAAAACACTTTTTCTTGACTTAATCACAAACCATGACCTCTAAATTTATAAAAATGATTTAAAAATTGTACCATAATTATAAAAACACTTAATTTATCACATATGCCTTTGAAACAGGTATTTATACCTCGTTAGGACATACAAGGTCTAGAACTAGTCTTGTTGTAGCTAGGTATATAGCTCCTACCCCTGCACGCTCACTCTGAGACTATTATGAGTGTTAAAATGCATCATATGCATGATAAAACAACATGATATATATTATTATGCCTATATGAATTCATATCACTATGCCACCAAGATCATACCTTCTCTTGAGGTCTTTTCATGCAATGACCAGTGTCATGACTAGGCTTCTCAAGAACTTGAAGCTTGATAACTAACCTTGAAACACTCCTTGATGCTTCTACATATTATTCACATGACTTAAATAATCCTCAATTAATTTAATACTTATTTACATACCTCTTCATTCTCATCATACACATGCTCATGATATGACTATGTTATGATTGGGCTTCTCAAGACAGCTTGTACTCAAAGACTAGTATTCAAACATGCTTACCTTAGACTGAAACTTGACATCAACCTCAAAATAATCATTAGGTTTATTTAAATTATTTATAAATACATAGATAATAGGTTTCATTTAAATTATCTCTTATCACATTAATTCCTTGTCATATTAGGCACACAAGCTCATAATTCATAGATCACTCACCATGCATCTTCACCAAATGCACCTTGACATCAATGACATTAACCTTGACTTAAAATAATATCAACCTTGAAATCAATAAAAACACTTCTCAAAAAAATATCAAACAAGGGTATAATGAATTAATCGATGATTATGTGTGTTTTTATTCATTTTTGCATATTTATTAATCAAGGAAGAAAGTAATAAACTAGTGATAAGGGTGTGGTAGAAGAACCTAGTTGTTAAGTGTACATAATCTAGACTAGTGTAGAGATCTATTTTTTTTATCTTGTAAGGATGACCTATAGATAATAAAACACTAAAAAAAGGGATTATTAGAGAGATACTTAGGTGGACTACCTAGCATGAGCTAGATCTAAGAAGCATGATCTTGCTAGGAGGTTGTCAATCCACTCTTTGATAATAATTAAGTTAAAAGAGATAAAATGAAAGTACTATCATCAAATAAAAGAAATTAATTGAAATTAAATACAAGGAAAAATTAATTCTTGTTAGATAAAATAACTAAATATAGCAATAGTGTGTCAATACTAGTGCTAAAATAGATCAAGTCAATTTTGTAAAATTAGGTAAGGGTTTATGGATAGGTAGGGACACAAAAAGTTAGATTTGGTTAGGGATAATGGGTCAAAAATAATTTTATATTATTTATTACCATAGTGACCATTGGTAGTCAATCTGACCATCAATGGTTAAGATGATTTTCAATGGTTAGGTAGCCACCGATAGTTTGAGGTGACCATTGGTGGTTATGCTGACCATCAATAATTACTTGTGAATTCTAAAAGTACTCAAAAAAGAGATATATATTGGGTAAATTATTAGGAAATTGTTAAGGGTCTAGTTAGGAGTAGTGAAGATCATAATATAGGTGTATGAGGTCTAATTTAGGCCTATAAATAAAAAACAAAGTAAATAAAGATGAAATACAAATTGTACCTATTACTTGCTGAATGGATGATCATTGATGGTTGGACCAATTTTGGCAGAGTAATAATACTTTAACTCAAGATTAATTTTGGTAGAATTTATAATATATATAGTATTTATTGAATTTTTGGAAAGAAGACTGGTTGGAAAGCTTGAATACCTATATTCTAGAATTTTCTTGTGATTGATTGATGAATCCCTTCTCACCTCCTACTCCCCTCCTTTTATAGGTAAAAAAAGATGGAAGATAGAAGGTTCCATAATAAATTCACTTATTGATTTTGATACTTTAGAGTTTATTAACAATAAGCAAGGTGGACATATTAAATTATGCCATGTTAACTTGCACACAACTAGTATTTATGTAAGAACAAGGAGACCTGACCATCGATGGTCAACCTAACCATCAATGGTCAAGTTGATCATCAGTGGTTAAGGGTTTAGAATAAAATTGGTCAAGGTGAGTTAAGGGATGGGTAATGGTTAGTGTTAGTGAATTAGTGAGTTTAGTGAGTTGGTTAGCTAAGTAGCTAACTTGAATACAAGTCCAATGGGTTGGTTAGTGGGTCAAGAAGGGTTAGGTATCCCCTAGGGGGTCCTTAGGAATTTTTACATCTAGAACCATCATGTACAATTTTATAGTGTCTAAATTTTTCCCATTTTTGTTGTGTAGCTTTGAATTAACAATATAAAAAATGAAAACAAGTTTCTAGTTAAAAGGCATGGTTGGCATGAATATGGGAGGAGGTGTTCCTGCTTAAACCAAGAGTTGATGAGGTGAAACTAAAATCAAGTCAAGCTTTAATAAGTGGTGTATAGTGATTCATAAGGTCGGTGACAAAAGGGGGGTTGGGAATTTGAAGTGTAAACATTCACATAAAATGTGACTAAGTTTGATAACTAAGATCACACAAAGACTAAGGCTACCAATGGTGGTAAAAAATAATGTTGGTTTTAGAAGGACTAGTGGGGTAATTGGGTCATAATATTAGGCATAGTTGATCAAGTTATTCCTCTTGAGTCTCCTAGATAGGGTCAGTGTTTTTTTATGTATCTAAGGTAGGAAGTACTCCCTTTAAAAACACAAATGGTCTAGTTGTGCACTAGGTGGTGCAAATTCAAATGTTCAACATGGCAAAGTTGGTCAATGTGGTAAAAAAGACTAGACAAGGTTGTCATAGAGTATGCAAAAATTTAGGTAAAAAAATGGATAATGTCAAGGTGGACATGGTTGGGTGGTTGGTCAATTGGAGAGGGTATTCTCTAAAGATTGGTTTTGGTTTGGGAAAGAAGTTAATCTCCAAAAATTTTGCATAGAGGTGTGGGAGGTATTCAACTTAGTGCAAGGGATTTTAGATCTATTCCTAATGTACAAGAGGGAGGATGCTAAGTTTTTATACCTAAACCATAACTAGAGGAGGTGGTCCTAGATCATGAGGAGCTACCCATTAGAGTAGGGTTAGATGATGTTTATTTTTTTAATGGCTATGCAACATGGTATCATGCCCTTTATGTAATGGCTAATTTTAGGTGGCATGATGGGGGTCGATAGGCCATGGATATGGATCTAGATGGTGGGGGTCCATAGGTATAGGTACAAGGTGGTGGTCCTAATGGATAGGTAAGATCAATACTAGCTATTGCACAAGCATAAATTATAGTGTTACAAGTGTAGGTGGCCACACTATAGGTCCAAATGGATCATGCCAAGACCTCATTCGGCTTGGTAACCCTAGAAAGGGACACCTTGAGACAAAGGGGAGGAGTAGTGGCAACACAAATAAGACCACAAGGTAACATCCCTATGGAATGGCACATGGACATAGTAGAGTAGTTGAGGTATTATGAGGCCATAGTTCTGGCATAGTTTCTTGAGTGGCCTTGATGGGGTGAGTATAGAGCTAGCTTAGTAGGTGGGGTAATTATAGTGAATCTAGGTTAATGGGATACTTTGGTGGGTGGATAGGTAGGCATCCTAAGAGGAACAACACCAGATGGTAGTGGTAGTGTAGGTGGGTATAGTGGTAGTGGTTCCATAGGGGCATGATGTGATATGCTATGATGTATAATTATATAGATGTACATGATTTTGATATAGACCTATGTGATGATGTAGTGAGATATACATGTTTTGAGAGAGAGATATACATTATTACATGTATTATTTATTTGTATGACATGATGTATATGATTTTTATGATGCTTATGATGATATATAGATGTGATTTATGATTCATGGTGTATATGTTGTGAATGTTTTATGCTTATGCTTAATGTGATGTAGACTCAGTAGCTTAGGCATGTGATGATTATGGATGATGTTTTATGATGAAAGATAATTGTGGTTATCTGATGCTTTATTAATTTTTGTTTTATTCATGGATATGATGTTTATGATTATGGATGGTTTGATTATGGTTATTTATGTGGTTTATGATATGATTTATGAATAGGGATATGATGCCACTCATGGTTATAGATATAGGATGTGGTTTATTTCATTGATTATGGATGTGATGTATTTAGATATGGTTTATGATGTTATGATGTATGATTTGATTTTTTTAGATATGGTTATGATGTTAATGAAAACACATAAATTAAGTAATATAACAAACTATAAAACACATAAAGTAAGTTATATAACAAACTAGATGTGGGAAAAGAGATAAGAATCATGAGACCTATGTCTACATGAATCATTGATAAATAAAAAGCATGATTCCTTTTAATTGGTAATGACAAAACAAAACCTAACTTATATTGTCTTAAGGAACATAAGCCTTTTAAATGATTTTCATTAGCATGCTTTACTTAATAACAAAGGTTTCTTGGTCACATTGTGTCAAGTAAGCTCATAATCCCTTAATTTGTAGATGGTATAAAGGGGAAGTAGGTGGTAGGTGAAGGGTAAATGAGTGATAGGTAAGGTAACCTTATGTGGGTTAGTTTATGTCTACTATAAGAGACCTAAGAATCATATTAGATAATTTTATGTCTATATGCAAGGTTTAGAATGATCAATGAAAGAAGTATACTAATGCTAGATATGGAATCTAATTATAGCTTTCTTGGGATAGCTTATTCTAATTTTGATAGGGGATATTTTGTTATTGTTATTTTTTTGATAGTTTTATGAAGTTGATTGATGTAACAAGCTTCAAATGATTTCTTTTATAAAATTTGACTTGTCTATCTTTTTAAGTAGTGGTCTAAGTTTGGGTTTGTTTATTTTGATAATTATATTTAAGGAAACAATCTATCTTGTAAGAAATTTAGTTTTGGGGAGATATACTTCAAGGGAGTAGTCTAAAATGCTATAAATATGTGACCTAAGTGATATTTTGGTATTCAAAATTATTTTGATGCTAGGTTTTGATATGGGTAAGTCTATATAGGCTTAGAGTTTTACATTTATGAGGGCAAAAATTTTAACACAAAAGGTTAATGATAGGTGAAAGGGGTGGTTTTAAGAGACAATGATCATGGGATTCTATTTGATTATAGATTAATATTATCCATGAAAATTATTCAAGATAATGTCTCTAATATCAAATTCTCAATATTTTAGGTGTTTGTTATAGGTGCACCTGATTTACTCTTGGTAGACATGAAGATGGTTAAGCATGAATAGGTAATGCTCATCATGTAGCTCAAGTCATGATAGATGATCTTGATGATAGTCTCTCTAAAAAATGATGTCTTTTCAGGATATACGAAGAGAGGGATTCTAAACTTCAAGAGGCAAAACTAGCTCTACTTCAAAGACTAGAGAGAAAAGGGTAGCACCTGTAGAGGTTTAAATGTAGTATGATATGCACATAAAGTGAAAGGGATGTGTAAGTGCCAATCCAAACCTAAAACACTGACTACTTTGGTTAACATTTTATTGAGGGTTTTGTTAAAGGCTTCCACCTATCCATTTTCATGTGGATGGTAAGGTGAAGAACAACTTAAATTAATGCCAAATGCATGATAAATACCTTGGAATTTCTCATTTTGGAAATATTTGCCATTATAAATGATGTTATTATGGGGAAAACTAAAATGATAGATGATATGATGATTGATAAAGTTGACTATCTTGTCAACTTTGGTTAAGATGAGAGGAATATCCTCCACCCATTTGGTGAAATATTCAGTGGTGGTGATGATGGATTGATACTGGTATGAAGAATGAGGATTTATTTCCCCAATGAGATCTAGTCCCTATTGTGAGAAGGGCTAATAGTCGTTGGATACTTCAAGGCCATGGACAGGTGTGTGATGTGAATTGGCATGTTATTGACATTTAGCACACCTTTTTACATAATCATAATAGTCCTTGTTAAAGGTGGGCTAATAGTAGCTAAGGTGAAGGATACATTTAGCAACAGTTAAACAACTAAAGTTTCCCCCATAGATATCATAATGCATTTCCTTGATAGCATGGGAAGCTTCATGACTATCTAGACAATAGAGGAGTCTATTGAAACTATGCTTATAAAGGATTCCCCATAGTATGGTATAATGAGAGATATTCTGAACAAAATCTCTTCAAGTATCCCTAGAGAGATTAGGAGGAATGATATTGAGGTTAAAACAGTAGAAGGTTTGATCATTAAATATATCTAATGGATATTGTTCTATAATATAAATGGTAAGAAGGTCAGAATGGATATAAGAGGGTGTGATAAAATGATGAATGGTGATAAAGAGCTTATAATTGATAGGTGTAGATGGGATATAGGAAGCAAGGGAAGCCATTGTATCCATAAACTTGTTGGTAGATTATGGAACATAGTGGATGAGGTAATGGTCAAATGATGATAAGAGTACATATATAAGTTGTTTGTACTTTTTCAAGACATCATTCTTACATTGGTAGGATCCAATGACCTAGTTGACCACAAGTTGGAAATCACCAAAGACACTAATAATCTTAACTCCCAAGGCCAGAGTGGTTTATAGACCTATTACTAGGGCTTCATACTCAACCACATTTTTGGTGAAATCAAAATTAAGTTTGAATGAAAGGGGAATAGGTTCACCAACTCTGACACCCCCACCACATTGGCATTTAAAGTTATTGAATAATATTGCCATTTGGTAGGTGGGGTCCTCCTAAGAAAGAGTTATGATAGACTCATCTAGAAATACAAGAGGAAGTGGTTGGTTGTCTTAAAAAGGAGATTCAACCAATTGATTGATTATGACTTCTCATTTAATTGATTTCTACTAAAGGAACTCAAGGTCAAACTTAGCTAAGATCATGAGCCACTTAGCCATACACTAGTTTTTGTATGGTTTAGAGTGCATGTACTTGAGTAGGTCAGTGTTAGTGATGATGAAATTTTTGTGATTGAGAATTTAATGATGAAGTTTGGAAGCCACAAAGAAAAAGGTGAGATAAATCTTCTCAAAATGGGTGTATCAAGTTTCATACTTTATAAGTATTTGACTTATATAATAGACATCTTGATCTTTGTTTTGTTCATCATGGTGAGAGAGAATTACCCCTAGGGAATGGTTACGATAGAAATATTAAGGAAGAAAGGTTAGTGCTCTTAAGGAGGGGTAAGTATAGGTAGAGAAATGATGTATTCTTTGAGTGAATCAAAGTATTTTTGGTAGTCCTTACTCCACTTAAAAGATATATCTTTCTTGAGAAGATGATGAAAGGGTTGACATCTATCTGATAACTAAGAGATGAAGAGATAGATGGATTGGAGATTCCCATATAGGTTTTGGAGTTGTTTAAGGTGGGTTAGAGGTGATATCTCTAAAATTTCTCTAACTTTGGTAGGGTATACTTTGACTCTCAAAGAGAGATGATAAAGCCGAGAAGCTTTCCAAATATAACCCTAAAAATACATTTCTTAGGGTTGAGTCAGACATGGAAATGGATTAGGTGGTTGAAGATGATTGTGAGAATGGATAGATGATCCTTACGATATTTATATTTATCAAAGAGATCATCTACATAGTCTTCTATGATTTTATGGATGTGATCATGGAAGATGTAGGTCATTGCATGCTAGTAGGTTACTCTAGTATTCTTCAAACCAAATGGCATGATTCTATAATGGAAGGTTATCCATGGGGTGATGAAATAAGTTTTATGATGATATTTATGGGAAATAAAGATTTGATTATATCCCAAGAAACTATCCATGAGAGATAACATCTCGTGACCAGCTGTAAGATCAATAAGTTGTTTAATTATAGGCAAAGGGAAGTCATCCTTTGGACAAGCAAGGTTGAGGTCATGAAATTAAATACAAAGGCAAAGAACCCTTATGGTTTTGGTAATGGTAATGATATGAAAAACCTATTAGGGATAATTGATGATGTAGACACCGAAATCATGTCTAACCCTTGGTCATCCTCCCCCTTGGTCCATTCCTAACCCATTCCTAACCCACACAATTAATAATTTAAAATAATAACTTATTTTGAATTAATACTACCCCCTTTTGACACATCACCTATAACACCTCATCTGACACCTCGCCTTGGACTATTTCCTATCCTGTGACTTAACCAAGACCTATTCTTACTCCTTTCCAACCACCTAACCAACTCTCATGCATATTTAGCCCAACCTTCAAAAATTCTCCAATGGATTATGCACTTGGCAGATGGAGAATGGGCTTGATGGCCCTTTTACTCATTTTCCACCCACCAACGTTAGTCAACTATCGGCTGACACCGGTGGGATCGCCGATGTTAGTTTAGTTAAATTGAGTTCTTACCTCTCACTTAGGCTAATCATGAATCTAATCACTAGACGGCTAATCACGAATCTTGAATCCTTCTCCACCGAAATAGAACTCTCGTGCTCTTGCTTTCCAACCTTCTTGCTTCTTGTTTTCTTACAAGTATCAACATTCTTGACAACACTTTCCAGGCACTGAGATCTTGCACCAGCCATTCCACATAGGGTTGAGGACTGCATGACATCTTCATCACCAGCCACAATGGAAACACAGCTCCTACACCTCTACCAACTCGTGTCACAGCTAAGTATTTGTACTATTTTTATTTCAGTGTCATTTCAAATATATTAGCATTCTGTCTACTATCCATTCCAAGCATCCTTGACACAACCTTGCCTGTTCTTCCCAGAGAGGCTAAAAATCCTTCTCTCACCCTTATCCCCCTCTTTTTGCCTCTGTCACCCATTTAGTCCCTCTTCAGACAATATTCTCTATCCAATCAACTCAACACAAGCTATTAGAGTCCTACAAACCCTCCCAAGACCATTCTGATTGACCTGACTAAACTACTTCTTAGAGAGGCTGAGAGGCCTTTTTCCTGCCCTTTACCCATTTTTTTGACAACATATCCTCTACCTTAGTCCTTCTTAAAGACAATACTCTCTGTCTTACTACCCTACACAAACTCTCAGACTACCACAAACCATTCTGTAGACCATTTTATTGACCAGACTGCCCTGAAACTAGTGCTGAAACTTGTCCTAGGCCATTGCCCTGACTAACCTTGACCATTACCCCTACTGACATTAGAAGACTAACTGATGTTGGTGACCTTTCTTGATCGACGCTGACAGGACCATCGACACCGACGACTGTGCAAAGTAGATTACTGCAAATAGGTATGCATTTGCTTTCATTTCTTTCATTCTATCTTTATCATTTCTATTTCTGATTATATTCTATTTTTATCAGTGGACTATTATCCTCCAAGAAGTCCTTGCACTTCTAGGATCAAGCGTTCACTTGGTAGTCCACTTTCTAGTCATCTAACAATTTTCGTGTTTTAGTCTCTTTCTTCCACATGTGTCATCCTCCAAAACCAAAGAGGAGTTCCTTCCATCGTCTGAATTTGGTGTACAAGACTTCATCTAGGTACATATAATCCCTAAACCATTTCTTAGTTTATCATTTCCTTTTTGAATGTGAAAGCAAAAATTATATAGAAACAGATGCATTGGATGAAGTCGATAGATAAAAGACATCGAAGCTCTTCTTTGACAAGAAGTAAAATACGAGGGTACATCCTACAAAGATTTTTTCAAATAAGCTTAACATCAAGATGGGTAACAATGTTATGGAGGGATATGGAAGGGTTTATTCCAATCATATCTTTATAAGACCAAGTAAATGTTATGATTTGGTCATGAAGGAAAGAAGGATAATCTTGTTTTTCCATAAAATCTAAGGATTGACCAATCTTTATAATGTGAGGGTTATCCTAAGTACCCAGGTTGACATTGATATTGGATTTGTTTAACATGATTTAGTTCTTAGGAGCAAGGGATTTGTGGATAGAAGAATCCCTCACACTGAGGTAGGTGAGAATGGAATCATCATCCTAACATTGGATGGTGTTAATGGTAGGAGAATCATTTTCTACCATTTCAAGATGAATGAGAGGAAGGGTTATAATTTGACCATCCTTTTGATAGGTTAGGTGGCCTAAACTAATAGTATTGAATTAAAAAAATAGGAGGAATGATTTAAAAATCCTTATATTTTGAAGGAGATTGGGTTGGTGAGGATGGGATGTTTTCCTCAATGGTGGTGATTAGTTTTGGTGAATTAATGGGTTCTTCTAGTGGTACAAACCCAAGGACAAATAACTCACAAGGTTTTTGGGTTTTGATGGAAGGTAACTCATGGGGTCCATGTTCATAATGAATGAGGAAAAATCCCTTCCAATCATACTTATAAATGTATAATTTGTGAAATGCTAATTTGTAAAGATAAGATAAGTTAGAGGTAAATGGTCAAGTGGAAGAGGTAGTGATGGAAGCAAGACGTAGATAATCAAGTCCCCCATAAATTAAATTGGTTTGATGGTTGGGAGGCATGAAAGGAATTATTATTATAATATTAGGGTCATAACTAAGATCATGGTAAATATTCCCATACTCTTGAGGATTAGGGATAACATCCAAAGGTAAAAGATGATACTCCCCTAGTGAGAGATGTTGGAATGTGGGTTCTAAGGGGTATTCTATAGGGATCTGAGAAGAAGGGATAGATGAGTTAGTTGAAGCTTCATCAATATTAGGGTTAGAGTTGTTATTGGTTTATGGTGAGGTGGATGAGGGAGGAATAAGAAAATCATTAGGTTGATATTTCATGTTGTAAGATGTGAAAGGACTAGGGTTAGTTTCTATGTTAACAACTTGACCCTCATATTTGAACTTGACACATCGATGCAAGGTAGATGGGACACAACTCATAGCATGGATCTAATGGTGTCCAAGTAATATATTATATTATAAGTAAAATTTTAAAATGTAAAATATTTTTATAATTGTGAGTGGTCCCAAGTGGACTAGAGGATGATTTCCTCCAAGGTAGTGGCCATAATATCATTCAAGGAACAAAGGACCGCTATAGTTTTTAACATGATATTCTTAGACAATTAGTGTTTTTCATAAAAATGAGAATATAATTTTAATAATATCTCATCCATTAATCATCACCATTTTGATGCATATTCTATTGATGTATGTAGTGATGAATAGGGGAGGATCGAGATCTTCAAAATGAATAGAAGGTATTTCTGAATCTTGGAATGTTACAAAGGTAGAAAGTTAAAGGGCTCTCATAAAGGATGTAAGAGGTTGAGGGTCTTTTGGCTAAAACTATATTGATTATAGAGCCTCTGTCAATTCTTAGATATGATAGGGTGAGGTGTTGATTAATTCATAAAGGCTCATCTTCACTAGTGTCTAGTGAAGTTGTTTTAACACTACTTACTAGATAGATTTAGAAAAGTTAGAGGGAGAGGAACCCAAAATGGATATTTTGGGTTCTGGTAAAGGTGAGGGTGCTTTTTTTCAGTTGGAAGGTTTAGGGGTGGAAGGATATGTCTATGGTATTGATACTTTGTCTTTTATCTTATCCTTTTATTGAGCCCTAGATCGAGTAATCATATGGATTGTGTGCATTAAGGGAGGTGTTGGGCTAGAAGGATGCCTTAATTCCTCTTTAATTTTACATGAGAGTGGAGTAGGTAAGTGTTGGAATTTTTTTATTTTATTTTTGGGTTGGTAATGGGCCCAAGGGAGGTTCATCTGATAACAAATCATCATCTTCCAATAATTTATGGACAAGTGCTTGGAGAGATTTATAGTTTTCTATATCATGTCTAGGTGTCTTATGGTATGAATAGATTAAACTATCATTGAACCAAGATGGTTTAAGAATCGAAGGGTTGAAGGGTTTGATAAGTGGTAGGCTTAAGGAATAGTATTACAACAACCTTTGTAATATGGTTGAATAGGATTCAAGCAAAGGTGTTGAGGGCATTGGGTTTTTGGTTATAAGAGTGGGAGATTTCTTAGAAGTAGGCTTCAAAATGGAAATTGTAGGTGGTGGAATGGTTTTGGTAGGTATTTCTGGTTGGAATTGTTTTTTGGTTAGTTTTGAGGTGGAATATTTAGAGGTGGATAATAAAGGTTTGGTGATAGGTGGGAATGTAGAAGTAGATAGGTTAGTTAAGAAAGATGGGGAGTTTGATGATGTGGTGGGGGTAGATAAAGGTAGATTGAAATGAGGAAGTTTAGTTTGGGTATAGGAGGGTTCACCTTCTTGGTATAATTATGAGCTCCTAAGATGATAGAAGGATGGGGTATTAAGATAGAAGGTAAGTATGAAGGTGTGGTATGGCCCTGGTTCAAGGTGGGGGTTTGGGTAGCTCCACCTTTTTAGTTGGTTTGGTTATGGATTTATTTGGTGGATTAGATGGGGTTAAGTCAAACTTCATAGATGGGTGAGTAAGGTTAGGTGTAAGAAGTATTCCTAGATTCTTGATTGGGTTTTTTAGAGAGGTGTAAGGTGATTTGAAAATTTTAGATAGAGGTGGGTTGGATAGTTCCCTTACGGTTTTAGAGGGATAAGTGTTTGATGAAGGTATTGAGGTGATGATAGGTTTGATGGTAGATGTAAGTAAGGTTATAATTTTATGTTTATTTTAATAAGGGAACCCAAGATGATGCTAAAATGTGGCTCTATCAAGATTGGGTTGGGAGGAGAATTTTATACTTTGGACCAATCTAGAAAAAGGATTATAAATGGATTTGATTCTTTGGTCATTGGTTTCAAAGATTAAGTCCATAGGTTGAGGTGTGGGAATGGTTTCTTTACCCATGTTTTTGATGTAAGGTTCCAAGTTTTTGGAGTATGTTTTCTCCATGGAAGGAGTAGGCAAGGTGATCTCTTCTTTTTGGATGATTCCCAAAGAGAGAATGGGTGGTTCTATGATAGGGGAGGAAGGTGTGATGGCTTCAAATAAAGGAATGAAGATGGGTATTTCCTTTATTTAGGTGTCTAAATGAATGATGGGTAATTCAAACACTATAATAAGTGGAGTGGGGGAATAGGTAGTTGAATTAATGGTTGCCTCTTTTGGTATTTATATCAAAGGAAATGTGGATAAGTCCATGGTCTCATCAAGTAAATAAAGAGTCATGGTTGTTTCCTCTATTTGGGAGTCCAAAGGAATGGAGGGTGATTCCAGCACTTCAATGAGTGGAATGGATTAATATGTAGTTAAGGCAATGGTTTCATCAATGATAGGTTCACTAATAATGACATTGATCATATGGACCACACTAGTGTGAGACGATTCTAGTTTATTATCATCACGGTTGATAGAGGGGGCATGCTTGGGAAAGGGTTATAGAAATATGTCAAGGGATTGATTTGGGGGTGCATTTGGATTATCAAATACAATTTCTCCCTTATCAATCAAATTTTGGATAATAGTTTTGAAGGTGTTACACCCACTAACATAATATCCAATGACATGATAGAAAGCACATAGATCATTCTCATTATACCAACCAGACATAGGGTGAGAGGCATAAAATTTTTGAGGAGGTTTTATAAGAGGAAGTTGTACATTGATGGCTTTGAGAAATTTGTCCAAAACTAAAGCATATGACTCCCCTAGCAGAGTATATTATTTTGGGGTATACTAGTTTTTATTTTGGTTTTGTTGATTAGAAGAGTTTGTTTTATTGGGTTGGTTGACAATTAGAGGTGGTGTAGTTTTAAGGATCACCAAGTGTTTATATGCCTTTGGTTTGGTGTTGGGGTGGTTATAATTGGTTGGGTTTGGATTAAGATGGGTCATTATATTTGAATCTATAATTTTTATTTCTTAGTTTTAAATTTCCCCTCATTAATGGCTCTAATTTCTAGTTTGTATACCATGGTGAAGGCCTCATCAAAGGATCTAAGAGTTTGAAACTAAAGAGTAGGAGCAATGTGTTTGGTACAACCTTGAGAGAAGATTTCAATAAACTCAAATTAGGGTAAATTAAAAGAGATCTGGTTGATAAGACCTCTCCATTTAGCTATGAAATTGGTAATTGATTTATCATCAAATTGCCTAATGGAGTAGAGGTTAGTAATAGAGACTTTTTAAGATATATTGACTAAGAAATGATGTAAAAATATTTGGGAAAGATGGTAAAAGGAAAATATGGAGTTTTTTTGAGAGCACTATACTAATATAAGGCTAGTCTAGATAAAGACATGGGTAAGGTGCAATAGAGAAGAGCATCATCATATGAAATCAAATAACAAGAATGGAAAAATGCTCTTAAGTGTTGTTGGGGATTCTCCTTGATTTGGAACTTGGAAAACTTGGGTAGTTACCATTAAGGATGATAATATCAGATAGGGATGGATAGGTGAATAGGTTCATTATAGATATGATCATAATACAAGAGGTTATGAGCCCTAGAGATCATTGACTCCAGATTGGACATTTTATCCATTAACATTTTGACCAAATCTATTTGAGGATGGGAAGCTCCATAATTAGGTGGTAGGTTTAGTTTGGGTTAGGATGTCATGGGTATTTGTTGAGGGATTGATATGGGTTGATGTGAAGGTATGGATAGATTAATTGGTTGGAGTTGGGTGGTAACTCTTGTGTTAATAGGTGAGAGGGTAGGAGGTATAGAAAGCACCAAATTTTGAAGTGGGGTGGAAATTGGTGGGTTCGTATTGATAAGGGTAATGGTGTAAATAGGGGTAGAAGATACCCTTATGTTGGATGAGGTATGAGTATAAGAGGTGAGGTTTACCCTATGTTGGTTGTGTTGGTTGGTGTAGGGGGTGTTTGGCTATTGGTTACGATATTGGATTGAGTTTGGGTGGTGGCTGTGGATGGGATAGTGGATTGAGATTGGTTGGTGGTTATGGATGGGATATTTGTGGAATAAGATGCTTGGGTGATCATAGGATAGGTAGAGGTTACACCAAACATAATATGGGGAGGCATACTATAAGGTGGTTATGTAGGAGTAACGAAAGCAATAGAGGTGAAGTGAGATAAGGTGTTGAGGCAATGTTGAAGGGATATGGGGTTGTTATCAAGGAAGGTAGTGAAATATGCATCACCCTCAAAAAATATCTAAGGCATGGTAGGAGGGGGAGAAGTATGAGAATAACTCTCAACATCAGAAGTATACTCCATGGAGGAGGAAGAAGAGGAAGGTGGTTCTTGGTTGGTTTGGTTCCTCAACTATTGTGTAGTTAAGACCATGTGAGGAATAGAAAATAAAATGACAAAAATCTCACAACTCAAACACAAAGCAAGCAAAATAGAAATATCTCAAGGAAATCAAAACATACACTAAAGTGCATTTAACAACTTATAATACTTTTTAGATTGCTTTCGGCTTATGCCTTAAAAAGTGTGAAGAGGAAATTTGGTTTGTAGATCAGCTACTAAAGAGGAAGTCTAAGATTGGTTTCAGGTGTTAAAGGCTCTCAAACATATATATCTAAAGTTAGTATGTGGCTTCATATTTTGTCTTAAAACCTCAGTTCACATACCACAATGATAAGGGTGTTGGGTGCTTATCTAAGATATAATAAATCTTAGAGTTTAGACTCAACCAGAGAGATAAGTTTTGGTTTCTCTTCTTGGTAATGACTGCCAAGTAAGATAGCCAAAGGGCAAGGTTTATCACTAGGTGATGAAATTATAGTTGGGCCTTATTTCAATTGTTTTGATGTGTTTATTGATTATGTGGTTTGGTAAAGTTTGTGATAACAAGAGTGAAACTATGATTAATTACACTTTGCCTTGAAGTTACTAAATGAACTAAAAACAAGAAATCAATCAATGTATGCAAGGTTTATTTTAAGCCCAAAATAATTTTCATATTTCATTGTATGAGCATAGAAAAAAGGAAGAAAAGGGCACCTAGATGATTCTAGGTTCCCATCAGGCATGCCCAAATGTTTTTCTTAATTTATGCTAATTTATTAATTAAGGAAGAAGGCAAGAAACTAGTAATAAGGGTGTGGTATAAGAACCTAGTTGTTAAGCACATGTTATCTAGATGAGTGTAGAGAACTCTTTTTTGTTTTGGATTGATGACTTGTAGATAAGAAATCAATAACAAAAGGGTTTTTGAGAGAGATAGTTAGGTGTAATGCCTAGTGTGAACTAGATCTAAGAAGTGTGAGCTTGATAGGAGGTTGTCAATCTACTCTTTGATAACAATAAAGTTGAAATAGATAAAATAAAAGTACTTGCATGAAATAATATAAAAGAATTGAAATGAAATACAAGAAGAAATGAATGCTTGCTAGAGAAAATAACTAAATATAGTAATAGTGGTTCAATACTAGTGCTAAAATAGATCAGGTTAGGTTCATAAAATTAGGTAGGGGTTTGTGAATAGATAGAGACACAAAAATTTAGATTTAGTTGGTCGTAAGGGGTTAAAAATAACTTTCTATTCTTTCTTACCATAGTGATCATCAATAGTTAAGCTGATCATTAATAGTCAAGCTACAAATTAGTGGTTAAGCTGACCATCAGTGGTTAGGTAATTGTTGATGGTTTGAAGTGACTATCGATGGTTATGTTGACTATCAGTGGTTACTTATAGATTCTTAATGTACTTAGAAAAGATTTTCATAATGGGTTAATGATCAGGGAAGGGTTTATTAAGGGTTTAGTTAGGATGGGAAGGTTGAAAGATAGGTGTAAGAGGTCTGATTCAGGGCTAGAAGTCAAAAAACTAAATAAACAAAGCTAAAATACAAATTGTACCTATTACTTGTTGAATCACTGATGGATGATGGCTAGAGCAATTTTGGTAAAGTAATAGTACTCTACCTTAATATTAATTTTGGTAGAGGTTTGAGGCTTTATTATAGTTGTTGAATTTCTATAAGGATTACTTATTATAAATCTTGAATACCTATATGATAGAACTCTCTTGTGATTGATTGATGGATCTCTTCTCACCTCCTGCTCCCCTCCTTTTATAGGAAAAAAGAGATGGAAGATAGAAGGTTCCCTAGGAGGTTGGCTTACTAATTTTTATGCTTGGACGTTCATTATCAATAGGCAAGGTAGACATATTAAATTGTGTTGTGTTAACTTTCACATAGTTAGTATTTTTGTAAGAACAATGAGACCTAACCATCAATGGTCATTCTAACCATTGGTGGTCAATCTGACCACTGATGGTTGATGGTTTAGAGTAAAATTGGTCAAGGTGAGCTAAGGGATGGGTAATTATTAAGTTAGTGAATTAGTGAGTTTAATGAGTTTGGTTAGCTAAGTAGCTAACTTGACTCAAGGTTTGATGGGTTGGTTAGTGGGTCAAGAAGGGTTCAATATCCCCTAGGGGGTCTTGAGGTATTTTGACATCTAGATCCACCATGTGTGGTTTTATAGTATCTATAATTTGCTAAGGTACAATACTATTCATGTCAAAATGACAAATAAAATGGTTTATAGTGAGCTTAAATATATTTATACACAAAATTTTCTCTCTCCTTCTTAAGATTCCATTATGTTTTATAAATTCAAATCCTTCAATAAACTATTCCATAGATTCAAAGAGCATGAAGTCAAGTTACTTTGAACAAGATTAAGTATGTTTCAAATGTTATATCTATGTAAAATTGAAATTTTCAAAGTAATCCAAATTATAAGAGAAAACTAACTAAAGGAAATAATGAAGCAAACATTAAAGTTAATTTTTTATCACAACGACCACAAAAGCTTCAATTACAAGCTCCACTAAGGAGGTAATTTTCAAATATGCCATCACCTCATGTTTTTGTATAAAACCTCCTATCATTCAGTGTAATCACTCTTCCTACACCAATGGAGATAGATATGTCTAGACCATAATCTATAACTTCTGATGGGAATGTACATTGTGACTATCCTAAAAATAGGTGATTCAAGCTTAAACATAAGATCTTAGATCTCATTAATTAAAATATCATAAATATTATCACATTCATTGAAGAAGATAAGACACAAGGAAATGCTAATGCAAATCTCAAAATGTATAAATATCCTTTTCCAAATAATGAATCAAATAACAAAGATAATTAGTAAGTACAATATGTATATAATTCTCATGCTCCTTCTTCTACATATGGGCATCCACTTGATAACACTAGTATAATTACAAGCAAACAAGAATCACATCTTTTGATCACATTTGATGATAGTGAATTTTTTGAAGATGATTCAAATAGATATATAAATTTTATTTGAGAATATGTTAACATGAAATCCATACATAGTGTCATGATATACAATGGACCAAGTGAAAATGTGTGTGCCACAACACTCCATTCACTTAGTTATAAGAAAAAGAGATTTTTAGTATACTTCAAAGTTGTCAAAGCATTTGATGGGCATATGCAATATACTCTTGGGAAATAATGTTTAAATTACAAGTGGGACCTCTCATAGTTCCTACTCCTTTTGTAGTTATACCAAGCACAAATAACTTTGATATGACACTAGGAAAACCTTGGATATAAAATCTTAGACAAGTTTATTCTATGGTTCATAAATGAATCAAATGGGTTCATAAATGAGTCAAATATGTTCATAAATGTCTCAAATACATTTATGATAATCAAATGGTCAAAATTTAGTAAATCTAATCTAAATATCCTTTGGAATCAATAATATTCACTTCTTCTATATAACAACTACCTCATCTAATTATTAAGAAAAATGGTAAAAAAATAGTTTACATAACTATTAAAGAGAATCTACTAATGCATATTACAATTTTTAATGAGCATGAACATATTATAGAATTATTTTATCAATATAATTATGAGAATGATATAGTTACACATGACAATATTCAGTTTGTTTCACATAGCATGGAACAACTTCCTAATTAAAAAGTGGTTTATTCAAGGAGAAATATATATCATAAGGTATAACATGTTATTCAAAGATAATCACCACAAGTCAAGGTACTTATTTTTACATCTTATTCTCATATACCCAAGTTATAAGTTTACATAAGCATACAAGCAATGATTCAAAAGGTTATATTACAACATATGGCTCCTATTTAGATTTAGAGGCTTATAAAATTTGCACTTATCCATCACACTAAGTCACCCCTTAATAAAATATATATAGGTATACCTATGTGCATCATCTTGATAATATCCTTTATGGGAATAAGTATTTTCTTCATCCCAATGTACTAGTTGGGATGAGACTTTTGATTAGTTATTTTTTTAATACATAGCTTCTTTGATTTTTCACTAATAATTATTTTACATCTTACCCAAGCATTCTTATAACCATTTTTTAAAATTTTAACTTTGGCTCCTTACCCTCTTGATTTGCAAACTGATTCAAAAAATATTAAACGCTTATCTCTAGAGGACTCCACTTTCTTATTATTGCATATCTTAAACCCTATGCACTAACATGATCTCATATTAATAATTTTTACATGATCACATTTAGCCTCTTAAATATTTATTGAAAATGTAATTTCATACTTATCTTACATATTTTCACTTAATTTTTGTTACTTAAAGTTACATATACATTAGGGGAATGTTGTTTGCCTTCCCTCTTATCATACTATGTGTTTGTACCTTGTTGAGGATTGTTTGAATCCACTCTAGTTCCTCTATTTTAAAAAATGACTTATTAGAACCTATTTTAAACTATATTTTAGAATTAAAATATTTTGAAATTTTTATAAAAATATTCATATATTTCAAAATATTCAAAAAAATATAAATATTTATAAATATTTTTTATTTTTTAGAACAATTAAAAAAATAAAGTATTTAAAAAAAATTAGAATTATGGCCTAAAGCATTTTAAAATGTTGATAGATTAATTATTTCATATATTTTGAATTATATTTTAATTAAATATAATATGTCATATTTCAAAACACAATGTTTCTCGAGTTACTTGAGTGTGATACATGACATGGTCCTACATGAATCTTTGATGTCAAGCTTCCCCTATTACCTAACAAGCTTGTTAAGTTGGGGGAATATATAAGTTCTTTTAAAACACTTTTAATAGGTTATATTTATCCATAACCTCTCTATAATTATAATATACATATCATAAAAATGTCTTTCTATGTCACTCTAATTTTCAAATGTATCATATGTAGTATGATATTTAATATGATGGAGCTATACAATTCTGATTTGCAACATGCTTTGAGTTTCATTCTTATTTTGATACATGATAAGTTGAATATATTGATTATCTTGTGTATAGCCCTTAGAAATATACATTGAATTTATTACATATACAAAACCATTATTCCATTTATGTGTGGCCATTAGGCTTATGTGTTATTCAACATTTTATATATCCTTGTATGTGGCTTATTGAGCCTTGTTAGTGACATATAATGCAACTTGCATGACATTACTTTTATGTTTATTATTTATTAGTATGGATACATGAATCACATCATGCATTATATCTACTTTAATATGGTTCCATTATTCATGTCATGCATCACTTATATACTATATATTTACTCTAGTGCCATTTAATTAACGTATTGACCCTATGCTTTGATGATATATCTTTATAACACATGTTAAATATGTAAAATTCAATGTTATATTGAATATTATGAATGTAATCAATTTAAAAAATCAAAGTGCTATATCTTTCAAAAATGATTTATATAAAGATAAATAAGTTTGTAAGCTACACATATCATCTCAAGAGTTGGGAAAGGGAATCACAATGGGCTTGCTTGAAATAGTCAATCCTCATGATCAATTTTTTTGATTTATGCCAATATATAGTTTTCAAGTGGAAATATGATTCAATTTTTTTATATTATGGGGGCATCTCTCATGATGTGTACTCATCACTACAATTGAAAATTACAATTTTAAACAATTTCAAAAGTTACAAGTTGCAAAGTTTTAAAAGGTTTCAAAAGTGGTAAAATTCAAAATATTCAAAGATACAAACTTTCAATTATAGTTTCAAAACATAATTTCAATACATTATAGATACATGGGAATTAATATTCATTCATGTATAAGTTTTTACTATGAAAATTTTAAAATTATCAAGTTTCAAAGTTCCAAATAGAATTTATATCCATCTAAAGTGTAGTGATTTGTCTTAGTTGTAAGTGGGCTATGTTATAGTCTATTGAAACTAAACATCTATGGTTGCACTTTTTCAATATGTATAGGGATATAATTCATGATTTCACTCATTCAAATATTTCACATAGTATTCTATATATTGAAATGAGAGTTGGATCATACAATATTTATAACTAAAGAGAATTTAATGGTTTTCAAATTGAGACTTGATCACTCTCAATGCACCATAGTTCAACACTTATCCCAATGTACTGATAATTGGGCATGCACACTTTACCATCTTCAAGTTATAGATAAATTAGACTAAATACTATTTCCATGCTCACCTTTTCAATTTTCAATATGAATAAATATTACTTTCAATGACACTATTATGGGTTTTATTACATCAAGGCATCTTGTAAAATCAATCTTTACATCCAAAGATAAAAATTTTAAGCACACTCACATTCACATATACTTTACTCTAGTAATTTGACTTGGTTCATCATTAGAACAAAGTCAAGGAAAATGAAGAGATATAAAATGAATCATTAAGTGTCTATAAATGTTTATTATTGACATCCTTACTCTTACTTGGTATATTCATTTTTGCTAATTCATAATATATAATATATACTTAACTATCTTATAATCACCACAAAAATCATACAAACCTCCTTATTTTAGTTGCATGTATTCCTATTCAATGCATAGGATCCTATTATACTTATCTTAACATTATCTAGTCTTCTAGGATAAATCTATAGTAGTAGAATAGGGCCACACTGTGGCCTCATTATTGTAGAAAATTACTTATCAAGGGGTGAAAGGTTACCTTATTTAGTTTGAGACTCATTATAACCAAGAACAAATGTGGGATATTCCAATAGTGCTCAACATTTAACACTTGGCTGCGTTGGCATCAATTCACATAAGGTGCAAGCTTTAAGAGCTCACCCAAAGTGCAGTAGAGAAAGAGCTAGGGCCTGTATTGATCTACTTATTCCATGGTGAAGGATTTCACTTATTTGACTTGGTAATTTCAACATAGGATTTGGTAGATTCATTAGCACAAGCCTTGTCTAGTCTAATCTTGATGGTCTATAAGCACAAGATCATTTAGGGAACTATTTTTAGTCATAAGGATGTAAGCCTTTATTAACTAAGTCTAACATCATATAGGAGATAGGTCAAGGGGATGCTTTAGATTAAGTGTTCATGCTTAGGCTAGTGATTTTAGCAAGGGTATCACTTCTTGGCACATGATGCTCTTTAAACTTAGGCTATTTATATAGAATATGCTAACATCATTAATTAGCATAGGGATGCCATTAATAACCTAGATCAGAAGCTTGAAAATAACATTTTTAACATTACTAAACTAAAATACCACATAATAACCATTATATTCATTATGTATTTCAATAGAAAAGTGAAATTCATTTAAACTAGAAGCACCATATTTTACTATAAACACTCTTCTTCATTAAACAAAGATCAAATAATAGAGTATAGAGTTCATGGTGATAATAATAGAGTAGAGACTATCTTAAGACACTTAATGGCCTAAAGGCTCATAGGTGATCTTGGGCATATACAATTGGAGCCTTAATGTCTTCTAATCTAGTCCTATCTCTATTGGTGGCCATCGTATGTAGAACCATTTATTTAGAGATTCACTACATTCAATTCACATCATCCTACATCACTGGTTCAAAATAATTTATAGTACACAAGAACATCTCTTTTCTAAGGTGGAGATAACATGATGGGCACTAATATAGAGCCTTGGTTGATCTTTCTAGTAGATCCATTACCTTATGCCTTTTATCTTATAGTTTCTACATGTTATCACTCTTCTAACATCCCCTAAAGATCTAGGTGTTAGTTAACCACCTGTCAGTTGACACAATATGTGAATTGATTCCTCTATCCAGTACCAAGATAAAAAAATATCTATCATTCCAAATGATCTCCTCATGCTAATGTGTTCTAATGAGCTAGCATAGGTCCATACTTAGAAAAATAGGGGCCTAATATTACCCCATATAAAATTATTAGTCTTCCCTTAGACTAGGCTATCAAATCCTTTGGCTTATAGAATTTAGGCACACTCTCTTTTAGTTCAGTATTGAAGTACTCAAATCCCTTGATAGTGAGATTGATCTCTTAAGAGGCACTGTATATTTCCATAGAGGTGGTGCTAAGCATGAACACATATATCTTCTCTAATTCCTTCCTAATGGGATCTAGACTTGCCTTAGCTTTTATCACTCCTCCATTCATGATTGCTCCTTGTTCATATGATTTAATTTTCAAGGTATGAAAGAGTGACTCCTAGTTCTATTCTTTGTCCTTAATCTATGTGCTTAATACGTTAACCTTCCCCATTACCTATGTGAATTCTACCCTACTCATAGAGTACACTTTCATCATCAACTCCTCCTCTTTTGCTTACTTGAGGCATGCATCTATGATTGACACCTAGTTAGAGAATCTCAAGAAAATGGAATCAACTACATCTACACCTTCTTAAAGATTTACAAAGAGGTCCTCTACCTCTTCAATCTTAGAATCAAGATCTTTCTATAACATGGTGCAGGGATCTTCCTGTTCTTGCATCATCTCTAATTTCATCGTTGAGATCATCTGTTCCACTATCACATAGATCTTATCAACCTCAAAGAGGTTAGATGTATCAACACTAACCAAAAAGGATGGTTTTCCCATCTCTATGTACTCACATAGCTACTTCATCTTCAACATCCTTACAAAGTTTTTTCCATTTCTTTACTCTACCATTATAGATGATATTTTTGTGCCCAAATCTTATGGCCATCTAGATAAGTGCATTCCAAGAATAGAATGGGTTCATGGCATGGGGCTTAATGATGAGGGAATCATTCCCTTCCTTTAGTTCATCCATTCCCAATATGGCCTTTTTAGGTGCCTCAAAGTGAGGCTCATCCATGTAGATATCAAATTAAAATGCATTCTATTTTCATGTCCTAGTTGTGGTGGATTTGGGGGGCATGAAGTCAAACATATATAAATATTCATCCATCCACCCCTTCTGCATTTTTTCTCTAATGCTCAACTCTACACCTTCTTCCTTAGTGATGGCCAACTCCATTTTCTCTTCTTCCTCCTGACTAGCACTACTAGTTTATTTAATGGTTTCTTCTGAGGACTCATCTTCTTGTTTTACAAGGGGTTATTCTTCAAAATTTTCCCCTTTGTCCACTTTTTCTTATTGGTGTTTATTAGTGCTCACCTCTAGGTCTATTCCCTTGGCACCAGCTTTACCTAGTTCTTTTTCCTAATAGGGTTCTTCTCTAATATCCTTTTTCTCTTCCAATGTACCAAAATTGCCTTCTTTTTCTTTAGGCACCTCTTCACTTCTTGGGCATGCCTATTGTATAGCTTCATCTAGTATTTTTGTGGGGGAGATATACCCCTTCTCAATTTTCTTAATGGATGGTTCCACACTTAAAGGAACCTTATTTTTATTCTTATCTCTTATCCTTATCTTCCTCAACCCTCTCTTCCTTAGCCTTCTCTTCCTTAGCCTTAGCCTTCTCAATATCTTTTTGGCTCATGCCAATTTCCTTCCATGCCTTCCTCTTATTCAATAGTGCCAGAACCATCTCAGTCTCTTCTTTTTTGTGGCCCATTTTTTTCCACAACCTTCTCTTCTCCTCATCTATTTATGAAGGTTGTGTGGAGGGTTATTTAAATAAGGCAATATCCATCTTCTTTGATTATTCAAACATAGTGGTAGTGTCACCTTGGAGGGCCTTTTATATATTTATGGCATTGGGATCCTCTTCTTATTTGACCTGCATGATGTATGTCTTCATTCCTTATTCTTTATCTATCTCTTCCTCCTTTCCTCATGTGAGGGACTTTTATACTTCCATTTGTGCTAGAGTTATTATAGGGATCACAATGGGTCCCTTGGACTTCTTTTGTTTACTTCTTTATACAGGAACTAGTCTATAGTATGAAAATTACACACTTCTTAGATGATGGAGGAGTTTCTTATTTATTAGAGGCAACCCTCAATCTAATGTGCTCTTAAATTTACTCTAGTGTCTTTCCCAACTTCTTTTGTGGAGACTTCTATTGCATTATTGTCACTAGCTTTCCTTCATCACTTATTTGGAGGGGGAGGTCATCATCATTTTTAGGGTTTATGCCCTTATTTCATAGAATCATCTCATATTATAACATGAAGATGTACTCATTTATAACTTCACTCTAGAGGGGATAGAGGTCCATGTGTTTGAAATCATCCTCCTCATCCTTTGTGGCTTTCTTTCTTGGGTGCACATATTGGTGCCTCAACATACTTTTTTATTAGTCCATGGCCTTCACCAGGATCTCCAATTATTTTTCATTGATAATTCTCCTTATCATCATCACAAAAAAATTTGAATAAAATGCATAAGGGATCTTCAACCAATTTGAGAGGTTTTTGTCTATTAGCACCAGACATATTACACATTAGTGTTGAATGATAACAAAGGTTATTATGCCAAACATGTGCTGGGAGAGCTCCTCTATGATGCACCATTCAATCTTGAATACCTCTATGTATTAAGTGTGCCACCCTAATACTCTAGTCTTATATTTTTTGGAAGAGGGTGGGCAGGTGAAATATTTATACTTTAGCATTGGGGAGTTTTTGTATACTGGGAAGACCCAAAGATTGTCTTTATCTCCATTAGGCACATTGATCTCCTCCATCATTATCAATATTAACATAGACCCCCACCTAAAGGTATCTTGTTCCTTATATGACTCTGACACATTCTTCACCATCTCCTCAATAATGATTTTTTTAATGTTGAACTTGACCCCTTGTGCCATGTGGTGGGTGATGCACAAGCATGTTTTGATGATGTTCATTCACCATCCATTGTAGTATATCTTGTAGCTTATGAGGCATGTCATGGCCCTCATGTTAGGGTCCTTTATGTCCTTGATTATGAATACAAACCCTACCTTTTAGTAACCTAGTATTTTCACAACCCTCTCTACCTCTACATCATCTTCCATCATCAAGTAAATGTCTATGCTTGATCCTAAGAGCTTAGTGATTCTAATGATGAGGTTCACTGATATCTATATGCACATCCCTATGAAGTATGAGTGATCCCCATGGACTCATGAGAGGAGGAGTTTCACTAATTCCTCTAGCTTATAAAAACTTGGTAACTCATATAGCTAGGTTGATCTAGTGTTCACAAGCCTATCTTGGATGGAGATGTTAAACAACACTGTTCCTACCTCCATCTTTGCTCCCATGTAATCCACCTAATCTTGGTTAAGATCTTAAACATTATTTGATGTGTGATAGTTATAATATTTTAACCTAAAGGTGTTCACAAAATATACCCAAGTATCCCCCATTATGACCTTAGGGGGAACCGTGTTTCTCTATATGACATATTTGTGATTTATTTAGGGTAAATATTAGTAATTCTAATTCCTTCAACTGGTTATGATTTATTATTCATAAAAACTATCTCTTTTACTATATATGCCTTTTTGGCATCTTTTTATGCCTGTGGTAAACCAAAACTTAGTCATTGCTTTCCTATTTTTAATTGGATAGTGTTGAAGCATGGTCTATTGATCTTGCTAAAGCCTAAAATGTTTCTTCATGCTTCCTCATGTCATGGAGTCTATGACTATGACGTTGAATCTTGAGCTTCTTTCATCACTAATGGTAGCCTCAGTGTCAATTAGAATTTATCCTACCTAGTTCTCTTGTAATTCTCTCTCCATACACCTCTATTCCAATCTCAAATGGAACATAATCTCTTTCCCTATTCAATCATTCTTTTTTGGTGGTTTTGTGTGCTTAGGTTTTCACTTGGTAACATTTTCTCATTTGGATTTAGTTCATTTGGCTCTCATTTTATGCTCAAATTTTCTCAAGTTTTGTAACCTATTATATTTGGCCATTCACTCCTTTACACTTTATTTTAATCTACCTTCTTAATTACAGGTTAGTAATGGCATAGTAGTGCATGGATTTCTTGAAATCCACTAAAATTGTGAAATCATTGAAAACCTGCCACTACATTTACATTTATTAAGGATCTTTGTGCATTTTCAATCACCACATTAAATTATCTTAACAACATTTTTGGTGAATTGATTGATGATTCAAATAGTCACTTCTTACCTACCATTGGGTGGATGCCATATTATATTGATTATATTCCTCCTACACTTCATTCACCTTGGGGTGACCTTCACCCTTCTTATGGAAACCTAGGTGTAATGATTTACATGTGCATGATTCCACCTCCTTAGTTCCATCTCTCTTCTTGGTACACTTATTTTTTAAGTGTGCTTCCATTCTTTGGTTAATGTTTTGCACTTTTGTCTCTTACCTTGGCCTATCCTACCCCATATAGTTTCATGTACTAGTCCTCTAGAACTTCATTATCTTCTCTTGATCTCTTACACATAAACATATCAAGCACCTCCTTTTCATCTCTTTCATTCTAGCATCCTATACACCTCCCTTTATCAATTGGTACTCACATTTTTCTAGGTCCAAAAAACTCTATGTACCCAAAAACTTAGGTGTCTAGCCTTAGGCACTAATAAAGCAACCATGCTTGACTCACCTGATTGGAGTTATGTATGTAGGTGATAAAATAGCTCTCTTATAGGCCTAAAAGTTCCTAACTTATTCAGTCATCACAAAAAACAACACAAAATATAATTAGATGTTTGGCTACCACCAAACTTTATTTTGGTCATCACAACAAAAATAAATTGTGATCAAGAAGTTAGTCACTAATGGCAAAAGCACCATTATATTGTTTATAAGGATTTAATTTGCTACCATTAAAATTCCCAAGGATAAATTCACCTATTAATGTGTGTAACTTTCATGTACCAATATCCAATATGATATGGATGATGTAAGGCCCCATCCACCTAGGGAGAGTAAGACTAATGATCCTTCAGTAAGTACCTTGTGCTTGATATTCCTATCATGCCATAACTTATGGCATGCTTTCTCTTATTATTAGATCCATTTCACTTAGCATGAATCTCATCTAATCACTCCAAGTCTTATAGTCATGTGCTCAAAGATTATTGGTCATCCAAATGACCAATATGTGAAATGCACAATGAGGGAACTATGAAAACCATTAATAAAATGGCCTCTATGCCAAACATTATCTGCAATGGTGTAGCCTTATTCATGCACTTTTAGGTAGTGTAATAGGCCCACAATACTATTGATACTCGATCATCCTAATATTTGAGACTAACATCACATATATTTGCTAGGCATATTTCTAATTTATTATTAAACAACACAATAGTTCTATTTGATTATGGATGATAAGGTGTTATCTTATGGTGCACCACCATTTATTTAGTTAGCATGATTTACATAGTTTTATTGAGGAAGTGCATTCCTCTATCACTAGTTAGACCAAGTGGGCATCCATAGAAACTAATGATATTCTCCTAGATAAACCTTATTATGGTGGTAGATGTGTAGCTTTTGGTTGGTTTGGCCTCATCCCACTTAGTGAAGTAATCTATGTACATGAGAATGTAGCATGCACATCTACACTTCATAGTGGGATTAATATACCCAACAAAGTGAATGGCCCATTTTTTAAATAACACCTAGGCAAGAATAGGAATGAGAAGCACTATATCCTAGTGGTTTGGTTTTCCTATATGCTATTAGATATCACATGCCTCAGCACATTCTTTTTCATCCTAGAATAGATTTAGCTATCATAACCCTGATTACATCACCTTATGTGCCATAGCATCCCTAGTGCAATGGCCTCCTATAATCTCTTCATGTGCCTCTTCAAATATTAAGTCATGTTCATGTTTAAGGACACATCAACATAGGACCTCATTGTGGTTCAGTTTATATTATTCCCCACCAATGAGCTAAAAGGTGGTAGAATTAACTATGAATTACTTCTTTTCTTTAGTTATCATAGTCTAGGGAATAGACCTAGATGTTATAAACATAGTGATCTCTACCAAGTCTTAAGGGATGTGCTAAACTCTATACAGTTTTACATTTAACATTACATCCTTAATAATAACTTCCATATTACCAAAGTTGATGTGGGACAAATGGTTTAGGCTCATGTTCTATTTTCTAGGGTTCACAATAACCAAGAACTAGAATTATTGAAATATAACTATCCATATAAAAATGTACCTATGGATAATGGTATTTTTCATAAGGTACTTAAGTTCCTCATGATAATTGATGAAGATGAATGGATTTCCCAATAAGTACTACCTCAATTTATACAAGGTATAGACCATGACAAGTGCCTTACACTCAATTATCATATAGTTTTACTCTACTTAGGTTAGTTTCTTACTTGAAAAAGAAATAGAATGATCCATTTTGACATCATCTAGTTGTACCAAAATGGTACCAATTGTAGATCCAAATGCATTGATGTGGATGTGGAATGTAGTCATCCAATCAATAAATTGTAATATTAGTACACTAGCTAATTTGAGCTTTAGAGTTTTTTAGGCATCTTCTTGTAATGTTCCCCAATAAAATGGGCCATCCTTGCATAGGAGATCCTATAGTAGTTCCATAATATTTGCATATATCCTTATGCATTTTTTATAGTATCCACAATGTCCAATAAAGGCACAAACATCTTTATACATTGATGGGGTCTAGAGTTGTAGGATAATTGTAATCTTCATGGGGTTGATGAGAGGACCATATTTGTAGATTATGTGCCTAAACAAGATGCCAAATTATGTCAAAAATATTTACTTATTGAGTTTTAAGGATATATATATCTATCTTTATATCTCAAACATGAGGTACAATTTGTCATAATGGTCCTTACATAGCCCATACATAGTCCAGTTGTTTAAATACACTTAGAGGAACTTGTGAATGAAGTCTATAAATATGATGATCACCACTTTGGAGAACATGGTTGGTGAATTATTGAGTTTAAAGGGCATCATATTGTAATAAAAACAACCCCATTTTATCACAAGGTCATTTTAGGGTTGTCTTCCGCTTCAATCTAAACTTGATGGTATCTTGAAAACCCATTAGTGAAAGTGTAAATTTTGTAGCCTACAATGCCATATAGGACTTCATTAGTGAACAAATTTAGGAAGGGGTTAGTGATGAAGGTGGTGTTTAAAAGTATATAATTGATCTAAATATATATGCACCCATACTTCTTGATGATAATAACCATGGGGCTCACCTATTCAAATTATTGCATAGGGTAGATGACGCCTATGTCAAGCATACCATAAATATTTGTTTTAACCTTAGTGTCAATATTTGAATTTATTATATAAGGGTACTTCCTAATAGTTCTTGGACCATCGATAATCATGATGATCATCTTCCAAAGGGATGGGTGGGTATCCTTTATATCTTGGTAATTTTGAGGGAACATGTTTTGGAACTCCTTTGGGAGATCCATAATTTGCACCAACTCCATGTCAAACCAATATGTGCCCATAGTAGCCATCTTTGGTTCCCCTTCTAAGACAAATTTTAATTTATTATTTTTGAGCATGATGTAGTAGGGCTCATTCTTATCTTGATGTGGTAGGGAAAATTTTAATTTATTATTTTTGAGCATGATGTGAAGCCTATATTTACTAGTTTTGGTGCATTTCCATGCACCAAGTAACACCTTTGAGTAGCGGTTTCATATGCTTCTTTAACCAATCAGTCATAAACAATCTTAGTGATGCCCAAGGTAGATTGTCCATCTTCTCAATAAAACAATCCTTGGTCATTAGGTTTAAGATTCTTAGTGCCTTATGACATGATGTTATTTATGTGGTTGATCTGGTACTCAACGTCCACACTCTCAACATAGGGGGTCCTTGGTCATTTGAGATGGGGATAACTACCCTCTCCTTTCCATTTTAAAAATTCATGTATCACTTCTTGAAGCGAATGTCTATGTTTTTTAAATAACACCAAGGATTTCTAATAAGTGTCAAGTATTTATATTATTATGCTAACTCAATTAATTTAAATTCAATATATAATTTGACACACATGATGTATATAACTATGTTGTTCATAATTCTAATGGGTTATGTTTGGGTCTTATTGGCCATGAAAAGTACATGAGGGGAAGGCCTTAAGGTTTGCCTCTCCATCTTCTCCCATACATTCTTGGTTAATATATTAACCTTAATGCCTATGTCCATAATGACCTCACATATATACCATCCATCAATGATGGTATTCACAAGTTTTTGATCATATTTTGTATTCTATGTATCCTTGACTTCCTGTGCCCTTTTCATGTGTGGTGTAATGACTTCAACTAGTTTTGTCGTGAATACTCCAAGAGTAAGTTTTTAAATAGGGTTAGTATTCCCACTATTTATAAGAGGTGTAGGATCTATGTTATATTTTGTATCTCAGCCTCATGGATATTTTTCTTCTTACAAGAGGTAGTAGCCTATGCCTTTAAGATTTACGCCAATTGGAACTCCCCTTATAGTTTTGAAATGATGATTATGGCCTACTATAATACATATTTATAGCATGTAAGTTTTAGCTAAGGCATAACTTTGGGTTTATGCCAAATTATTTACTTAGTGCAGCTCTTTTGCCCATATTTTAAGTATAACTTTAGTATGGGCACAATTGGTAATTGAGTTATGAATCCACTGTGAGTATTACCTGTACCTTCACTATATCTACATGGGTTAACTATGCCTTCAAAGCCCACTTATCCAATTTTATCTCATGCTTGATCATTCCATAATCCTTATCTACACCAATCCTACCTTTGGTTAACTTCTTATATAATTTAGGGCATTCTTGAAATTTATGAGATTCTCGATAATATCCACACATTAAATGTGTAGGGAATTCATGTTAGTAGTTCTCTCTTAAACCACACTTATAACATGAGTAGGGTGGAAAAATTCCACCATCACATCCTCCACCTCACCCTCTCGCACCTTTTTATATCCCGAATCTTTTACTCTACTAGCCATATCCTTCACTTCCTTGGTTATCTTTCCCTCCAACTACTGTAGTGGTCTATCCTACGCCTCTCTCCATGTTCTCATGCATCTCATCAATCACTTAATAATTAGTTGTTGTATGGGTATAGGCATCACAAAATTGATAATAAATGGTTATATTAATATGGATAACATGTTGTAATAGTGGATAGTTACAAACATCATGCTCCTCTCTATAGACTTCATATCTTAAAATTAATGTTTACACATTATTTTTAGGGTAGTTATTTTTATTATGGTCTTCCACTTCACATTAGGTGTACCATAATATATTTTGAGTATCTTGTAAAGATATAGTAGTTATATTTTGGAGTGAGAGACTATGGATACAATTTTTACCTTATGTATGGACTAATCCTCATATTAGCACTTTTGACTACCTTGGCTCTGAGCACAACTTCAAGTTATTCATGAGGGTTTGTGAATGTATTAATAGAGATAATTATTTTAAATAGTAAGAAAAAACCTCCAATAAAATATTGCACATGATGGGAGAGGTGCATGTCATAATGAAGATTAGAAAGGAGAGTTTTAAACCTAACATCATATAGGCACATTATTTCTAAAACTCCTTTGGTAATCTCTTTGAGCACTATGATGATCTATTATTCAAAATATATTATGTCAAATTCCTTCAATAATTCCTCCTTCAAGGTGTCATAATCTAACAAATCTTGGTTAAGTTTAAATTTACTATACTAAGTATTGGCATGATCTAGTAAAGTGGTCAAGAATTAGGTTTCCTTACACTCTAATTAGGTTATACCCTAAGTGCACCATTATAATTCACACTTTAACACATGTAATATAAAATTATCCATGTCATGGTACTCGATCAAGTACATGGCCATATCATAATATATTTGATATGTGGGGAAGCTAGCATATGGGGTGCTTGTTCCCCTAGGTTATATCTTGGAAGTGATCCTCTAATTCCTCTAGCCACTAGGTTAGGTTCTAGACTCATTGTTACTATTGGAACTAATGATGTTGATGGAACTATACTACTGACTTGTGGTGTTGGACCACTTCTTATATACTATTTCCTAGTATCCATAGCTAACATTGGTTGAGTTGGTATGATTATGCTTGCATTCTATTTTTGTAAACTAGTACCTAATGGTCTAGAAGTTGTCTCACTCATTTCCTTATAAGGAATAACATGGTATATCAAAAAATTATACTCCAAGTCTACAAAACATCTAAAGTATATTTTGATAATAGGGTTAGTTATCAATCTATTCTTTCTTCAAGTGTGGGATCCAATGCATCATCTTTCACCATAATTTCAAATGGGGTAAGTGCATCTAGTGTATCTTTAGTCACCAAATTCTATAAGGACCTAGCATATTCTACATCCATAAACTATTGAGCTCAATCCATCACTTCATTATTTATCTCCTCCTCATGTTTCTACAATTCAAGAGATCCTTACCCATACCATTATTACTCTCTATGGGTTCTCTTAGGACTTCTAAGTTCTAGATCTTCCATTAGCTTGTACCTTCTCTTTTTATAAGTCTATCTCTTGAGATCTTATGTGTCAATCTTTTCATCCCCTTCCATTACACTTCATATACATATACCCTTATCCCTCCTTATGTTATTCATCCATGAAAGTAATTTATTTTTCCATTCCCAAATTTTCAAATACATAAACTACCATTAGTTTCTTGAGCCTTTCACTAAACTCTTTCACAAATGGGTGTCTAGGTTCGCATAAAAATTGATAGTCTACTTCCTTAAGACATGAGTATGTGGAAAATACAAATTCAAGCATGTAATTATTTAACACTCCTTATCACAATTTGTCTAATACTCTAGTCCAATTGGATTCCAGGGTCTCAAGCCTCTCTAAGTTATCCTTAGTCCACTTATAGTATTTCCCATATCTTCATCTTCTATGTGTTGCATATGTAGTTAACCATTAGTACACATAATCTGGTAGTTCACATAAAAATACCTCATATAAAGCATAATATAGGTTGTCTTGAACCCACTTTATTTTATTTTGTCCTCTATAGGTTGGGTGCTTCAGTGAAAATATGTCTTCCACATATTGTAACCATAACTCAATGTTTTAGAGGAAAAGTTGGAGCATCATTTTACTGCACCATTATGATCATAAAACTCAACATGAGTCCTAGTAATGGAACCAAAATGTTATAAAAAAGTCCTTTTTGAGGGGAAAAAGTTTGCCTTAGTTGGTTCTAGACTCCTTATAACCAAGTGCAAGCATGGGCTATTCTTCTAGTGCTCAACATTTAACACTTTATTGTACTGGCATCAATTTACATAAGGTACAAGACTTATGTGCTCACCCAAAGTGCATCATAGAAAGAAATAGGGTGCACATTGGAATATTTGTGCCATGGCACAAGATTTCACTTATAAGACTTGGTCATTTCAACATAGGCTTTGGTATATTTAATTATGCAAGCCATGTCTAGGCTAAGCCTGATGGTTTATAAGCGTAAGCCCATTTGGGGAGCTAGTTCTAGTCATAAGGGCAAAAGAATTTATTAACTCAGTATAACATCATATAATTGATAGATAGTTCAAGGGGATGATTTAAGTCAAGTATTCATTCTTAGACTAGTTCTTCTAGCAAGGGTATCAAAGTTTATTGCATGATTCTCTTTACACCTAGGCTATTTCTACATAATATAATGATATCATCAATTAGGACATGGATACCATTAATGAACTAGACTAGAATATTAAAAATAACATTTTTAATATTAATAAATTAAAATACAACATTATAACTAGTACATTCATTATCCATTTCAATATCAAAGCAAAAGTCATTCAAATTAGAAGCACCATGTTTTATTGCAACCACTCTTCTTCATTAAACAAAGCTCAAATAAAAGAGTATATAGTTCATGGTGACAAGAGTAGGGTAAAGTCTATCTTAATATACTTAATGTCCTAGAGTCTCATAGGTGAAATTGGGTGAATAAAATTGAAGCCTTGATGGATTTTGAGATAGTCCTAACACTAATGGTGACAATCTTATATAGAACCATTTACTCAAAGCTTCACTACATTCAATTCACATCATCTTACATCACTAGTTAGAGATCATTTTATAGACATAGAAACATCTCTTTGTTAAGGTAGAGAGTGCATGTTGAGTTCTTATATAAAGCCTTGGTTGATCATTCCTCTATCTCCATCACCTTATGCCCTTTACACTATAGTCTCCACATGTTACCACTCCTAGAAGATGCCCCTGAAGATCCAGGTGTTAGTTAATCACCTACTAGCTAGTGTAATATGTGAATTTATTCCTCTATCTAGCCCCAAGATACAAAAATAATTATCATTATAAATGATCACCTCACATTAATTTGTTTTGATGAGATGATATAGATCCATGCTTAGTGAAATAGGGGCCCAACACTCATCCCATAGTGTAGCCTTATCTCCTCCACTCTAATGGTCACTTTGAAATATATATATATATATATATATATATATATATATATATTTCAAAATGGATATCTCATGTATTTAGTAAAGTAGTTTAACTATTATTCTAAATATTATCCTATAAAATCACATCAAGGCCGCTCATTGTACCCCCACTAGATCTCTCCATAAATTACAATGCACATTAAGAAAAAAAACACTACTTCTTCCTCTTTTAACTTTACAATTTTAGAATAGTCTTTAGGCAAGTTTGAATTTTTCTAATTGTAGGTCAAAGACATCCAATTTAAATCATTTCAATCAATATTACAGCTATAATTAGTCTAGTTGCATCATCATAGATCACACAATCAGTTTAGGAGGGAGAACTACATTAGCTTGAAGACCTTTTGGACAATGTAGGCATCACTCAGTTACAAGAGGATTTTGAGGCTAGCTAACCATCTTAACTAACCCATTTTTATTCCCCCTTTTGTTATCTATTTTTTATAGAGTGCATATGCAAGATCAAGGGTTTTGTATTTCTTATTTATTCCATACAAAAATACAAAACAAAAAATTTAACATTCCCCTTGTAGGTAATTATATAGACCAAGATTAAAAAATGAATAATGCAGTCAACTAGGACATTTTCATACTATTCAAACAAGCCTAAATGTGTCTCTATCCACCTATTGATTAAATCATACAAAAACACATCTAATAGGTAAGGTATAATATATAAAATAAGATCACATAATATTTCAATATGAAAAATATTATTAATGAATATAGAACATAAAATGGTACTAGGATATTCCCCCCATAGTATCCCCAAAGCTCCCTAAGCAAACATGGTATGTTTCCCCAACTAACTCTAAACTCTCAATCATGAACACATACATGTTGCATACAAATATCACATCTATATTGAAACTCTCAATATTATCATGTATATATAATTTTTTTAGTATAAAATATTTAAATAGGTGAATCATTATTAATATATATTGTGTAATCTATTTTGGTTTGTGTATATATATTTTTATAATTCATCACTTAATAATATAAATGAAACAAAACTTTAGAATACATTCTTTAATCAATTCTTTAATAATCATGGGAGATAAAATAAATAAATTATATTATCTAGCCATATACATATAGAAACAAACTATAATGAAAGGCCAAAAATAAAAGGGGTTCCCTACTAACCCATAATCTTCATCAAATTTGAATGTCCTTACAAGCATGTAACCAAACGAATTGTGGATGTTAGCATGGATTCTGGTATGGGGCAAAATCTAAGAATTATAAAGAGTGACCAATAATAAAAATTAAAAAGGGTATAAACCTAATATTTAATATAAGAATGGATGTAAAAATGAAAATAGAAACCATACAAAACAAGGAAAAATAAAAATGCAAAAGAAGCATAACAATTTTAAGATAATAAACAATGAAAAGCAATCTAGAGCAAAGTTGATAAACCATAAGTAAATAATGAAACTAAAAGAAAAGGATAAAAAATATGAGGAAAAAAAACACTCGATACATAATAAAACCAAGAATAAATTAGGTTTAAGACATAAGATAAAGAAGAAGGACTTGACGGGATTACCTAACATAGAATAAAGTTAAGAAGGAAATAAGAATTCAAAAAAACCATAAACCAAACATGGTAATAAATAAGTATGTCATCAGAATTAATTAAATAAGTAGAGATATTTAATATTCAAACATAATATGTTAATTAGGAAAATATAATAAATAATGTAATCATAAATGAGTCATAATAATCACATAATATATAGAAAAGTTGAAGCACATGTATCATCAAGATTCAAATAAAATTTGTTGAGATTAACCATAAGTAGAAGAAAGATAACACATTATGATCATGATTTCTTTATCATATTCATCATCTATTATATCTTATTTTTAAAAAATATGATTATTTGAACAAATATTATTTTGAATAATTGGATCATTTTTAGGCTCTTCCATTTTTAGAGTGAAAATATCTTGTTATAAACATCCTCTTGTAGGTGTATTAATATGTTATGTTGCATTTATTATACTCTTTGGTACATTTTTTTGTATTTATTTATTCAAGGCATCTTTATGGATTTGTTATTGTTGTGGATAATATGAAGATAAAAATATTGACAAAATTATGTAAGAGAATAAATTATAGCATAATATTAAATTATATAACAAAGGAAATTTATCTCTCTCACATACACATGATAGAAAAGGGTTTTCAGTTGGGAAAACACTTGAAAAAAATTCTAATAAAATAAAACCTTTGATTAATGTATTAACTCAACCATTTATAATATAATAATGTAATTGATATTTATAATTTACCCTAATACATATGTGAGTATTTATAGGCATATCAATTGGAAAACATCAAAGTGGTATGATAATACAATGTGTATAGATGCATGTACTAAGAAGACCACCTGTAATAGTCCAAAAAAATTCTTCATGAAGAGTGTAAAGCATGAAAACTATGCAACACATATCCCATGTAATAATATTTTTTTCAAATTTTAATAACTTGATCTTTATATAAAAATTATAAACATTTTTATAAAGTAGGTTGGATTTATTTGATTTGATGTATACATGGTATACCAAGAAACACATAATAGAGTCTATTATAGAGCATGTCAACAAATAAAGTTAAAAATCTCTTATGTCTCTCCTTAGTAGGAAAAATAAGACAATCAAGTGGATGTATAATAATTACAACATATCTCATGATAATGTATGAAGTGTTTAGTAAATATGTTTGATAGATCCCAATACCATTTATAGTTTTACCATTACATGAATTGATACCTTAACCATTATTAACCATGTAAATTTAGAACCTTTTATTTTCCAAGTTCACTTATGAAATATGTTGTAAATAAATGCCCATTATTATGAGTTATTACTTGGGATCTCATCATGATGAAACACAATTAGAGAAGGATACCTCTTCATAGTAATTATACTATTGACTCTAATATATATATATATATATATATATATATATATATATATATATATATATATATATATATATATAATATTTTAATAAACATTAGAATATTTTGATGTTTTCATTTAATCTTGGATATCTATATAATTTGAAATTTTCCTTAACCTTTTGGTTCAATATTGTATATACTTAGATTTGGTCATGAATACTTGATAATGTAAGTTTTGGCCCACATTTACCTTTATTGAGTTGAATACTTGAATTGTTCATATTTCACCACATCACTTTATCCTAACTATTTGCATAGGCCCATTCTTTATAACTTGTTTTTTTTAAACTATAAAAATAGTGTTAATTGATAAAAATTCATCTAAGTGTATATGTATGGACATTTAAAAGTCTAAAATTCAAATATTACCTTTTTTAGTTCAGAATAAACTTCCATGGGTTGGGATTTCAAGTCAATCCCAACATTTATGAGTCAATATTACCCATTTCATAGAAACATATCTTTTTAAAAATTTAACACTTCCTTACACACTAGTCCATATTTTTAGTATAATTTGTGTAAGGGTTTACTCATTTATATTATTATAAATGCAAATCTAAGCAACTTATTCTACAACTTGGCAATTTCACTATTAGATCACCCTTATGATATTTCACATTAAGAAAAGATTTCCTATTCATTCCAAATTTTATTATATTAACTTTGAGCATCCCTTAGCCGAGTCATGAACCTATCCTATCTAATTCAATTAAATTATTATTAAGTATTCAATCCATCTCTAGATGCATACATGTAGTAAAGGAGCACTATTTCACTAAGTACTCTAAGTGGGAGAACTACGTGAGACTTGATTTCCTCTTTAGAATAATATAGATATGTTCAAAGTAATCAATAATCATGAGGTGATTGGGATTAGATAAACACTCCCCATCCCTAGTGGGATTTTACCCTTGAAGAAGTCATTTTTAGGTCATCTTTGCATAGCTAAAGAACTAAATTCCACTTAAAATTGTATTTTAAGAAGACACACTTGAATGTACCATCATTTTTATATTTTATCATGTAGTTCAATATCATCTCATAAGGGTCAAGAGTGATGGTAAATCCTAATTATTTTGAATTTATTCTCATCTAGAATAATGATAGTGGTTGTTTCATTTGTATGCACATAATTAGGTCTAAGTTCATCATTTATAATGATATTTAAATTGAAATAAATTAACTTTATGATTTTTATAGTTAAATTATTTCATTCATTTGAGATTTGTCCATTTTATTACTTTAATTTCATTATATTCGTTACAAGTCATTTACAAAATTTTATATCCTTCAATTAATTTTATCTTAATTAAAGTTAATAACACTAATTGATTCCAAATTTTGATAAAACATATTGGCAAACTTGTACATTTTATTTGAGCATTGCTTAAAATTTTGTCTTACTTTTTAGATAAATTCATCTCAAATTTATATAACTTTATTTTGACTTAGATTCAACATCAGACACTAAAGTAACTTTATTTTGATATTGGATTTAATAACTTATACTAAAAGAACTTTATTTTGACTCAGATTTAATATTTTACACAAAAATCACTTTGTTTTGACCTTGGATTTTAGGGGAATTTACTAATCTCCATACACAAAAAAATCCTTTTGGGAGGGCCTAAATTTCAAAATTTTGCTACTTTCTTCTTAAATTACAAATAATATATGTTTATAATGGATTAACACACTATTTAATTGTTACTCTAATATTTATTTGTTTTCATTACATGTTGTCTTCCCATAATAAGTAACATCACTAACAATCATGTAATAAAACAAATCAAATATAAGGCTAAAACAATTAAAGATAAATTGAAATCCTTATATACTTCCCACTATTGCAACATCTAATACAAGTTTTTATTAGCTATTGATATTGGATTTAATAAATTATACTAAAAGAACTTTATTTTGAATCAGATTTGATATTTTACACTAAAATCACTTTGTTTTGACCTTGGATTTTAGGGGAATTTACTAATCTCCATACACAAAAAAATTCTTTTAGGAGGGCCTAAATTTCAAACCTTTTCTACTTTCTTCTTAAATTACAAATAATATATGTTTATAAAGGATTAACACACTATTTAATTTTTACTCCAATATTTATTTGTTTTCATTACATGTTGTCTTCCCATAATATGTAACATCAATAACAATCATGTAATAAAATAAATCAAATATAAGAAGGCTAAAACAACTAAAGATAAATTGCAAGCCTTATATACTTCCCACTATTGAAACATATAATACAAGTTTTTATTAGCTATTACACACCTTATTGATGGGCTTATTATGACCATAGGTAATGAGAAAGCCTATGAATTTGAATATAATAAGGAAAATATATTTAATCTTATTGGTGTGAAAAAATTTAGTAATACTTTTATGCCCACCTAGATGAAATTGACTCTGATATTCATAGTTTGACATTAAAAAAACAAAATTTATCATGCTATTACATCTAAATAAAAAATGACTATATTGGTAATATGAATCAAATTTTTATAAACCCGACCACAAGTGTTGTTACCTATATTATAGACATTATCATTACATCTTAACATTTAGGTTTAGGGGCAAGACAATGCTTATAGTAGACATTTATGCCCATTCATAATTGAATGAATTAAAAGGAATTCTAATATTTATGTATAATACATAACCTCCTTCACCTACTACACAATCCTTCATGTAAACTATTTAAGCTTTGCATGTTAAGGTGTTATAATTAGAACAAGGTATAATAAAAGTTATCCAATAAATGGATTCACAAACCTTCTTTTATCACCCAAAATTATACCATATAATTTACTTAAACGATTTTTATCTCCAAAAATTACACTATATGAATATTAAAGATATCATAAACAATAAATTTTACCCTTTCATGTGACATGTATAGACTATGATTTCAATGACAAGTTGCTAACTAAGTTGTTTCTTAGAAGCCTAAAATATTATGCCTTTTATTGGTTCTATGATTAACCTATCTAAAAATTCAAAGCATTCAATCCATTAGTAGATTAATTTATCAAGCATTTTACTATCAATTTTTATTAAAATCTATTTTATGCATAAATTACTAAGCTTAAATAAGGAAATAATGAGGCTATTGATGACTATATACTTAATTATAAGACCATGCTTGAAAAGTGACTGAAACCTTGATAAATAATGAATTATAAAAAAAGTTTACTTAAACCTTTGCACGAGTCAATTAATTTAAATAAATTTAGATCGTTTAAGGAACTTTGTCATAAAACAAGGGAAAGAGAAGCCAAAATTTTCAATTTGAACAAGTTCAAGTATGAACTTACATCTACTTCAATTTCAAAAATGAAGATTCAAATAAAACCTTCTTAAAAATCTAAGCCAACAAATATTAAAACTAATGAAAATATCATAGTAAATGTTTTATCTCACCTTTCCAACAAGTTTGTTCATCAGATCAACCAAGAATATAATTCTCAAGGTTACCATAACCACCTCATAAATTCTTATTTTTTTTCATTTATTGCAATTTCATTACTCTACCTCAACCACTAGTGGTTGACATGAGTAGACCTCAAATTAAATTGAAATTTAAATTTATTGATATATAAATGAGGTTTTAAATGGAACCTCACCCATAATAAGAATTGACCTAAATCATCACTCATTTTCCTCATATTAAAATCCATGAGGGAACAAAAAGCCACACTGTAGTTGAAAGAACCTAAAATTAACCTATGAAACTAGAGACCACCAATAAAAATAAACTAGGGATTATGGAAGGGACTAAAGACCCATAACTCATGGCCTCTCTTTCCCATTTCTAAAATGAAAGTGAATATTCATATAAGGTGAATCATGACCAACACACCCCCCAACCCCTCTTTCCTAAATTACAATCCACTCATCTAGAGCACATGAACTATCTAGAACCTTGATAGAAGCTATATTATTATCCACAATAAACCATCCATAAGCATTATCCTTACTAGAAAAATGCCACCCAGCTAAACCTTTATCCCAATAAGCTACCCTAACCTATTCCATAATAGATGAAAAAGACATATCCACACAGGAATTAGGTGCCTAAGGATTTATTATAGGAGTTCCATACCCAAACATAACATGGGGGATCACATGAGTAACTGAAAGGTGAGTATAAATAACTTCCTTCCACTAAGAAGAGTCCACATTACACTTGGAGGAATAACAAGAGGAAGCTAGATGACTGAGTATGAAGCACCTATGACATCCAAAAGGTAACCTTCATAATTTAAGAATTGAATCTAGATATGATATTTAATGCTTAACTCAATGGAAGTTGGGAGATCCAACAAAAAAACATAAACTAATTACAGTCTAAACAAAGGTGGTACATGAAAATATAGAAGTAAAAGTATCAATCACCAAAAAAATTCTTAGAGAACCACCAATGGTAGAAAGATAGGAATTATCCTATAAGTGAAGTGGTAGGTAAGGCAAATACACCCAGATAGGCTTGAATAAAATATTTTCAACCAAAGGGTTGAAGGAAGGGATCTAGGGTTTAATAAAGAGGAGATGTTAATCCTAATACATTTTTTTATAAATATCCACCTTATTTCTATTTTATAAGCTATCAAAAATGACTATAAATAATCCCCTATCATAGGGATAGATCTCCAAAGTGTATTACAAAAACGTTTGCCATGAACAAGAGATGCACTTGTGTAGAGTAAGAAGGCTAGACTAAATATCATCAAATCTATAGATGATACCCTTGTAAGAAAACCAAGTCTCATTTATAAGCACCTATTCTAGAGTGTTGTCCTCAAAATACACCACCCATGTTTTTTAAATGATTCTAAAAACTTAACAAAATAATGCTCAACCTACTTAGCCTACTCCCCTTAAAATACTATGTGTGCAAAGGATTCAAGCCTATTGTCACCAAATATTTCACCCCAAAGGTAGTTGTTCAAGCCTAATATAATATTTGGACAACATTGTAATACTTATAGGTATGTTGGCTTACCTATAGGAGAAATAGACCTCTAGGTTTAAGGGTTACCTCCTTGAATTTGTCTTCAAGTGATTATCACCTATAATACTAATTTATTATGGGAAAAGGGATAGAAATATGCATAAAATAAAAATAATCTAAGGGTTTGATACACAGTGAATATATCCACTATGTTATCATACTTCTTTCACTAATAATTAGATCTACAAACTAACCTCAAAGTCCTAAGATGTTTTATCATAAGTGTTTGAATATAGAGGTGATATGCATGAGACCAATTAAGGTAATTAGACTAGGGATCAAATTGTTCGATCAAAGGAAATTTTCAAAATTTAAGGGATGCTAACACACTATCTACACTCTATATGACCTGTTAGAATAAAAATATCTTGCACAAGACATAAAAGATAAGGAAAAGCAAGGCTAGGATCAATAGACTCAACCATTCATCACTTTGCACACATAAAAAAGATGTTTATGAACTTAAAAAATAGATTTATTTCATTATTAAAATTAAAAATATGACATTAAACTAGTAGGGTTTCACCATACCAGGTGTGTTATTAGTCTACAAGAGCTAAAATGGCTACTATTTATAGAATTTGAGAGAAGAGAGAGAAAATGAAGTCCAAGTGTCAATAAGACACTTGTAAATATGAGAAAAGGAGTTAAATTTGTAGGATAAAGTAATAATGGAAATAAAATTCAAGTTATACTTGGATAAATGTCCCTCAAATCATGAAACTCCTTGAACTTGGCATAGGACTCACCAATTGCTTACTCAAAAAATTGCTTTCATCATTTGACCTTCTTTAAATGCTAAAAAATAGACTAGGGATAGACAAGATTATTAAATAGTGAAGGGGGGTTAGAAAAGATCCAAAACATTAATTATTTGTCTCCCTAGTCACTGAGATTATTTTAGAGATAAGTCATAACTTCCTATAGTCATAATCACCCCTCTTTCACTCACATCTCACAGTTGGCCCCATATTTGTTTTTAGTTTTATAATACAATACATAAAATGGAATTTAGGAAAATTTTAAAGAGTTATCATGTCTATATATTCATTAGGTAGACCTTAAAATTCCTCTCAATTATATCTTTCACATTCTCACATGGCAATCATTCCTTGTTCACTATTCCAATTTGGGCTATCTGAGATGGTGTTAATAAAAGAATTTTTGAGATTATATAAATAATTAAATGGATACTATGAGTTATGATAGGTCCAAATATCTCTCCAAAAATTATTTTCATCTTTTTAAACCCTTTCATACTTTTACAACACATAAAACTATCAATAAAAGCCATTTTGTACAACTCACTATGATTGGAAGGAACTATAGGGAGTCCTTTACAATCTCAAAGTAATTTCATATTAAAACTATTCCTCTTAGATACTTCTCTTTCTTCATCTTCCCAATCAGGTCCTTATCAAGGGTTTTAATAGGTTTAGAGTAGTTTTCATCCTTAAGGTTTGTTCATAAAGTTGTGACATTAGAAACCTGAAAAAAATCCACTATAACACTATTTGGGACCCTCTTCAACACCTAATTACTCCTTGGGTTCCCATGCTAAACATCCATGCTATTGTGAGCTCTCAAACTTACCTTCTCAAGCTTTTCCTTCATGTTTTGCATACCTTGTTAGGTTCTTAGGTCAATAAATGAATTAATCATGTATACCTATGAACAACAAAGAATTAACACACCTGATATCCCATTTGAACATTTTTGAATTTTTTTTAATGCTCTTTTAGTCTTGGAAATGATGTTGGACCTCTTTAGGCCATTAGGCATATTCAAGACCTAATAGGTCTATCTACATACTTATGAATTTAGACTATTGTGTTTGGTCTCAAATACTTGTGATACTTTTATCATTCTTATTCATTTCTAATATATCTATATAAATATTTTTATAATGTATCCTCAACCTTTATCCCACCTTCTCAACAATATCCTTCTAAACTTATAGGTTTTAGTTCCTTGGGAGTTCCCTCTATTTGAGACAAAACATAGGGCATCTCCCCTATTTTATTAGATAACAATATGGTGTGATGGGATTATCCAAGTGATGGGGACCCTCTGTGAAATTTTTTAGAGATTTTTCACATAATTATCACCTCTAAATGTCTTAAAAACTAAGATAGACTTGCAGGAAATGTTGACTATGCAGGATTCTAAGTATGGACTATATGTTGCATGAAAACCCACTACATACTCTATTTACACTATATGATATTCTTATTAAGTGGTTACTATCACTGTGAGGGTACTCAAACATGGTTATCATACAATTTTTTCCAAAACCATTCCTTTCATACTCTCTCTTGACTGATCTAGACTGCAAGTTGACTGTGACTATGTTTCTTACTTCAAAACACCATACCTATAGGTGAGCATTTATATATTAGACCTTGATTTATTACCAAAATACCTTATTAAGGTCCTTTATGTTCATTTAATATATTCACTTACTCATACCATGATATAGGTTAGGTCAACCTGAAGATTGGTTAGGCCCATAAACCATTGTCATGCCACAATCAACTATGATTGACTCTTTTGGAGTAAACTGGGGTTCCTATAGGTGTGTTTCAACCCTTAAACTTTGTGATAAACCTCATAGGATTAATTATAATTATTTGAACCAAATATAAATGGTAATGTTTTTTTGTATACTTAACCTCCAAATTTCACTTATGAACTTAGAAATAGGTACCTACAATCAACTATAGGTAGGCCTTTTGGAGGGAAAATCACACCTCTAGATGGTATTATGGATCAAGGTATTTCAACCTAACATATTTTTAAGTCCCTTAAATTAGTAATGTCTTATTACCCTAATTATATAATTTTCCATGGATGTATGTTCCTTCACTACCACCTTGGAGTGTAAATTCATTTGAGGTTTAAAACTATAGAAAGCACTAAAACGTTGCATTGAACAATTATGTGACTTTGAAGTCTTTGAACATGAAACCTTATTAGCCAAATTACCTACTTTATTTTGTAGGTTGTACCCATATATGAAGGCTACAGTATAATACCACTCAATCTCAACTAGGCTTATGTTTACCTCATCATATGGCAGCCTCAAAAGTGTCTAGGGCTCTATTTTGGGGATTTTAGGGAAACAAGTCCTTGAAGTCAAATTTCTACACCTGAAGTGACTTCTCATGTCTGAATACCTACCAGTGAACTCAATAATATTTATTATGGTATATACAACATTTTAATACCTAAATGAATGTCTCAAACATGTTTACACACCTTTAAGCAATAATTTTAAATCTTTATGGGGGCCACCTATAGGTGGGCATCTCAGTTGTAGACAAGGTAGTGAAGTTGAGATGGTAATTTTGCATGGTGTGTGGGCCTATAATTATCTCTATTCAATCTCAACATATTAATATGGATATTTTCATCTTTATAATTATCCAAAAAATATCAAGTGTCCTTATTTCAACATAGTTGACTTCCTGTAGGTGCTCATTCATGGTGTATGCATGTGTTAAGGAATAAATTAGCCATCATAGTCCATAATTTATCATTTTAAGTGTCTTTTATTGATTTTTTATACTTATAAAAAAGTAAACAAACTTTTTACAAAATTTATTACACTTCCATGACCATACTAAGAGCTCAAAACACATTATTTAACTGATTGTGTATGACAGTCATGCAAGAAGTTGATTGTGTTGGTCCTTCTTGACTACAACTCCATGGATGATAGTTTTGAGAATAATAATATAATTATATGGGGTAAATAATACTTTGTATACATTAATCACAACACCTCACATTGGTTTTAAACAATTTCATATAAAGAAACCTTCTAAAATTAGTGAAACTTGATTGCAAGTCCACATGGTGATATCAACCTATAATTTGAACTATTTGGCTCATGAAATAAACTCAAAACATGAAAAAATATATATATAAAACATGAATTTATGAATAAAACATCCTTTATAATCAATTTCACCAATTGCATTATACAAACAACCTTAAATAGAAGTAAAACCTTAGGGTGTGGGGATTAACAAGTAAAACCAGATAGTCAACTTCTTAGGAATGGTTCATAAAGCATAGGTAGATATTGTTCCAAATCATACAATGAAAATTAATTATAACAAGGTTAATATCCACCACCATGATCATTTGACCTAAAAACTCTCTTATTGGTTGTACCATCAAAAAATCTATTGATTAATTTTATATGCCTACTGGAGTGATGGAGAAGCACAATGGTTTGGGTCCATTTTTTACATTTGAAAATATAATAAAGAATTTAAATGAATTAAATGAAGTTGAAAATCCATTCCATATTCTTATCCCATGATCCACTCTCTTTTATAGGCCATACAACTGCCAAAACCTCCTTTACACTTATTTTCATGATTTTAATTAAGAACCTATAATTTTTAGGTGGAAATAACATTTATGACAAGTAATATAACATATTTTATGCCTAAAGAGTGTTTGTAACACTTTTACACTAGTTTATGACCCAAATATGACTCTTAAATGACATAGAATGACTTAGGAAAGAATTTAGCCATGACCAAGGTTCATGACATACCAAATGACATAAAAAGGACCATGACACACCCTATAACATTATAATATACCATTATATCAATTTTTGAACTATAGGGGGTTGAACTATTTTAACTTGTGGTTAAAATAGTCAACATTCTTGGTAATTTCCTAAGGGTGGTATGCTTGTTATGCCAAGACCAGTAGCCTAATCCTATCCATTTAGATATATATTCACCTATACACAAGTTTTAAACATGATTTTCCTTTGAAATAACATCAAACACAAATAAAGTACACACAAAATAAGACACACCAAAGGAAACAAACATGTGTTCACAAGAACACTTATGGAACACACACACAACAAAAAAAAAGTACACACCTAATAAAATGTTTATAAGATTAACCTTAATTTACTTAATAGCATGTATTTAAGTGGATCCAATTAATAGGGATAGATATATCCTCTCTACTCATCCTTTCTAATTGGAAAGAGTTTCTTTTTTTACACTTGATGATGACATATGGTCCATTTTATAGGGTATCAAATTTGGTATGTCTCCCTAATTTTGCTTTATCTTCATCCTATTTCAACACTATGTCACCTTATATGAATGTTATTAGAGTTTAATTCTTATCAAAATCCTCTTCATTAGTATTTGGTGATGTTATATAGCTTGGTGAGCCTTGTCTCTAGTCTCTTTCAACTCCATTAATTCTATCAACCTCACCTCCATTAGAGTGTTCTCAAGCAACTCTAATTGATGTGAAAACTCCAAGGTAGGAATATCTTGGAATATAGACATCCTATCATCCCTTACATAGATAAAAACAAAATGATAATTCCCTATTGACCTTTTGGGAGTTATTCTATCAGTCCATAGGGATGTTTTCAATTTAGTGTGCCAAGCACTTTAATTATCCTCTAAAGATTTCTTGATGATTCTATCGAAATTATTATTAGTAGATTTATCCAACCCATTAACTTTAGGTTAATATTTATATGAATTTTTCAAATATATTCCATTGTTACTTGACAAATTAGATATCCTAACAACCATGCAAGCAAGTGAATTATCTAAAATGATAGTAGGAGTGTTAAACCTTGTTATGATACTTTTATATAACTCAAAGATAGCATTCTCATTATCTTCCTTCAATGCCACTACCTCAACCCACCTTGTGAAGTATTCATTTGATTTTGATATCCATTTATGACCAGGATTTTATTGGGGGGTTTATCATGCCAATGAAATCAAAACTCCATTGCATGAAAGGTTGATCTACTTGAGTAGGCCTAAAAGGGAAAGTTGCAAGATTTTATCTTCCTATATTAAGATAACAATGTACACACCTTCTCACCCAAGCGTAAAAATATTTTAAGGCCAATAATATCATGTCCTCATGATTTTGGTAGTTATGGTTTTTGGAGAGAAAGGACCTCCTACTATTCCATCAAGGAAATTTTCAAGTAACACTCCAAATTGATCATTGCCAATGCATCTCAATAACACACCATTAGTGTCTCTTATAAAAATATCACTATCTACAAGATAATAAATAATATATTTCAATCTAAATTACCTCTTTTGGTATCTACTCATACCATTAAGATACTCACCACTTTGAATAAATCTCATAACATCTTGTGTCTAACTTTGTAGAGGAATAGAACCAATTGGTTAGGATATGTCATTATTGACTAAATCCTTTTATTTTGACTCATGAATGTCTTAAGATATATGTTCACAAAGTAATTTACCCCTGATCAAATTTTTCACTTTAATATCAACATCATATTCCATTATCTTAGTATCTATCTTTCTCTCTTTTCATTAAGGTCCTTGCTCAAAAGAAATTATTTGGTACTAGGATGAGAGACTATGATATGAATCATATTATTTGAAACCATTTGCCTAAAATCTTATAGTCCTCTTACAACATCAAGAACTTGTTTCTCCACAGATGTTTACTTAACTACATAATCTTCCAAACCTTAACTAAAGAATGTAATTGGCTATTCCACATCTTCATTGTTCTTTTGCATTAGCATAGTTGAAATAGCTTCAAGGTTAGAAAATGAATAAAACATGAATTATTTAGAAAAAATGGGATCTACAAGAGTAGGAGATTGTGTAATTACTTTCTTAATGGCTTCAAAATTGCCTTTACCTTCCTCAGTCCAAGAGAAGACTTGGTTATTCTTGAACATGGCTATGATAGGTTTCACCAAGGATGTAAAATTAGGTATGAACCTCATTACAACATTTATCATTCCTAAGAATCTTCAGATTCATTTGTTATTAAATTGAAATGATAGGCCTATAATAGCCTCTATCCTTTTAGTATCAATAGTTAAACCATCTTTATAGATAATGTGTCCTAAGAGCATACCTTTATGGACAAAAAAGTTGCATTTTTTGGGGTTTAGAGATACTTCATATTTCTTGAACCTTATAACACTTGCCTTAAGTGTTTTATATTCTCATTAGCATCCTTATAAAATTGTATTATATCATCTAGATATAACAACAACATTTCATTGATTAAAACTTTGAAAGCCATGTTCATTGCCATTTGAAAGGTGGTACCAACATTTCAAAAAAAAAAATGGCATATTCATATAATAAAAATTCCCTCATGTTATAGTGAATTATATATTAAAATGATCATCTTCATTCAGTATAGTCTAATTATAACCAAAATATCCATCTAGGAGAGAGAAACATTGAGAACCTAAAACAATTTGCAAAATCTATTCCATTAAGGCTAAATGATAGTTATCTTTGAGTGATACTCTATTAAGATATCTAAAGTCCACATAAAGTCTTATCTACCCATTATTATATATAATAGGCAAAATTTTAGCTACCCATGTTAAATTCTTGATAGGAAAGATTATATTAAATTCAAGGAGTTTGGTAAGCTTTAATCTTATGAGTTGTTCAACCTTGGGGTTGATGGGACTTTATTTCTTCCTAACTAGTTTAACTAAAGGTTCCAATTTAATTGTATGATGTGATAGATTAGGATCAAACCCTTTTATGTCCTTATACTCCCAATCAAATTTTTCGTTAAACTCTCCACACAAATTAATGAATGCTTACTTATCTAATGCAGAACATACATTGCCTAGTTTGAGGAGTTAATCTTTGTAGATCAAGACCCTTTAATGATTATCTTATTTTGTAGACATACCCACCTTTTACTTCTTCCTTTGTTCATATTCATTAAAGATAATTTCTAAGGTCACCAAGCCCTTACGTATCTTTTTTGTTCTTAGCTGCATAATCTAATTATCAAACTATTCTTGGAGTCTCTTTTGATTTCTTAAGGAAAACTTAGATTCATTTTAAAAGAAGTAAATAATGTGTTTGTAACTATAAAACACTTTAAAATACACCTCATTATCAAGTATGGAAGGAATTACAATTATATTAATGTGAGATTATTTTCCCTCCTCTTTTATTGGAATACGTGTATCAAATTATGCTCCTATGGTAGTTAGTCTATTATCATGATTATTTTTCTCCCTTAAGAGTGATTATATGTTTAATTAATTTAATTATTAAATAAAATACCATACCCCATGATTATATGACTTGATAAAAAGATTTATGGTATCAAACACATTCCTAACTTGATGCACAACCAATTCACTATCTCCATATACTTGAAAAACCTTGATTACTTTTCTCCTTACCCATTTAAGGCCATGAATCAAACCTTCATACACAAACACATTGAAAATTCAACTAAAATGGAACCTATGTAATGAATAGTATAATTTTTTAGATGGGGAAACCAACATAATACCAGATCTTAAACCAATCTTATTTATTGGGCCATCAAAAAACATTTCCCACATTCCATCATCCTCACTTTCTTCTTTGGAAAATAAGGGTGTTGGTATTCCTTCCTCAAGTAGGTAATACACTCCTAAATTAGTTTCTTCCATGAAAGAATAAGGTCATGATAATATGTGTTAGTACCATAATCATCAAGAAACAAATCATAAAGGCCTTCAATCTTGGAATAAGTACCATCATCCATAATAGAATCCTTTTCCTCATTGATTACACAATTCAAATTTGAAATTGTTTCAACATAGGGTTTAGTGTGAAACCTTACAAGAGGATAAGTTATTACTATTACATTTTATCCATATATTGTCATATAGGATAATAAGGACCAATAATCTAAGAGACTACCACTATCTTAGTTGTAAAATCTCTTGAAAGGCAGATTGCAAAATGAGTAGGAAGGTCAACAACAACAATGTATTAAAGGATGGAGAAACTAGAACAATCATGGAGGAAGACTTTCAAGTTTTTATCAAACAGATTATCTTGGAAGTTGTACCATATAATTAAATCACTCCTTTACTATGGGTTTCATAGTTTATGCCCAACTTATTAGCTATAACTTTTGGCATGATTGATGTAGAAGCACCACTTTCAAATATGAAAATGTGGACTAGTTTATCACCCACTATGAGAGTGAGGTGAAATGGCAGAGGACTATTAGCATTGGTATATGGTTCCATAATATTTTTAGGGGAATTTTTGAGAGCTACATGACCATGAATATTTCTTGGAGATTAAGGACTAATAGGGATAATGGACAACTATTTTTTTAGTAGCTCTTTTTGGCTAGGCATATGGAGGACATCTCAAAGAGAATGGATGTCTTTGTGTTATTCAATGATTTCATAATGTTTAGAGAATACATACCTTATTTTTAATGAGATATTAGAGGCAAGGAAGTGTTTTAAACTTGAGGGGTTGGATTACTTTGAATAGGCCTTCCAATATTCTGATTTGGAGGAGGTACAAGAGTGTTTGGGACTACCATTGTTGCAGCCATGCCTTAATACATTGTAAGAGGATTATATGAAATTTTAGGAACATTATTATCACATCATAAAGTTTTTTTAATGGCTCTAGTGCATTTTGAAACATAGTTTCCTTGATAAAACACAAAATGTCCTCAACTAGAAAGTTGGTGAAGATTTCTCCTTGAGGCTACCCACCTTCACTTGTTTTTATCATGACTTCATCTTTAGTTTATAGGAGAGGATTGAATATTAATTGATAAAATATGGCTCAATATCCACCCTAATTTTAATCCATGAATATGCCTTATTTCAAATCTTCTCCTTACACCAAGTTGTTATGCACCGGTACCATCTCTCTTGTATTGGATGTAGTATTGGGATTGTGTACATTGGTAGGCCTATTAAAATTAGGCTTCCCTTGACCTATTCCTATCCCATATTGTTGAAAATATTTTTGTTGGTAGGGATAAGGATTTTGATAAGCACCTTATTGCATATTGACTTTCCTAAGTTGAGTGCTTAGCATATAAAGTTTTACATCTTTATCCAGACATCATGTACCTTATTAGGAGTAGTTCTAGGCTTGGTGTTGGAAATAAGGAACTTGGGCCACACTTGGAGTACTAACAAGAATATTAGGCAAAAAGGCATACAAATTTTAAGAGGTAGCTTTCCATCTTGAATGAAGCCATTCTCAGCTCTAATGGAAAGTTCATATTCTTTGAGAAGAGTGATACCACCCATGGATTGAAACATGATATCAATATTAGTACTAATGGCTCTCAATTATGTAGGGAAGACAAAAATAATAGGTGGTCTCATAGGAGTAGGCAAACTATGCCAAGTATTTTGAAAAATCTAATTGAAATCATACATTATTTCCTTAAGGGATATTTTTATCACATTGAGCTGATGTATGAGAGAAGTATGGTAATTTTCATATTAAAACCTTGAAGTTATTAACACTCCAAATTCATCCCACATTGTGATGAATCCATCAAGTAAATTCCTATACCAATCAAGTTTTTTTGATATAAGGGACAATGAAAGGAGTTTAATAGAAATGATCTCTTTAGTGGCATTATGGAAACTATAAATATTGGAGATATCTTGATGTGTTTACTATGTGTGACATGACCCTCACCATTGAATGTGGGCACACTCTTTGTAGCATTAGGGAGAATGCCATCATATGCATCAAGATTGATTAGATTCTTAGTGTTAAACGCTAGGAAGCCATGTTGACTATCCATGATGGATTATATTTCTTCAATTTCTTCACTTTTTTTCTATAAAAATAATCTTGGTTTTCAAAGGGAATATTAGGCTAAGGGTATTGAAATTCAAGAGGAAGTCCAGGCTAAATAAGTGGATTGATGGGATTGAGCACTCTATTAAAAGATAACTTAATAAGGACCATGAAGTATGAGATAAAATATATGAAAAAATAAAATGGTATACAACCATATTTTAACTTTAATGGAGTCACAAAAATTTTAGTAGCACACCAATTAATAGTTAATGTTGTCAATACCAACATTCACCTTGATAAGTTATCTTTAGAACAATGCGTCCCACTAGGTGTGTCAAAACTATTGTCACTAAATATTTCACCCTAGAGTAAATAATTAAAGACTAATCTAATATTTTGGATACATTAGAATACTTATAGGTATGCAGGTTTACCTATAGGAGAAGTAGACCTCTAGTTTTAAGGGCTAGCTCTTTGAATTTGTCTTGAAGTGCTTATCACATATACTACTGATTGCTTGTGGGAAAAGGGATAGAGGTGTGCATAAAATAAAAATAATATAAGGTGGTTATAAACCATGAATATATCTAATTTGATATCATACTTCCTTCAGTAAGAACAAGATCCACAAATTAGCCTCAAAATCTTAAGATGTTCTAACATCAGTGTTTTCATATATAGGTGATATGAATGAGATCACTTAAGATAATTATACCAGGGATTATATTTATGGATCCAAGGAAAATTATAAACTTTAAGGAATACTAACACACTAGATACACAATATATGAACTATTATAATGAAAACATCTTTCACAAGACATGAAAGGATAAGGAAAAGTAAGGATATGATCACTAGACTTAACAATTCATCACTTTTCACATGTAAAAAACGTGTTTATGAACTAAAACCCAAATTTATTTCATTATTTTAAGGTAAATTATGACATAAAACTAATATATATTTGCCATAACATGTGTGGTATTAGTCTACAAGAGCCAAAATGGCTAGTACTTATAGAATTTGAGAGAATGGAGAAAATAATGAAGTCCAAGAGTCACTAAGCCACTTGTCAAGATGATAAAAGGAGTTAAATTTAAAGGAGAAAGGAATATGGGATAGAACATGAAATTTATACTTTGAAAAATGTCCCTCAAAGCATAAGACACTTCAATTACTTACTCAAAAACTTACCTTCATCATTTGGCATTCTTTGAATGCTCTAAAATAGACTAGGGATATATGATATGATTTAATAGTGAATGAGGGTGATAAATAATACTCAAAATGAATTATTTGTGTCCCTAGTCACTAACATTCTTTTGGAGATGAGTTATCACTCCCTGTAGTCACAACTACCCCTCTTTCACTCATTTCTCACACTTGGCACCAAATTTGCCTTAAATTTTCCTATCCAATCCATACAATGGATTATAGGACACTTTTAAATTGTCCTCATGTCTTTATGTTCATTAGGTATAACTTAAAAGGACTCTCACTTAGATTTTTCACCTTCCCACTTGGCAATCATTTCATTTTCACTATGTTAGTCTAGACTTTCTAAGATTAAGGTGTTGGTAGAGGCATGTGTGAGCTTAGATAAATGATGATATAGATACTAATATTAATTATAGGTCCCAATCTCTATCCCAAAATTATTTTAATCTTTTGAAACCTTTTCTTACCTGTACAACACATAAGACTATTAATATAATATATTTTATACCTTATTCATACAAGTAGGGTACACCTAAGTATGATGGAAAGGATCTCTAGGGAGGCTTATTAAATATCAAATTAATTTCCCATTAAAAATAACCCTCTTATATGATTATCCTTCTTCATCTTCCTATTCAGGTCTTTAGTAAGGGTATTAGAGGGTTTAAATTAGTTTTTACCCTTAAGTTGTGTTCATAAAGTTTTGATATTAAAATCATTAAATTATTACACTAGAACATTTTTAATGACCCTATTAAACACCTCATAGTTCCTTGAGTTCCAATTCTAAGCCTCAATGCTATTTTGATCTTTCAAACTTGCCTTCTTGCTGTTCTCCTTCACATTTTTCATACCCAATTTGCCTCTTAGGTCAATAAATGGATTTCTTATGTCTACCTCTACAAACCAAAGCTTGAACACACCTAATATACACTTATGATTATGTTACAATGTTTTATAATCATCATATAGTTTTTAAAGTGATGTTGGACCTCTTTAGGTGATCTGGCTTAGTCAAGACCTAATAGGTCAATTTACATACTTGTGAATTTAAACTATTCTATTTGGTCTCAAACACCTGTGAGACTTTTATCATGATTATTAATGTATAATATAACTATCTACATATTTTTTTAAGGTATCATAAACCTCTATCCCACCTTTTCATCAAGTTTCCTCTAAACCTATATGTTTTTATTTCCATGGGGGTGCCTTCTATCTAAGATAAAATAAAGGGCATCTCCCCTATTACCCCATATAAGAGATGGTGTGAGGGGATTATAAAAGTGGTGGGGACACTTTGTTAAAAATTTTAGAGCTTGGTCACATCATTATCACCTCCAAATTTATTAAAACCTAAGATAAACTTGTAAGAAACATTAATTATGCTAGATTCTAAGTATGGACTATATGTTGCATGAAAATCCACTCCATGATTTGTTTCCACTATATGAGAATCTTATGAAGTGTTAAATTTTAATATGAGGTTAATAAAAACATGGTTATCATCCATGTTTTTCCCAAATCCTTTCTTGCATACTTTGTCTTGACTGATCTAGACTACAAGTTGACTGTGATTATGTTTTTTACTACAAAACACCATACTTGTAGTTGAACCTTTATATATTAGAGCTTGATTTATTGCCACAAGACCTTATTGACATAATCTAGGTTCATATAATGGCTTCAATTTCTCACACCATGATTTAGGTTAGGTCAACCTTAAGATTAGTTTGGCCCATAGACCATTGTCATGCCATAATCAACTATAATTGACTCTTTTAGAACAAAATGATGTCTATGTAGGTGTGTTTCAACCCTTAAACTCTATGCTAAACCTAATAGGATTAATTTGATTTAATATAACCAAATATTAATTGAAATGGTTTTATTTTTCATACTTCACCACTAAAGTTCATGTATGAACTTAAAAATAGGTACCTATAGTCAACTTTAGGTAAGCCTTTTGGAGGGAGAGTCATGCATGTAGATGGTAGTACAGATCAAGGTCTTGTAACCCAACCTCTCTCTAGGTCCCTTAAATTAGTAGTGTCTTCTTACCCTAATGAGATCATTTTCCATGGATTTATGTTTTTGCACTACCACCTTGGAGTGTAAAGTTGTTTGAGGTTTAAACTTGTAGAAAACACTAAAAATTTATAGTGAAGAATTGTGTGACTTTTAAGCCATCTAGCATGAAACCCTATTAGCTAAATTACTTAATTTATTTTAAAATTTATACCCCTATATTAAGGGTATAATATTGGACCATTCAATATCAACTAGGATTCTTGTTTCCTCATCATATGGCAGCCTCAAAATTGGCTAGGGTTATGTTTTGGGGTTTTTAGGGAAACAAACCCTTGAAATCATATTTCTCCATTTGAAGTGGCTTCTCAAGTATACATACTCTCCAATGACCTCAATAATATTTATTATGTTATTTATAAAATTATAAGAACTAAATTAATGTCTCAAACATGTTCACACACCTTTAAGAAATAATTTCAAATCTCTATGGGGGCCACCTAGAGGTGGACATCTTAGTTGTAGACAAGGTAGTTAAGTTGAGATGGTCAATGTGCATGGTGTATGGGAATATATTTATATCTAGTCTCTCTCAACATATTAAAATGGACCCTTATAGCCTTAAAATGATCTAAATGAGATCAAGTGTTGTTATTCCAACATGGTTGACTTCTTATAGGTGTTCATTCATGGTGTATGCCTATGTGAATGACTGAATTGACCATAATAGTCCACAATTTGTCATTTTAAGGGTCTTTGGTTGATTTTTCATGATTCTAAGAAGGTGTTCAAACTTTTTAAAAACTTCATTACACTTCCATGACCATACTTGATCCATAAACTCTACACTATTATCATGTACAACACATTTTATCTACATATACTTTTGTCAAAATGTTCAATTTCTAAAAACACGCAAAGGAATTGCAACAGTGTTTTCCCTTTAAAAAATATGTTTATCTCAAAACCTAAAATGCTCAATTCTCTAGTAAGTTTTCATATTTAGCTAGTTATGCATTCAATAGTGATGAATAAATAGGATTAATCAAAATCTATAAAAATAATGCATAAATTGAATCAACTCATGATAATAATGTAATAATTGAGTTCGTAAATGCCTACATCTTTGGGTTCACTTATAGCATGAATCGATCAATTTCCCTGAAAATTGAGTACATGTCTAACCCTCATAATTGTCAAATAGATACTCTAAGACTGCATACAATTTGGTAAGAGACCTTTAGAAAGTCATAGAACCCATTGAAAAACCTTCCACCTTACTACTGTAAATGTAATCTCACATTCCATTGAATTCATCTCAGAGTCCAAGACATTTCCCTAGTTTACTCCAAAGTTTGAAAAGCTCTCTAAGTCCTTCAAAACTTAGGATATATGCAGACTAGTCTCTATATTGTCCATTACACAATATACAAATCTTCACTTTAAAGAATTGAAAATTACATCAAATGACCTCAAATATAGACACTTAGCATATGGCTAGAAACATCTCTAGTTTTGACTCTTTGGCTCTTGAGCTCTGGCTCTTCATCTTTTTAACTCTAGCTCTCAGCTCTAGCTCTGGCTCTCAACTTTGATAAGATTTGTGAAACTTTTTGAATGAATTCAAAAACACCTCTGACCCATTTATAGACTTTTTATGGGTCCATTTTTTTTATTGGGATGATTATCCACAATCTATTTTAATAAATTTTATAATTATCCCATGCCTTTTTTTTTATGGGATTTTAAATTATTCATTACATTTAAAAATATAGGCTGATAATTAATCCCCAATTTATAATGGTTTATGTTTATCCCCATTTTCTAAGGTATAATTTACAAATATTAATGACATGGGTTGAGACATAATTCCATGTCACTTTATTTCCAGGTCATTGAGTTTGACCATAAATTTGATTGGTCATAACATGACATATAGACTCCATTTTTTGAATCATAAAATGTGATAGAAATATCTTAATGAGATATACATCATATAACTAGATTAAAAATGTTACATGATGGTCAATTCTTTAGTTGACCATCGTTGACTACCTATTGACCTATTTTGACTAAAACTTTGACCATCTATACAAGGAGCCAATGAGCTCCATTTTTGAAGTTTTATATACCATATAAAATCTCTTGATGATTTTTTTTGAATTTACCTCTAGATCAATCCTGCCCACTAAGAGCTTTTATTCTACTAAAATTTGGTACCTAACTGAAATGTTAGTTAATTTTGAAGATACTTCGATAAGTCTTATTGATCTACTCAAGTTTTGAAACTGCACCTACAACACTTGGAACAATCAACTGATCACATATTCTATAATCCTTCTAGTAATGTACAACCATCAATAGCCTCTACATAGATAAGCCTAGTGATCTCCTCTACTGCACAACTATAAAAATCCTCTACACAAATCTAAGATCCTAAATTTAGTCTACTGCACAACCTTAATGAGCCTCTACATAGATATGATATTATGTATGTGTATCCATATCTATAGCCATCTAAGGGCCTCTACACAAAAATACACATGGATAATAGCATGTACATCAATGTCCTCATCTACTAATGATACTTTGTAACATATAAAAGTATAAAAACTAGATCATAACATATGGAAAAATATGATTCATAACTCAAACTATAAAGGCCTAAAACAAAGGAATGAGTTACATTATATATTTAAACCACCAATAAATATCACATATTTCAACTATCTACCCACTATCACATCTTGTAAATGGTTAACTACCAAATACTGTAACAATCATAATGCAACTACAAGACAAGTTTGTTAATGTAAATAAAATGCATTAATTATTGTGACCATGCTGTAATATACTATCTATACATGGGTCTTAAAATTATAAATAACTATGGAAATAACCAATAGTGTATAATGTTTATTATTTTAAACATTACCTAATAGGGTCTTATAAATGCATCCAATCACACACATAAATGCATCCCAAAATAGCAGTTATTCTAAAAAAAGTACTATAGGAAAGCTAAATCCTACCCAATAACTTGTGAAACTATTATAAAATATCTCAAGCTAATCTATGGGTTAAATTCGTTATCAATTCAATAGTAAAATCATAAACCTAGCACTGGAAATTCCAAAAATAAATCTTTTCAAAACACAAGTGTGAGAATTAAAAACTTCGCATGATGAACCTGTCTCTAAGTGTTCACGCAATAGTAGTTCTAAAATACATATATGAAAGCATGGGTAAATTTCCTTTGTCAACATAAAATAAGGATCCTAAAATTCCTATGCAATATAAATGCATTATCAATCTACTAATCATGACAACATGAAATTAAGAAACTATTTTCTAGCCTTTTTTATCAGATTTTCTTATTTAGGGTGTTTAATTTATTTAGTGGATTTATTGAAATCTACATAGGTTGATTAAATAAAAACTTCATTAGTTACCTAATCAATAGGTTTATAAACCATCTTCTTCTTACCATTACCAAGATGGTGGGATAGTTGAAGTTTCCAACACTTCTCAACACAATGTCCACTCAAGTGACAATGAGTGCAAACATCTCTCTTCTTAGGTGACGTCACCTATTTCCATTTCTCACTTTGCCAGTATGAGAATGGTTTTTAGCACCTACAAGCTACTTTAATAAATCTTATCTTTTCCAAAAATATGTGTCACAATGGTTATTTAATCCATAAAATGTACAAGGAAAAGAGTGCAACATTTTTTGAATATTGAAACCAAATTTATTAAAAGGTACAAGTGAATCAAAAGTCTTAGACTTCACATTTTTATTGGTGATTTTTCTATTGTAAGAATAAGGAGGTGGAATATCAATAATTCTTTTACCTCATTTCTTACAGCACTCATTATTACTTTATAGGGAGGAATTTTTCTCTGCTAGTGGCCTTAAATCTTCACTGTTAGAAGTTTATCCTCTTTTAGTAATGGAGGAATTTTTTCAAATATCCACTTTCTCAATAGCATAACCTAATCTTTCTTGGTGATATATATGCTCTACCTATATTAGGTTAGCAATTCCTTGAACATTTTTACCAAGGCCCCTTCCATCAAATCCCATTTTCAATAATATTTTAGATGCAATACCCTTATTGTGTTTTTCAAAACTACCAAAAATAACATCAAAAACATCTAAAATTGAAGGAATAATAGTACTACATGATGAAAAACTTATAATGCAATCATCTATCACTTTACCTACATCTATAGTGGAAGGAAATTGGTGAATATTGTACCTCTCTTCACTCTAAATTTGTATCAAGAGATCATCCTTGGCTTGTAACTTAGATTTCAAATGAGCAATTTCCTCATCTAAGGAGTACAACCAAGCTCTTAGGAAAGCATTCTCTTCCTAGATCTGTTGGTTAATCACTTAAAGATCATCAAACCTTTCTCTTTTCATGTCTTTACTCATGGATTCCCATTTCCTAAAAATATCCTAATTCCACAAACTACACACTACAAATGGAATGTTAATAAGGCTAAAAGTCTAAATTAATATTAGAAACCAAATTGAAAATAACTGATATCAATCCACATAATTAGATGATAACCCAGCATACTAATTACTCTGATACTAAACTTGATCCATAAACTCTAAATTGTTATCATGCACACAAAAATTTATATATAGATAATTTTGTCAAAATGTTCAATTTCCAAAAATACTCAAAGGAATTGCAATAATGTTTGAGCTTTAAAAAATGTGTTTATCTCAAAACTTGAAGTGCTCAATTCTCTGTTAAGTTTTGATATTTATCTAGTTATGCATTTAATAGTGACTAATAAATAAGATTAATTAAAAAATAATAAAAATAATGGACAAATATAATCAACTCATGATAGTTACGTGATAATGGAGTTCGACAATGCTTGTCTTTGAGTTCGCTTATAGTATGAACCAATCCATTTCCCTAAAAAGTGAGTACATGGCCAACCCTCACAATTATCAAATGGATAATCTAAGACTATATTCAATTCATTAATAGACATTTATAAATTTTTATAACCCATGGATAGACCTTCCACCTTACTCTTATCAATACAATCTCATAATCTATTGAATTCATTTCAGAGTCTAGGACATTTCTTTAGTTTACTCTAAAGTCTGGAAAGCTCTCTAAGTCCTTCAAAACTTAGGATCTGTGTAGACTGGTATCTATATTGGCCATTACACAATCTACAAAGCTTCACTTTGAGGCATTAAAAATGGCATCAACTGACCTTAAATCTTGACATTCAACATATGGATGGAATCATCTCTAGCTCTAGCTCTTTGTCTCTCAGCTCTTAGCTCTTTAGTTCTTTGACTCTTTAGCTCTGGCTCTCAGCTCTAGCTCTATCTCTTAGCTCTAATGAGAGATATAAAAATTGATAAATGAATTTAAATTCACCTCTAGCCCTTTTATATACTTGTTATGGGTCCACTTTTTTTGATTGGGATGATTATCAACAATATCTTTTAATAAATTTTGTAATTATCCTATACCCAATTTTTATGGGATTTTAAATTATTCATTACATTTAAAAGTATGGGCTGATAATTATTCCCCAATTTACAATGGTTTATGTTTATCCCCATTTACTAAGGTGGAATTTACAAATATTAATTACTTGGGTCAAGCCATATTGCCATGTCACTTTATTACCACATCATTAGGTTTGACCTTTTACTTTGACTGGTCATAACTTACACATACAGACTCCATTTTTAAAATCATAAAATGTGCCAAAAATATCATAATGATATATACACCATGGAATTGGATTCAAAATGTTACATGATGGTAATTTTTTTAGCTGACTAGCTTTGCTTTCCTATTGACCCATTTTGACCAAATCTTTGACTAGTTATACAAGGAGCATATGAGTTCTATTTCTAAAGTTCCAAATCCCATCAAAACTATCTTGAAGGGATATTTATAATGGTGTAGGATTTAGTCTAATATGGGACATTTTTTTGAATTGACCTCTATATTAATACTTAGAGCTCAAAACACCTCATTTAACTGATTATGTATGATAATCATGCAAGACATTGATTGTGTTGGTCCTTCTTGACTGAAACTCCATGGATGATAGTTGTGAGACTAATATTAGAAGTATAGGGAGTTAATAATACTTTATATAAAAAAACACAACACCTCACATTGGTTTGAAACCATTACAGAGAAAGAAACATTTTGAAAATGGTGAAACTTGACTACAAGTCCACTTGGTGATATCGACCTACAATTTGAACTATTTAGCTCATAAAATCAACTAAAAACATGAAAAACAAGATGGAAAACATGAAATTAATAATTAGACATGTTGTATAATCAATTTCACCAATTGGATTGTATGGACAACCTCAAACAAAAGTAAAATATGCAAGGTGTGGGGATTAGGAAGCAAACAAGATAGTTAACTTATTAAGAATGGTTCATAAAGCATAGGAAACCATTATTCCAAATCCTAACATTAAAATGAATTATACCAATTTTACTATCCACCACCAAGATAATTTGACCTAAAAACTCTCCTACTAGCCATACCATCAAGAGACCTATTGACCAATTTTGTATGCCTAGTGGAGCAATGTAAATCATAATAGTTTTGGTACATTTTTGACACTTTAAAATATTATCAATCATTTAAATGAATTTATCAAAGTTTAAAATCCATTCCATAAGATTTTCCCACATGTCACTCTCTTTTATAGGTCGTACAACTACCAAAACCTCATTTTTTGCACTTGTTTTATTTATTTCATTTAGGAACCTACAATTTTTAGGTAGGATTGACATTATTAACAAGTAATATGACATATTGAACATTTAAATAGGGGTTTTAACACTTTTACACTGGGTAAAACTATACCACCTTTATTTATGACCCAATTATGACTCTTAAATGACATATAATGACTTAGGAAAGAATTTAACTATGACCAAGGTTAATGACATACCAAATGACATCAAAATAACCATGACACACCCTATAACATTCTAATAGACCCCTATATCAAATTTTTAACTATAGTGGGTTGACCTATTTCTATTTTTGGTCAAAATAATCAATAAGGCCCACTTAGAGGGGTGATGAAATAATCTAGAGAACCAAGAGTATTGTCACTATTCAGAGATGCTAAGTTATATGATTGAAACCCTAATGTATCCTTAACATGATCTCCTAGAATATATTTTAGTGACACAACCATACCATTGAATTCACTTTCTTTTCTAGGGAAAGAACTTAGGAAAATAGGGGAGCTATCTTATCGAAGGTGACAACTATTGAGGGGGATAGAGTGCCAAGAGAATTAAGGAAGATTTATTTTCCATGAAGAGAGCCATAAATTTTTGTCATATTTTCAAAGGATTGGTTATTATTTATTAATTTTATATGAATATAAATGGTACTTAAATATTTATAAGATATTTCATCTTTCCTTACATTAGATCAAACATCATCCTATTACACTACTACTTATTAGACTTGATTTTTTGACATCGATAGTAATACATATTATCATTACCATAGATGCAATGAAAAATCTACCAATATATGTTTCAATCTCAAACAAAACATTAAATATATTATCAATAATAATTTCATTGGGATAAGTATTTCTATAAAGGAAACAAAAATATAAGAGAATGAAAATACTCAATTGAATATTTTTAATGAGCCACTCCCAAACCATGTATTTAACCATTTTTGGACAGATTTTAGGGGAAGAGAATAGACTAATCAAATAAATGGCTAAGATATTTTAAAATTAGGATAATTAAATGATTTAAATTACTAATATTTTGATACAATGTTGACTTATTGAAGTATGCTAAATATAGGAAGTATAATGCCAACAATAATTTGAATGTAGAAACACAAAGAAGAAAAAATACTTATCTTATGTAATGAATTGAGGTGGATAAATAAAATTAATGAGAATACATGATGATGATCCATAATGATTTTTATATTTTGAATATTTACTTTATGTTAACTAGTGCACTATCATAAGAATGTGGACATTATTGTTGATGTTTTTTTTCTAGTTTTTACACTTCTCTTTGGTATATAATACATGTCATTTTATGAAATGACCAAATTCACCTATTGAGATTCATTTTGACCTTACATATTATAAACTCATATTACATTCTAGGTTCTCAATATTAGTCTTTTGCTCAAAACCCTATGTCCTATCAATTGGACATGTCACCTTGAAAAATGGAGGTTAATGAGTTCAATTGAATTCAATATTACCTAAAATACCCCTCTATCAATTATTGTTTCTTACATATCCATATACTCTAAAGAGGGCCTTATACTGATGTAGTTCTCCCCTTATGTGGGCTTGCATGTGAATAATTATTCAATGTGATATATGAAAGATTTTAACTTGAAACATAATTCTCATGGGATACTCTTTTAATGATGCATAATTGTAAGATTACTTATCCTATGATTTATTTATAAATAGGAAAAAATAAGGAAGTATAACTCAATTATACAAATGATTAAGTGAGCTTGATAGGTGTTTTTACTTGATATTTATTGATTGATAGTGAGTGGAATTTGATTTGTATTTATACAATTTTTTTGAAATGTTCTCATGAGAGGTTTAATTAAGACAAATCAACCAACCTATACATGTAATGTTTTTTTACAAATTTTACCATTTGTAAGTCTTAAACATTAGGGTCAAATATGAGACACTAGTGTTGGTATTAGTGTCCTAGTCTAGATGGTAGTGTCAAAGAGGATATAATGTTTTTGAATATATATAACTATTAGAGAAGGATATAAATCAAATTTTAAGTATATTTTGGGCTAAGAGTGATCTAGGTAATCAAAATATTAGGATTAAACTATAGGATAAGAATTTAAACATAATGAGATGGCAAACATGATCTTTTTGGTAATAGGAAGGTCATGAATTAAAGGGTTGATCTATGAGTGATATTTTTCAAGTTTACAAGTATAGTTTATCATATATAATCATATTTTATTATCTACATTTCACCCCTCCCCCTTCAATATAGTAATGTATACGAATGAAATTATTAGTTTAAAGGAAATAAATGACATCATAGTGTGTAAAACACACCCTGATATTTTTGAGCCCTATTTGAATTTTTTGTTTAGGTATTAACTACAACCAAGAGCATATTAATTTTAATTAATGTATATAATCTAAAAATTGAATAATTAAAATACTTGAAAGGAAAGAAAGCAAGGAAGGAGTAATCCTATGTGTTAATGAAATCATGTTTCTCCTTTGTAGTTTAAATTGGTAATGATGATTCTTTGTTAAAGCATTAAAGACAGAGGTTCACAACTAAATCTTGGAGATATGTAGATGAGAATTAGAGGGTGATCATGCCCCCAATTTTTTGTAAGGGTGAATTTTGATAACACCATCAAGATCACTAAATCTTAATCACACAACTTAAGTACATACATAATGTAGCCAATATTCCACAAAATTACTGGTGTAATGATCTCAATATATACAATGGAAGTAGTTTAAGTTCATCAAGGGAATAAAGTTTCAACCATACTAATAAATGGAGGAAATGGATACAAACATATAAATCTCAATAAATTCCTCTTGGTATGGTCAGTGCATAAATGTGTATATAATTTGAATATGTATCTATGATTTGGTGCATTTTCATGAATATGTACCTATATTGTGTCTCAAGTTGAATTATTTGTAAAAATGTAACATATGCTCTATAAAATATGTATAGTATCTATAAAAATATAAAAACTTCTATCCTAAATCTATTAAATTGGTGCCAAATGCATAAGATTTTGACTGAAGTTTATATGTGAATCATTTAAACTATATCATATTATTACAATTATGTGTCTAAAATCATGTCTCTATAACAATCCCCCTCTTTTGAGGTGAGTTAAATGAAATATATAATCACCTTATCTCAAAATGATAAGATAACCATTTTATATCTATATTGATCATGTAGTAAATAAGCATATATTGGTATCACGTCTAAGTAAATGGATCAAGGAATCTCATAGTATCCGATCAAAATAAGCTTTAAGATGCATGATATGGATCATGTAAATGTATATAAGTAACAATAAAAATCTCAAAAAATAATCAACCACACACACAATATCAGTCAGTGTAATGCAAATGGGGTCTAAGGAGACCACAAACAAGGGGACTATTCAAATGTTTCACACTTAAAGGAAAGAACATTTCAAATGTATGCATACCAAATAAAAACAATTAGGAGCACAATGGAAAAAAAACAAGGGACTTGATTAATGTTGAAAAATCAAGAAACAATATAAAATAATCATTACACTCAAGTAATACATGTGAGAATATTAATAGGTCAAATATAACTAACACAATCATATAATACAAGATCCTGCATACAGGTGTTAGACAATATTCTTGTAGCATAGAATATCTAACACACTATGTAAGATGTAAGCATGAGTATGGACATGTGTAAGAATTAATATATAATATCAGCATGATAATTTAAAGTGATCATGAAATAATAACACTTATATCAATCATGATCAATAAAATAAATTCCCCCAACTTAGTGAGTCACACAAATAGAGAAAATGTCCAACATCTTAAGGCTCATATATTATGTATCTTTTTATGCCTATATAAAACTAAATTACATGTGAAACATGTCTATATAGAAATGAAATGATATGTTATCTAAAAACATAAAGTAGACAACATTTGAAAAAGCTAGTAAACATGTAAATGCTAATTATTTTTGTATTTTTATTTTATTTGAATGTTTTGTATTTTCCTGATTATTTGATTTTTTTTAATTTTTTTGATATTTTATGATTAGTAAAGGGGATAAATATAATGTAAGAGTGATACTATAAGCCAAATATCTCATCAAGGGGATGCCTCTATAAGGGCCTTGTATCATATGTGTCATATTCATATTCGAAGTAATAAATATCATTAGGATCATACAAATCATCATCTAAATTTAATGGAATGACAACCTTATCTTATTTTGTATCTAGATATGAATAATGAATTTACCCATACGGTGGTGTTGATCCTTTTTATTTCTCTTTTTAAATGTGTTATGTGTCATTTTCCTTGATTGATATGCCATTACTTATATATATTTAAATACTAGATAAAGATATGATTTCTTTCTATTTATGTTATTATAAAAATGTTCCTTCTTTGGAAAGTGATGTAACCTTGCCTTCATGATAAAATTATATTCAATCTTTGTTTCTATCAATCATTTCACCTATTGAGTGTAACCATGAATTTTCAAGCACAACATTACATGCAATTGGAATATAAATAAAATGAAAATGAAGATAACATTATTTTAAAGAAAATTAAACTCAACTAAATGGATCCCACACTTATGATTTCATTAGTTTTATCTAGTTATGGATATTTATTTCTAAAAGAGATAAGAAATGACATAACATAAAAAATTGTATCTTGATAGTCTATAACCTTGATATCTATGAATTTATTTCCATTTTTATGAACAATGATAGTGAAAGGGTTGTGAAATGAATAAAGGATTATAATTACCCATTTTAAAACCAAATTTGAAACATTATAATTTGTAAGCATCTATTTTTTTACCTCTTTTGTTATAAATCCTACTTTAAGCATGTTTGTTTTCTTATCTTGAGTTTTATTATAAACCATATGTTCTTTCTCATTTTGTAACATTTCCTTTATAATGCATTGCTTTATTAATTATTGATTTTAATCTTGCGTCTTTTGTAAATTTTTTTTTCATCTAGATATTTTTGTAACATTGCTTACTCTAGATTTTCACTTTCAATCCTTTCTTTATCTATTTTTTTCAATCGCAATTTTTTGTTCTCTTATTTATATTTTTGTACCCATGCTTTTTATTTTTGCACTTTTTATTTAGGATATTCACTCATGATGTGAGTGAGTTTATTAATTGTTGTATCTACTATAGGATCACCAATATTAATTGTATTTTATTATTAATATCCAAATACCAATTTGTATGATGCCCATGCATTATATGACATGAATACTAATATTTGTATCTTCTTAGAGGATGTAGAAGAGGTAGTTTTATCAAATTATTCTAAGAATCTCACTTGAACTCTAATAATAGTTTGTATAATTTTTTAATCACTTGTTATATATGTATTTGGTTGTAGCTTCCCATTTGGGTATGAAGTTATTTTAGGAATAAAATTACTAGATGAAGATGAAAACAAATGATTAAAATATCATATTTTTAATTCTTTGTGAATGTGATGTAATTTTCCCATGATGTGATATTTTAAACAAAATTTTTATTTTTATTTTATAACTCTTCTATTTATCTTGGGATATTAATGATTTTATCTTTAAGGGATTTATGAGCACAAACCCTAAGTACTTTATATTGAATATTTATACTCAAAACATATAGAGGAAGGGCAAGTTTGTTACTTTATTTTGGCATTATAGTATGGGTTTCCTTACCCTTTGAAGTAGTGATAAAATGGACCTTGTTAAAGGGAAAATAGTTATCACCCTAATTAATGGTTATAAGGAGAAAGTGGATCATTTTTATCCATTTTAAACGTTTTAAATATTAATATAATAATAGGAAAAGAGAGAAATATAAACCCTAGTAAAAAATACAACATTATTAGGAAAATAAAAATGGAATAATTACAACAATTTGAAACCCTAGGAGGATGAAAATCCTTGAGAAAGATCAAAGGTTTGTATCCCCAAATGTTTAACCCTTTTTTTAGAGATTTATGGGGGAGAATAACCTAATTATACAAATGGATAATTTATTTTAAAAGAAGGAAAATTAAATAATTTATATTCACAATATTTTGATACAATGATGAATTCTGAAAATATCCTAAATATAAAAATTACAATGCCAACAATAATTTGAATGTAGCAACATGAATTAAAAAAATATTTATACTATGTACTAATGCATAGGTGGATATGATAGATGAATTAGAATAAATTATGATACTTTTTAGTGATTCATCAAATTTTGAATATTTGATTTCTATTAGACTAGACACTACCATCAAGATCTTAACACTACCATCCATGTCTTTGTCCTAGTTTTGATGCATCTATTTTGTAAAAAATATATATCCTTTCATGAAATGACAAAATTCACTTATTAAGGTTCACTATTGCCTTGCATATTGTTAACTTGGATCATGTGTAGAAATTTTAGATATAAGTATTTTTCTCAAAACCATTGGTCATCCAACATGGGAGTATCATATTTTAAAATGGGGGTTTGTGACCTTAAGTGAATTTGAACTAGCCTCAAATACCCTTTTGTTAGTTAACACTACCTACATATCCATATACTTGAAATAGAGCCTCAGGATAATGTAGTTCTCCACCTTATGTGGGTTTGTATGCGAAAAATTCTGTAATATGTTATATGTAAGTGTATGTAGTGATCTATCTTGTAACATGAAAAATAATTCTCAAGGGATAATATTTTAATGATTTAGAATTATAATAATATTTCTCTTATGAGTGATTTTGAAATAGGGAAGAATAAGGTACTAAAACTTAGTTGTGAAATAATAAAATGAGATTGACAAGTGTTTTTTCTTGATATTACTTGATTGATAGTGAATTACATTTGATTTTAATTTATACCACACATTTTGAAATTATATCATAGAAGGGTTAATTAAGATAAATAATCCAACCCATACATTTTGAAATATTTCAAAAAATTATTGTTTATAAGGATATTTGAGACACTTGTGTCGAGTTAGTGGCTTAGTTTAGATAGTACTGTATGGGAGGATATAGATTTGATGAAGATATATAAATATGAGAGTAGGATATAAATTAGGTTTTAAGTAGGCTATGGACTACATGTGATCTAGGTAATAAAAATATTAGGGTCATACTACATGATAATAATTTAGGCATAATGAGATGGTGAATGTGAGCCTTTTATAAATAAGAAGGTCATGAATAAAATGGTTGAGCCATGAGTGACATGTTTCAAGTGTATAATACTACTTTGTCATATATAAACCAATTTTAACATATCCTTAATTTTATTATATTAATTTAATTTATAGATTATTGGGGCGGGGGGGGGGGGGGGGTGGGAAAGGTGGGGAATGTAGATATTAAAATTTGGTCATGAATGTTTGATAATGTAAGTTTTGGCCTATATTTACCTTAATTGACTTATGTACTTGAATTGGTCTTATTTTTTAGGCTCACTCTATCTTATGTACTTATACAATCCCATCCCTTATAATTTGATATTCTACACCTATAAAAATAATCATAATTACTAAAACCCCTCTAAGCATCTGTATGGATATTTAAAATTATGAAGATTAAAAGCTACCTTTTTAAATTTAGAATCAACCTGCACAGGTTGAGATCACAAGTCGATCTCGACCTTTACAATTCAATCTTTCCCCTTTCCAAAAAAATATTATTTTTTTAAATTTAAACTCTTCCTTACACATTGGTCCATATTTTAAATAAAGGTAAATTGAGGTTTAACCCATTTGATTGCTATAAATGCACATCTAATCTATTTATTATATAACATAGAAATTTCACTATTTCAGCACACTTATACTATTACACATTGAGAAAATATTTCCTATTATTTCAAAATTCTATTCTATTCACTCTAAGTATTCCTTAACCAAGTCATGAGCCTATTCTATCTAATTTAATTTGTCAAGAATCGGTGTGAACATGTTGATGATTTCAAATAGTTTTATAAGTATTCATAGAATTTTTAGGAGGATGGGATGCATTAACAATAATTGAAGCTATGAAACATGAAAATTAAGTTCAAAATAAACTTGGTAAATGACTACATGAATGGATAAAGGTGTTAATACATTCCATAAGGAAAGTAATTTATCTGTAATGTTATGAGCACTCATGTATCCATTATGTACATTATAGGGTGATTATTTATTCCTAGCCCCATATTTGGCCTATTGAGATAGGGTTTGAATTATAACTTATTTAAATACACTCATGAATCTAGATATCTCATTATGGTTTTCCATAATATGTTTCCTAAAATGCACAATATTTATATCCTTATCTTGTTTCTCTATGTAATATTATTGATAATGATCAATTTCATGTGTATTATAATTAAAAAAATTATTCACACCCTTCTCATTAAAAGGCACATAATTATCATTTTTAATAGAAAAAATAATTTTTGTCTACAAATGCTAGCTACATTTATGTATTCCATTTTATTTTTCAAATAAGATCTAGAATCAAGCAAAAAAAATTTATTAAAATCTAATGGGTCATGATTACTCCTAGAAAAATTCCTAGATATATTCTTAGATATAATCAATTTTGGTGGTATAATAAGATAGAAAACATTAAACACACACCCACACACACCATGTAAATGTCTCAACATTTCAAAAATAATTAACTTAGGATTTGCAATAACATATAAAGAAGATAAGGCTAATAAATCTGAGGGGATTTTATGGACTAATCCATAAAAGTCAAGATTTGCCTAATAATGTCAGATCTACCATAATGAAGCAATATCTAATCCTAGAAGTATAACATACAAGTTAATATAATATCAAAAAAAATTAGTAGGATTAAATGTATTTCAATCAAATTATAAAACAAATATCCATAAACATTAAGAAAGGCCTATAAAATACAAAATATTAAATAAACCTTAATTAATTTTAAAAATCAATAATAATTAATGATAAAGAGGGTTTACGACTCTTGGATGATAGTTGCATGTGGTGGGAAGGAGAGCGACGGGATGGGAGAGGGTTCCAGTGGACTGTGCCAGTCCCAAAACAAGACTCCTCAGGGGAAGGAGCTATATTATGTTAGTGAACGCCCTAAGATTGCCAAGGTCAATGGATGCTTGTCGAGGAGCCTTGAAAGGCCTATTTTAGTGATTCAGCCTAAAACTGTCAGAGAGGACGTGGAATATTTGGCTGCCCACACCCTGATATGCAAGTTTTTGGGCATTTGAATCTCCCAGGTTGTGTTGGAAACATGGATGCACCGTACCTGGCTGGTGGAAGGAGATTTTGATGTCATGTTGGCTGGGAACAACTATTTTCTTGTAAATTTCTCCTCTGTCACTGACAGGAATCATATCTTCGAAGGAGGGCCCTACTTCTATGATCGGATTGGATTGTTTATTAAACCTTGGCATCTTGGTTTTAATTCTATGGAATACCTACCAACCTGCGTGCCTGTATGGGTCAAGCTCCCGAGACTCCCCCTGGAATTTTTGAGAGAAGACATTCTCTGGCAAATAGCAGCATTACTGGGATCACCAATGGCTATTGCACACCAATCTCTAGATAGAAAGCTCATTTCCTTTGCTCGTATTTGTGTAGAAATGGATTTGAATAACCCCCTTCTAGATACTATGGAAATCTGTCTGGGAGGCTCATCTTGGGTTTAACAAATTGATTATGAAGCCATCCCTTTTTGGTTTAGAATCTATCATGCTTATGGTCACCTGCACCATCAATGCCCCTGGGCTGTGAGATTCATTGGGATGGAGTCCAATGGAGGTAAAGAGGCTAGCCTTTTGGCCCAAAAGGGCTCTTCAAATCATGCCCCAAGCAATGCGCCAATTGGGAAATCTCAACCAAATCTAGTAATCCTGAATCAATGCCAGTCTGTTCTTAATAACCCTGATAATGAGGGTTTCACCCAAGCTTGGCGTCAGGTGAGGGGATGTGGACAAAAATGTAGGAACTAGGATCAGACTCAAGACTTGGGTTTTAATCACTTTAAAATCCTAGACTGCATGGCCATTGAGGATGGCATTCCTCTAGAGGAGTTGGGAGGACCTTCTGAGGGTGAAGAGAAGACCTCCCTCACTGTTGAGTCTTAGGACATGGTGATCCAACTAGATCGAGAGATTGAGACTGTACCAGAAGAGGGGGCTTTGGTAGTCCTCCCAACACAACAAGACAAGGATATTAGGTAGGCAGACTTGTTTAAGGACACAAAAACCTCCTAGAAAGAGAAGGGCCCATTGTTAGCTTTGGGCTTAGTGCAGAGACCATTCAGGAAAGTCTCCTTCACCAACCCTTCTAGAGCGGGATGCAAGAAAGATCATGAGAAAATCTAATGCACAGGTGACTTATTGGTGGAATCAAGGGCGGTCAAGACCCTGGATGTACACTTCACTCAATCCACCCAATGATTGTGTTGTCTTGGAATGTAAGGGGACTACATAGTATCCCCAGACAAAGAGTTATGTGTAAGTTGGTTGTCAAGAATTCACCGGATATTCTTTTCATTCAAGAGACCAAGCTCACTATGGATGCCATGCTCAGGTGTATGTCTATGTTTTGGAGCTGGGGGCAATGCCAGTGTGTGGGAGCCTTAGGAAGTGCTAGAGGATTGGCAATTTATTGGGATCTGGATAAGGTCACCCCTCTTCATTGGATGGTTAGTCTCTCAGCACTCTCTATGATTGTGTCATCCCTTGAGTCAGGTGAACTGATCTTGGTTACCAATGTGTATGCACCAAGAGATATTGCAGGGTAGATTAAGCTTTGGGACCATTTACGGTATGTACGGAGTTGTGCACCCTACCTACCTTGGATCATTGATGGAGATTTTAATGTAGTTCTTAGCTTGGAAGAGAAAAGGGGTAGACTGGTGCATCTAGATCCTTCAATCGAGCTACTTAGACTTAATATTGACCGGTTGCCCCTAGCTGATGTGAAGCCCATGAATGGGCTCTTCACCTGAAACAATAGAAGGTCAAGTAAGGATGTTATTTCTAAGCACTTAGATATATTTTTAGTGTCTTGTTTTTGGCTATCTAGTGCTTTCTCTCTAGCTTCCAAAATTCTGGATTGGAATGGGTCTAATCATTGGCCCATCAAGCTCACCACCTGCTTTATTGCTGAGCCCAAGCGGCCTCATTTTAAGTTCTAGCTTATGTGGCTTTAGGATCCTGCTCTCCATAACCTTATGACCCACTAGTGGAGGCAAGGGGGTCCTGCATATGGTATAGCCATGTTCTCTTTTGCTAAGAAGCTTCAGTTTGTGAAGCGAAAGCTATAGGATTAGAACATAAACAACTTTGGCAATCTCCATGTAATGAAGAAAAGGGCACAGGAAAGTTTGGATAGTGTGACCAGAAAAATTCAAGATTTTGGCTTGACAGAGGATCTTCATAAGGCTAAATTTGTGGCTTTGCAAGACCTATCAGAATGGGAATTACGGGAAGAGATCTTTTGGAAGCAGAAGTCACCTATTGACTGGCTCCAAGAGGGTGATAGGAACACAGCTTTCTTCCATAAGTCAGTTTAGGTGCACTGCAACAAGAATTATATAACTTCTTTTGTGACTCTGAATGGCACCCATATCACTTCCTCTCCTGTTATATCTGAGGAAGCTGTTCACTTTTATTTAGAGCTCCTTTTTGGCATACCACCTATAGCTAAACCAAAGGAGAATGAGATTCTGGATTACATTCCTTCTCTTATCATGCTAGAGATGAATGAAGCATTGCTGAAACTGATTGAGAAATCAAAAGTGGAAAATGTGGTCTTTAGCATGCACAGAGGAAAAGTGCATGGACCAGATGGTTTTCCAACTAATTTTTTTTAGGAATTCTAGAGTATCATCAGCCAGGACCTCGTGGATGTTATGCAGGAGTCCTTCCTTAATAAAGAAATGCTCAGAGCACTTAATGCTACTTTCTTGGTCCTGATCCCAAAAGAGAAGTAGGCTAATTGTTTGGATCATTTCAGGCCCATTGCATTCTGTAATATGATCTACAAAATTATTACCAAGCTCATTGAAGAAAGGCTCAAAGTCTAGCTTCTCATAATCATCTCTGAGGAACAGGAGGCTTTGTTGCGGGAAGGCAAATTTTGGTTGGAGTGGTGATTGCTTCAAAATTAATTCACTCAAAGCACATTTATCAAGAGAGGTCTATGTTCATTAAGCTGGATTTGGCCAAGGCCTATGATAGGGCTAATTGGATTTTTCTACAAAAAATCCTCATGGATTTTGGCTTTGGTCAAGACTAGATAAAATGGGTGTTTAGTTGTGTTACTATGCCCTCTTATTTGGTCCTCATTAATGGGGCACCCTCCAGATTGTTTGGGGCATCTAGAGGACTCTGTCAGGGAGATCTAATCTCCTCATACCTGTTCATTATCCTTGCTAAAGGGCTGGGCCATCTCATTAAATTTTGGGCCTCCCAACATGTGATTCAGGGATGGCATTGGGGGCAGGGGATTCCTAACTTGACTCACCTCCAATTTGTGGATGACACCATCCTAGCTGGGCAAGCCTAGATTCATGAAGTGTAGCCTTTCAGGAGCACATTGGACTCTTACCTTGCTACCTCTGGTTAGAGTGTAAATGACCATAAATCTTCCATTTTTTTCTTCAATACTCCAGAGGCTATTCAAAGATGGATTGCTGCTATATTTAGATTCCAGACATAGCCTCTCCCAGTTACTTACCTGGGGATTCCCATTATGGTTGGTAGGCAGTACAAGCTCTTCTAGCAGAATGTTCTGGACAAACTGAAGTAGAGAGTTAATCATTGGACCCACCATTGGCTTACGATGGTGGGGAGGGTGACCCTTTTGCAATCTGTTATATAGGCACTACCAACTTATCATAGTATGGTCCAGGCTGCCCCAATGTTCTTTCTTAAAGAATATAATGCTCTTTCTTGGCAATTTTTGTGGAGCGGCAATTTAAGGCATTCGAAATGGAGTCTTGTTAATTGGAGCACTTTTTGTCATCCAAAGAAGGATGGTGGTTTTGGGCTGAGATCTGCCATTCTTTTGATTTAGGCTCTCGTGGCTAAATTATATTGGTGTTGGTGTACCAGCCAATCCCACCTCTAGGCCTGAATCTTGTCTTTAAAATATTTCCTAGGGGTTAACCCTTTAGAGATTCCCAGAATGCCTATTGAGGGAAGAGGCTCTGTGGTGTGGACCACCCTCAAACTTGGAGCTTAGTTAGTGCAGCCCATTTTTTTTTGGATTTGTAGTAGGGGTTCTGAGGTGCTTTTTTGGGAAGACTCTTGGAATGGAGCTCCCCCCTCCTTGCCTCTCATCCCCATTTACAGTTACTGTGTGACACTTTTTTTGCTGCTAGTTGGGTCACAATGGAGCATTACAAGGAGGCTTATAACCTAGGGACTTTTATTGCTTATAAGTGGAAGAATGAGATGGATTGGTCGCTAGGAAGGATTGTGGAGAACCGTGTGGAGCTTTCTCAGATTCTTTCATCCCATGGCTATAGCTCCTTGAGGGAGAGTGATGGCCTGGCTTGGGGAGGTGACCCCAGTGGTTAGTACTCAGTCTCATCAGGTTATCAGGTGTTCTCTAAGATTTGTCTTGGGGATGTTGACTTCTTATGGGGGAAGAAAATTTGGAATGTTGCTGCTTGGCTGAAATGCAATTTCTTCCTCTGGACTCTCACCTACAACAAATGCTTGACTTGGGAGAATCTCTGTAAAAGAGGCTATCAGGGGCCTTCAATTTGTTTACTTTCTTGTAGCAGTCAAGAGAATGGGGCTCACCTTTTATTCCAGTGTTCCTTTGCTAAGAGCTTATGGCATCTTTGGTGGGAGGTCTGGAATTGCCCCTATTGGCATGTTTCCTCCCTGGCTAAATTTTGGCAGTGCCTAGGTCGACCCCCTGCCAAGGTGCCTATTCTATAGACTATGTGGGCCATTGGACCTAATTTTATTCTTTGGAACATCTAGATTAAACGCAATAGAAGGATGTTCTAAGCTTCCTTTTCTAGCCTCAAGGAAGTCTGGGCAAAAGTTTGAAATGCTATTGTGGAAACCATTTAGGCCAATTGTGATCAGGCGGCAGCTCAGAACCCAGTTGTGGCCATTATTTTCTAGTGCTTATCCCCTATTCTGCCAGTAGCCACATCCACTCCTTCTACCAGTGGGCCACATTTAGGAATAGACTATGGGCTCCTCCTATATGCCGTTTGGGGTGCTAGACTCCTCCTCTGGATGGGTGCATTAAAATCAATGTTGACGGATCTCTAAGGGCAACCCAGGGGATGCTAGAATTGGTAGCTTAGGTAGGGACAGTAGAGGCTTAGTTTGTTTTCTGTTCTCCATTTATAAGGGCCACCACACCAACAATTTGATGGAGGCCTTGACAGTTCTGGAAGTGACTCAAATTTGTTGTACTTAGGGCTTTTTTAGTATTACCTATGAATCTGATTCACAAGTGATTATAAACTTGGTGAATAATGGTAATTTAGACAATGTTGATTGGTAGCTTGCTATGGTGATTAAATAGATTCATCAGATTAGTGGTTCCTTTGTTTCTATTTCCTTTAAGCACATTCCTTGTGAGTGGAATGGTGTGGCTGATGGCTTAGCTAAATGGGGCTCAAAAAATGGGCCAAACTAGTGTATTCTGGAGTAGACTATGCTTCCTGATGGTCTTGCCCTTACCCTGGCTCAACTTCTTGAGCAGGATATGGGATTGTAATTTTCCTATTTTCGATTTCTTTCAATATATTTTTACCCCTTTAGTTGCAAATGATAAAGAGGGTTTATGAGAGTATTTTGGTATTTAGATGATCTATAAATATTAACTAGAATCTAATAATGATAAACATATGAAAAAATAAGATAAAGCCAATCCATAAAATTTGGTGTGAAATAATAACTCTCCATTTAAAATCACCAAAATCATAGACAATATATATATGGGAAGTGTAGACACATCAATTAAATCATTAAGTGCTTGATAATGTTTATTTTTGACATCCTTAACTTGGTATATTCTCCATTTTGATAACTCACAATATATAAGAAATCCTAAACTATTTGGTAAACACTATAAATGTCGTACATATATCCTTATTATAGAAAATTTTATCTCTATTCAAGCTACAAACACATATCATAATTCTTACAATAGTTTTTGTCTTTTCAGGACAAGACCATACTAAGTTAAATAGGGCCATACTATGGCCTTATCCCTTATGCTCCAATGATCAATTTTTCAAATTGAGATGTTTCAAAATAAAATTTTCATGCATTTTTTGAAGTGTGTCATTTAAAATATTATAACTATTCCCCTATAAAATAACATCAATGCATTCACATGAACCCCCCCTAAAATCTAACTTCAAATTTCTAAGCAATAATAAAAACAGTACTATTTATTTGAATTCCAATTTTTTTGGCTTCTAAAAGTCATAGATCAAGTCTAAATATTTTTATTGCAGGTTAATGGCATACATTGTCAAATATTGCAATCAATCTCATAGTTATAGTCATATAGATTCAAAATCATGGATAACACCATCACCCTATAAGGGAAAACTAAATTAGCATGAGGTCCATTTGGGATATGTAAACAACACTCAAATTAAATGAGATTGTTTAAGGATAGATCAACTATTTAACTTGGCCATTGCACCCATTTGTGTTTGATTTCTATCTTGATTATTGTGTAGGAAAAATAATTTATATTTTATATATCTTTTACACATCTATTCAACTCATGTACATAATCAAGAAACTCTCATTTATAGGAACACATATCCATATCAAAAATTTATTCAAAGAATCAACTAAGATGTGGCCATGGTCAACAAAAAGGTCATATTACACCCTTGTGCTCATTATGTGGCCTTTCCCTAACACAATTTGTAATTTTATTTTTAGATGCAACACTATTTTTAGGTCATTTCAAGCAGATTATAGTCATATTCAATTGACAAATTTAGCATCAGTATAGTTTAGGGAGATTTACATATTTTTAGGCTCATTTATATTTTTTAATAAATTCTAAAATTTTAATTTTTTTAGCATATTGTATTTTAATATCATATTTCTATATTCTAACATTTCCATTTCAATAGTTTAATAAGTATTAATTTGATTAATTTTAATTAAAAATAGATTAAATATTTTGGTGAACCTATTATTTTTAGAACATTACTTGTTTTCTTGATTTTTATCCTAGGATTTCATCAAATTTATATAAATTATTAAAAATGAAAGAAAACAACCTTCAACCTTAGATAAAATCTGATGCATAATGATTCAAATTCTTTGAACTTTGATTTAATTTGATAATGAGGAAGTTTATCTTACCACCTTGGTTAAATCTAACTCAAAGACTCTTTCTTTCAACCTTCAGTTGAAATTTTATGATTTTTATATACAAAAATGTTTTTATTTTATTTTATTTTTCATTTTCATTTTCTTGTTTTAGAAACTTTATTCTAAAAATGCTAAAACTACTTGTTGATTATTGTGAAGGGCTACGCACTATTTTATATATGCATAGTATAATGTGATGGGTTTACCCCAATAGTCATATCCATTATACAACATGAAACATAGAATTTAGTTTCCACATACCTCATAATATATTATAAATGCCTAGGATCCCTTGTTTATATCATATGATGCCTATTTTAACTATTTGATTGGTGGTGCACATGAAAGGAGTGTATCACTCAAAGAAGTTACTCTCACTATGCCCTCAAAAATGGGTTTACTGGGTTATAAACATGACTCTACCTCTATAGTTAGTGCTTTAAAATATTAGGTTGATACTAATCAATGAATGAGAAAGTATATTTAAGAAATTAAAGAATCATTCAAATCATTGCTTAAATCACCCTTATACCTTGATTTTTTAGCATATTGTATTTATATTCATTAGCATTTCTTGATTCATATTTTATTATATGCTCATAAGGTATAATACTAGATTAAGTGGTATTTATATTTCACATATACAACTTCCTTCGGTTTCTTAAACAATGGAAAGTCAAGATGTTTTCTCTCAAAGTAATAATGATACTATTTAATTTCCTTGATCTCCTATAAATGAGATTCACATTTAAGCTAATAATGAAAGTAATGAAGATAAATATAATGAACATGAAACTCATATTGATCCATATGAGCTTAATGGATTAGATCAATATCAAGTGCAAGAATTATCAAAATTTTGTCAAGGGATTCAAGAAAATCCCCATGAGGTTAATAAGATAATTAGTCTATTGTTATTATCAAAGGCTAAGTATCAA